>OX401409.1:26427901-27027901 GCA_947846245.1 Cerastoderma edule
ATATTACATAAATAAGCTACATTTAGGCCAGTTAATCTTACAGCAAAATAGACAACTAATATTTTGTTTCCATCATTATCTCTTAAAGGGCTTTATTGTAAAGTATCGATTATCACAATATGATTTTCGTAGCGGACGACATTAAAAGCATCTTGGCTGGAATAATACCCCGCTAAAACAAGCCTTTTGGTTATTACCTTTATAGCATATATTTGAAAGACTTGTTGTCCTATTATCAGGACAGTTTACAAACCTGATCAAAGTATCTCCTGAAGTTTATTGACACCCTAACTGGACCTCGCGATGCTGTCCCCGGGAGGGTTTGGATCCTAGGTCACAAACTGACAACATAATTCACAAATCATCAAGGGATTTGCAGTTTACATAAAAACACTGAAAACCCATCGGGCATGTCGAAGAAAGCCAGTATAGCGGCACCGGACTCGCGACGTCTGCTAGCCTCCCGGGAGTCGGGTTGCTTGAGATCGCAACCCAAAGTGGGTGATAAACTCCATCCAAGATTAAATACAGGACGCAAGTCACAGTTCATGCACAGCCTCTTTCGAAATCAAGATTTCTCTTGTGACTGGGTTTGGTCTCTTTGGTGTTTTTATGGTGTTCAAAATAGGGCGATACCATGGCCATTGCTTCCTATTGATTGGTTAACAGTGTTGTTTAGCTTTATTGTAGGCGGTTCTTGTTTGCCTGCTTTACCAAAGGTTTCAAATGTATTTTAAGAATGAAAATAAATTCTGAACATTTCAGAACTGAAAAATGTAGGAACGGCCCCGACGAACAGGACCCATATGGGACCTGTGTTGGGTAATGACTCTAAGCTAAGCTAAGCTAATTAGTATAACTACATGTTACGATATTATTAAAAGTAAATTCGTAATGAAATAAATATAAAGTTGGATTCATTTTCATTGGGTTCTTGAAAGTGTATCAGTCATTAATTTAAACAGTCTTTTTTTTTCATTAATTAGATTGAGGTTACCATATATCGCCAGGGACTGTTAAGAAAATCCGATTTCCTCAATTTCCGTTCCAGGTGGTAAGCTTTTCGTTATAATAAGAACTTATGGCCAGACACTTTTGACAAAATTGATATGTCTACTTATCAATTTTGTGCACTGTCTATTATGTGTTCAATTGGCAATAGAATATGTTTAAACTAACGGATAGAATACTTCACAGCGTTATAGTAGCATGGGGTCCTGGAGGGGTATACATACGCATGGGCCAGGCCCAAGGCTAAGCTTTAACAATTTAAAGACATAATAAACATGCTTATTTGGTCATTGGCTTTAAAGAGAATAAACCATAGGCATGTGGTCTAAATCAATAGTAAGTTAGAATCTTGATATGAATAAATAAAATAGAAGAAAAAGAAACTCAAAATGAGTTTATGTTTAAAAAAGTTAATGATTTTACGATTTAATTATTAATGATGTACGCAAAACATGCAGAGGTAAACTCTTCGTCATCTTCCTAATTTCAATGAAGCAATAGTTGTATATCTACCTCCTTATATGTCAGGGATATGTCAGGTCTCGATCTCACGCGGAAATTAAATGTATTGATCTTAACAAAAAGTGGCAGGGGTCGGACTGTCGCAACCACGGATTCAACCTTAAAAACAAAAGTATTCTTTGAGCTTTAGCTAATAATTAAAGATAATATTGTGTCTGACTCATAAGAACACGTTTGACACCACTGTTTTCGTCAATCAAGACTTCCCAGGTATTTTTGTGAGCTGAGTTTTCATTGGATAAACCCGGTGTGTTCAGATTGCATGCTTCTTTTCTAAAAATAGGTCTCAATAAGCACTGGAATTGTTGACCACATTCGGAACACCTTGGCCATTTCTTAAAATAACCTCGGAGGTAATGGGGAGCCATTTTTGAAAGTAGGTCAGCAACGAAGGGCCAATCGTATCAACTCGGCAATCCCCGTCACAAGCCGGGGATTGCCGAAAAGAGCTGATTGACCAAATATGAAACAAAGATGTGTTGATATGATCATCTTTTATGAAAAGGGTAAAAAAACATTCGATTGTGTTAGATAACAAATTTGTGTGTATTTAAATACATATTTAGTGCCTGTGTGCATTTTGCGTTATCCACCGGAAATAAGGCGAATTACCCCAGGATTTCTGGTGTATTCATGTACTGCTTACGAGGTATATCTACCGACTTGTTACGGGGATTGCCGAGTAGATACGATTGTTGTTGACCATTGTTCTTTTTGTCATTTTTTCATTTGTTCGAACACCTATTTTTGGCCCTAATTATTGATTAAGACCTCGTCATTACAACGATAAATTTGATGTCACTTTAACCCGCCATATTTGTTACAGCACATGTTTCCGGCATCGTCGCAGAACTAGATGCGCATTCGATATTGCCGCGCAATTGTCCGGAAATCGCGCATGACGAGATCTCGCGATTATAAAAACAAAACATTGTGTTTTCGCGAATGCGGAAATTAAAGGATTTAATTTTTTAGGCAACCGAGGGAATCGCGACTTGGGATTATTTAATCTCGAGGCGTGTCTCTCTCGGTTTCCTTTAGTATTAATTATAACTGGGTTCTAATTAATTTTTTTTTTCTTATATTTAAACTTGTAACTTGATTGCAGATCTGCAGAAATTGACCCATGCTCTTGAAGGATTAAGGTCGCGTACCTGCTGTAATCCAATTCCAGAGTGACCATTCCTCTTGAAGGATTTAGGTTACTCACCTTTTGATTTTTTTTAACTTGTTTAAATTTAGAGTAACCATTCCTCTTGAAGGATGAAGGTCACCCACCTTTTGAAAAAAAAAATTTTTTTTTTTAGCATAGATTTAATTTGCAGAGAGTGACAATTCCTCTTGAAGGATTAAGGTTACACACCGCTGTAAATTAAATAAAGATTTTTTTTTGTAGTCAATTGAGTGACCGCACACAAGGGCTGCTTTGGAGACTCGAAAAAATATTACAGACTATATTAAAGGCCTGTTTCCTCTAACAATAGAGATCCTCTAATTGTTAAGCGATATCTTATTTAAGCCAATTGATATATTTTCTCTCTAAATATTAACAGAATACATTTTGATCTAGCGTTTGGCTAAGGGGCATTTGGGATTCAATCCTTGGTCGGCAAACATACAGAAAGTTTGAACCGTATATTACCCTTGATAAAGTATCAGTCGTTTCCGCGTTGGTTCAAACTGGTGTCTGATCTTGAAAAGGTTGTGGTTACATTTACTAGGGAGAACTATGTCCAATCAGACCGGTCGTTCGCTCAGTCCCTGAATCCCTTGAGTCGATCCTCACTAATACAATTTTAAATGAGTATAATCATGTCTTTGGTGGGCCCTCTTTAGGATATTAGCATCTATGTTCAATAGAAGCAAAATGTGATAAAACCTCAGTCACCTATGGCTTCGGAAACTTTCCTCAAAGTTGGTCTAATCAGACGAAGGCCGGATCACCTATGGCCTCGGGAAATCTTCTTTAAATCTGGACTTATCAGCAGGACGCCGGGTCAACTATGGCCTCGGGAAATTTTCCTCAAAGTTGGACTTATCAGCCCTACGCCAGGTCACCTATGGCCTCGGGAAATTTTCCTCAAAGTTGGACTAATCAGCCCAACGCCAGGTCACCTATGGCCTCGGGAAATTTTCCTCAAAGTTGGACTTATCAGCCAGGCGCCGTGTCACCTATGGCCTCGGGAAATTTTGACAAACTTTGAGGAAAGTTTCCCGAGGCCATAGGTGACCCATCGTCAAGCTGATAAGTCCACCTCTGAGGAAAATTTCCCGAGGCCATAGGTGACCCAGCGTCAGGCTGATAAGTCCAACTTTGAGGAAAATTTCCCGAGGCCATAGGTGACCTGGCGCCTGGCTGATAAGTCCAACTTTGAGGAAAATTTCCCGAGGCCATAGGTGACCCAGAGTCAGGCTGATAAGACCAACTTCGAGGAAAATTTCCCGAGGCCATAGGTGACCTGGCGCCTGGCTGATAAGTCCAACTTTGAGGAAAATTTCCCGAGGCCATAGGTGACCGGGCGCCCGGCTGATAAGTCCAACTTTGAGGAAAATTTCCCGAGGCCATAGGTGACCTGGCATAGGGCTGATAAGTCCAACTTTGTGGAAAATTTCCCGAGGCCATAGGTGACCCGGCGCCTGGCTGATAAGTCCATTTTTGAGGAAAATTTCCCGAGGCCATAGGTGACCCAGCGTCAGGCTGATAGGACCAACTATGAGGAAAATTTTCCGAGGCCATAGGTGACCTGGCGCCTGGCTGATAAGTCCAACTTTGAGGAAAATTTCCCGAGGCCATAGGTGACCTGGCGTTGGGCTGATAAGTCCAACTTTGAGGAAAATTTCCCGAGGCCATAGGTGACCCACCATCATGCTGATAAGGCCACTTTTGAGGAAAATTTCCCGAGGCCATAGGGGACTTGGCGTAAGGCTGATAAGTCCAACTTTGAGGAAAATTTCCCGAGGCCATAGGTGACCCAGCTTCAGGCTGATGAGACCAACTTTGAGGAAAATTTCCAGAGGCCATAGGTGACCCGGCGCCTGGCTGATAAGTCCAACTTTGATAGACAGACGATTGCTACTGAGGTTCAGCTAGCGTACTAGCTAGCCAGCCAGCCAGCCAGCCATGTTGGGCTGATAGGTTCGTTTTTGAGGAAAATTTCCTGATGCCATAGGTGACCCGGTGTCGGTATTATAAAACTAATTTTGAGTTAAATTGCCCGAAGCCACTAGTGAAATATCTCTAAAAAATCCTCACATTTGAGCAAGATTTTTCGAGGCCATACATATCCTTGCTTCCTACGAATTCAATAATGTTTGCTTTTTGTTTTTCGTGAGCAGTAGTTCCAAATATCGAGTTAAAATGAAATACAAAGTTAACCAAAGTCGACCAGAGCTTTGTACTCGCGATCTTCGTGTCGCTAGTCAATAGTTTCGTTAATTTTGTTTGAACAACCACTTCATTCTACTCATTCTATCTATTTCTATAAAATATCAAAATTGTAAAATAACGTGTCTGAGCAACATTGCTTTTATTCAATATTTGTCGGTACGTAATGCGATCAAAAATAGTGTAGGGAAGAACTAATTTCCAACCATACAAAGACATAGAAACATATAATTTCGTAGTTGCTAACCACTATGGCCATTTTGCCGTTTTGCCACATATGGAAAAGACACGGACCCCTAGTCCGAATGATCCAGACGTAGATATTTCACTCTCCCACGCAGTTTCAGCTTGGATCATCCGAGTTAACAGACCCCTTAAATTGGAGTCAGAGATACTGTTGTTGTTGTTGTTATTGTTGTTGTTGTTGTTGTCTGACTTACCTGCCCCTGGAAGACGATATTGACCAAGTCCATCCCAAATGAAGAAATCCGATTTCCAACCTGACATTGTTAATTTGGTTATAACGCGGTTACTTTTGTAATATGCAAAACACCTTATGGACAGAGGCTTCGAGAAAAATGCAAATTACGATGACATTTTAAAAAGTCGACATGTGAAAAAATAGAGATCACTTTTATTTGAATGGCTTGTGACTGGGCTTGGTTGAGAATGCACGTTTTATCAGTGAAACGATATGTATGTCGGTATATCTGGTCTTACACTTACATGTACACTGTATAGTATGCCACATTTTGTTTTTCACGACATCGAGTCTAAACGGATGGAAAATGTTGTGATATTCAAAATACAATTGTATAGTCTAGACTATTTATAAGTAGTTTATTGCATTACTTTTTGTTTTATGAAATAGTGATAAATCAGCACAAAATCGCATTTACGTAGAACATATTTCCAGGCACTATGCCCCTGACCCCCCCCCCCCCCAATGCGTAGCCTTCAACCATAGGCGTAGGAGCGTTTTCAACATGGGGGGGGGCGCAACTTCAGATAAGGACCGGTCTAAGAAGAAATGTTCCTAAACTTTTTCATGACTATGCATTTACAAATTCAATAACATTATAAGAATTAAGAGAAAGCGTTTTAAAATGTGTATCTTTAATAAAAAAAAAAGAAAAAAAAGAAAAAAAAAGGATATGCTAGGTCTCGATCTCACGCGGAAATCAAATGTATTAATCTTAACAAAAAGTGGCAGCGACCAGACTGTCACAGCCACGGCTACAACTGTCCATTCTGTGAAAGAATTACTTTATTTTTAAAAGCTTAAGCTAACAATTGATGACCCTATTGATCTCTGACTTCTTAGAACACGTTTTACACCATTGTTTTTGTCAATCAAAACTTCCCGGGTAGTTTTGTGAGCTGATTTTTCATTGGATAAACCCGATGTGTTCAGATTGCCATTTGCGATGATGACGTCTAAAAAATTGTGTTTATTGTTCGTAACAAAAGGCGAATTGGTATTAGATAAAGAACAAAAATACACATTTATTTTTATTCTGCTGTTAAATTTCGTTTCTTTCATTTTTCTTTTCAAATATTCCCATTTGCCATGTGAATATTGGGGGGCAAAAGTATACTCTGGCCCCCCAGTCTGGATATTGGGGGGGCCGGGCCCCCCTGGTCCCCAAGCTCCTACGCCTTTGTCAACTAATCCTAGCTACGTATCTGAAATGCCATCAATAACATACAGTGTCATTTGTATAATACACATTTAAGAAATAAGCTTAAAACCGTAATTTATGTATCAGGATAATAGTTTTCAATTTGGCTTAATGATTAAGTAAATGATTTTGATGAAGCGACGTATCTATTTTGGAGGAATATTACCTTATAGTTCAAAGTAACAAACCTCTTGAAGTTCGTCTTCTTCCATTAATGCACCTGGTCCATTCTGGGGCATCGTACATGAAAGTGCTGTACAAGGTCGTGGTGAGGCGCAAACAGGTGCATGCTAAAATAAAACTATGTACATGGAGATGAATCTAGTGCTGCTGCGCCAGGCTCCCCTTGACGGCCTCCAGTGTGGCTGCTGAGGCAAGGTACGCTGGTAACTGGTTCCAAAGTCGTATGGTGGGTGGAAAGAAAAAGAACCTGAGGTATTCTGACCTGCAGTATGGTACAATGAACCTCTGGGTATGTCCTCTAGTGGCTGTTATAGCATAGTGGAGAAACTGATGTCCTGGGATCGCAATGTGATCATTGATACTTCTGTACATCATGGACAGCTTGGCATGCTGTCTCCTCGTTTTTAGGGTGTTCCATTCGAGTTGTGCGATCATTTGGGATGTGCTGCTGGTGGTGGTATGGTAATCTCCCATGACGAGCCGTGCAGCTCTTCGCCGGACTGCCTCTAGCTGGTTTGTACAGTCTTGTGTGTGGGGATCCCACACTGTGGAGGCGTATTCCAGTGTTGGCCTTACAAGTGTCTTGTATGCGAGAGCTTTGGTGTCTCTTGGACAGCTTTACAAGTTCCTCCGGATAAATGCTAGGTTGCCATTTGCCTTTTTAGCAGTCATTTCAATATGGGACTTCCAAGAGAGATCGCCTGACAGCATGCATGGCACCCAGGTACTTTCCAATCCTTGCAATGTTCAAAGTGTGGCCATGGATTGTATAGTCAGCCAGAATGGGTTTCCTCTTCCTTGAAAAGCGTATCACTTCGCACTTTGTAGGGTTGAAGGACATGAGCCAATCACGCTCCCATTCCTGTAGTCTGTCTAGATCCTCCTGTAGAATGGCAGAGTCATTGAGGGCCTTGATCCTTCGATAGAGGAGACTGTCGTCTGCAAAGAGGCGCGTTGGTGATCTCACTCTATCTGGGAGGTCGTTTATGTACAGGAGGAATAACAGGGGTCCAAGAATAGTACCCTGGGGCACGCCAGAAGTTACGGAGGCTGGAGGTGACATGTGGTCTTCAACAATAACCTGTTGACTTCTGCCTGCGAGGAAACTCTCGATCCATCTTAGAGTTGTGCCAGTGACTCCGTAGTGTTTGAGTTTAACCATGAGTCTTTTGTGGGGAACCATGTCAAAGGCTTTTCTGAAATCTAGAAGCACAGCATCAATTTGTTCACCAGAGTCCATACTGGACGCTAGGTCTTGGCCAGTATTGCTGAGTTGAGACTCGCATTATCTTTTCTTACGGAAACCGTGCTGTTGGTCCGATAATATCTGATGTGAGTCTAGGGGTGTCATGATCTGGGTATGGAGGATGTGTTCAAGTATCTTGCAACATACAGATGTAAGCGAGACAGGTCTATAGTTAGCAGCAATACTTCTGTCTCCTTTCGTGAATATTGGCGGGACATGGGCCAATTTCCAGTCCTCTGGTACCATGCCTTGTTGGAGAGATGCCTGGAACACAAGTCTGAGTGCTGGTGCTAGTTGATTGCCGACTTCCCTAAGATAACGAGTAGGGATAGTGTCTGGACCTGCAGCTTTGTGGGGGCTTTGCTCCTGTAGCAGTTTCCGCACGCCTTCTACTGTGATGTCAAAATAGTGGATTTGTGGGAATGGGTTTCCTGTCATGAATGGAAGGCTGTCTGTATTTTCTTTTGTAAATACACTGCTAAATTGCTCGTTTAGAAGTGAAGCCTTGACCTTTGGATCGCTATGGGCTACCCCGTTGCTCTTTAGTGAGAAAATTCCACTGCTATCACACCGCTTGGATTTGATGTAGGAGTATAGTCTTTTGGGATTGTTGCCTTCTGTGACAATGTCTCTAACATATTTGTTTTATGACTTCTTACACTCCCGCTGTGTGACCTTTTGAAGTTCTTTGTACTTCTGAATGTCCTCGTCTTGTTGGGTTATCTTCGCTTTCAGGTGGGCTCTTTTCTTCCTTCGTGACAGACGTTTGATGTTCTGGTTAACCCATATCTGATTATATCTAGTTGAACTCGTTTTTGAAGGGACCCTTTTCTCAATTGACTTTGTGCAAAAATCTCTAAACATTGACCAAGTGTTTTTACGTCATCCAGTAGTGAGTGATTAGCTATAAAGTCAGTCGAGAAATCTCCTGCTTCATTCTGTAGGCTGGATGTGTCCGCTTGCTTCCAAAGCAGAATCTTTCTTTTAGTTGGTCTTTGCCTTGGTACACTTGTATTTGTCTGGACGAACACAATGTCGTGATCACTTATCCCTGGTACTGGTTTGCATTTTTTTGGATGAGTGTTGGTCGATTTGTTATAAATATGTCCAGTGTGTTTTGGCCTCTTGTTGGAAAATTGACAACTTGTTCGGAGCTTGTGTCTAAAGTCAGCTTGTGTCTAAAGTCAAATTAAGGAAGAGTCTGTTGATGTTAATTCGGTTGTTGTTACCCTGGATTGTGTTTGTTAGCCAGTCGATGTCGGGAAGGTTCATGTCTCCTGATATCCAAGTGGTGGACTGTGGGTAAGATGCACAGAGTTCTCTTTATTCCCCTTCACAGTTCTTCCATGTAAGCTTCGTTGCTGCTTGGCAGACGGTATACAGCACCAACAATGAGTGAGTGTTTACCCTGGCATTTAAAGGAAGCTGCACATAGTTCTGCATTGGTAGAGATGTTTATCTCAGTTCCTTTGATGTTGTCTTTTGTTGCAACCATCACAACACCATGGTGGCTATTAGTACGGTCTCTCCTTGCAACGAAGTGGTAGCCTGCTGGGAGTACATCTCCTTCATGGAAACCTCTGTGGAGCCATGTCTCACTCCCAATGATGATGTCTGGGTCTGTCTCTTGTAGGAGTAGCCAGAATTCTCTCTTTTTTGCTATCATAATCTGAAAGTTGATACTTAGTATGCGGAAGGATGACGTTTTAGTTTGCTTTGGTGTTAAGTGCTGTCTGGATGGGGAAGATGTGTGCTGAGGTGACCCGATCGAGCTGTCTAGGGAAATGAAGCTTTGTAAATGTGACGAAGATGCCGGACTACAGGGCTGAGTATCTGAGCATTGGAGGATATTGTAGGAATTCTCAGTGGCAATAGAGCAAGGAAGGGAATCTGCTTGTGTTGTCTCGAACAAAGTCGATGAAAAGTTTGGAAGTCCACAGGTGCAGCAAACCCAGTTGTAGTTTTTGGCAACATTGAAAACAGATAAAGGCATATTTGTGCATTTTTTGTGAAACCATTGGTCACACGAGTCGCATGCTATGCAGTTTTGATTGGATTTACATGGTTTCTCGCAGATTCCACATGGGAATCGTACAGGACCTGGGTTTGGATGACAGTCGCCAGAGCGAGAAATTTGACGAAAATGGCACATTGAAGCTGGTAAGGATGATGTACAGCCATAATGTTGCAGAGATAGTACAAAAGGTTGAAGCCATGGTTCCCTGTGCATCTATGATTAATGTGTCCGAATCTGATGCATATCCGAAGATGGGTACACTCAAAACGGAAGTTGATTGTTTGTTTACATTCTGTAAGCCAAGAGATGAAAAAAAGCCGATTTAAATGTACATACAGGTGTGGTGATTACTTCGAGCTTAATGGACAAAGGCTTCGAGAAATATGCAAATTACGATGACATTTTTAAAAGTCGACATGTGAAAAAATAGAGATCACTTTTATTTTAATTGCAGGCTTGTGACTGGGCTTGCACGAGAACGCACGTGGAAAAGAATGTTTTGCAAATTTCGTTTAATCAGTGAAACGATATGTATGTCGGTATATCTGGTCTTACACTTACATGTATAGTATGCCACATGTTTTTCACGACATCGAGTCTAAACGGATGGAAAATGTGATATTCAAAATACAATTGTGTAGTCAAGACTATAAGTAATTTATTTCATTACTTTTTATTTTATGAAATAGTGATAAATCAGCGCAAAATCGCATTTACGTTGAACATATTTCCAGGCAGCCCCTGACCCCCCAATGCGTAGCCTTAAACTAATCCTAGCTACGTATCTGAAATGCCATCAATAACATACAGTGTCATTTGTATAATGCACATTTAAGAAATATGCTTAAAACCGTTATTTATGTATCAGGATAATAGTTTTCAATTTGGCTTAAAGGCACATCAAAGGAGATTAATGCTATATCAAAATATTTTATTTGGTAAAATTTTGATCAGATTAAGTTAGTTATCACCAAAAAAAAAAAACATCAGCAAAACTTGAATGTGAAAGTCCACCAGAAATAACCTAGATTAGCAAGTTTAATAATTCAGATTTCCTCATTTTTCACCTCTGACCTTGACAGTTGATACACAGATACTTGAACCAACCAATCAGAATTCTTTATTTTGAAAATGTAAACAAACAGGTTGTTGATAAACATGATTGAATTGGAGACAACTATATTTCAAGCACAAAATAACTTATGTTAAAGGAATCTTTTTAATAGGGTCTAAATGCATTTGTAAATTAATTCTCATGACTTTTATGAACATAATAAAAGAACTCCATATATTTTTTCAGTAAATTATTTGTTCTTATCTCCTTTTATGTGCCTTTAAATGATTATATGTAAATAATTTTGATAAAGCGACGATCTATTTCGGAGGAATGTTACCTCATAGTACAAAGTAACAATCCTCTTGAAGTTCTTAACATACAATAAACTAATTTGTATGTAGATCTATAGACTGAAGAAAAAATGACGAAAAATACACTGAGTCATCTATGCTCACATGTAGGTATATACGTAAGCATATCAGTTAATTTTTACTACAAGTTTTGTTCAATACACAATACAATACATGGATATAAAGTAGGAGAGAAATTATTAATTGCTTATGATAAGTATCATATATTTTTTGTCACATTTTTTTTAAAGTTCGTAGACCTATATTTACTTACATTTAATGAGACATGTTTGTTCGGTCGAAATTCCAAAGCTTGTCCCTATAGAAGATGCAGAAGACTAACGAAACTAATGTAACAAACGGATGAATTTCTCGCAACGATCAATTATCTGTTTTTTTACAATGGTCTATATCAAAAGTCACAAAAATGTACATTTTCATACGACAAAAGCTTTAGAATGTCAATTTCAAATTGAATCTGTTATATATCCTGTATGAAGGAAGGGCTTTACGAGATTTTTGAAGCGAATGGATGACGGTTTCGGGATTTAGCTTTAAAGTACACGTACATATTTTCGGTAGCCTGGAGCAATAAAAGTGCGCCATTTCGTACATACACGTGAATATTATAGTGTCCCAATGACCTATTGACCAGTCAAGATCAACAAAACCTCCGACTTCGAACGACATCGCAGTCAATATCGCTGATTTATGCTTCAATGAACAGTGCTGGTCGAAAGAGAGTGAAGACCTAATCACCCACGAGTTTTATCAGCGAGTTTATATGTGCATGTCCAGTTTAAGATTCAAGATAAATAGTTTTTGAAACAACATAATTTTTGGTATTGCGGTAAAATACTCGATAGAAAATATTTGCTAAACGCAAAATGGATGCGTATGGAGGGTGCGTATGTGTCTTTTTTCAAGTGTTTTCAAAGATTGGCTTCAAAGATGTCTTTGATCCCATTCTGAAAGAAGCTGAGGTTTGGACATCTTGAAGCCTAACCGACAAAATATTTTTATACTGCCTTGTTCAATATAACAGAAACCGAGTACAATAAAGGAAACTGAACTATTCATGTCCGATTTGATACGCCGACTTATCAAACAATTTCAAATACCCTTTGTTTTGGTAAATAGAATAAAGAGGTCAGCGACCCCACAGCGATCGATATTACAATCTCGATCGATGATTGTGACTTAATCTTGTGGTCTCACATTACAGCGAAGAGATTATTTACATCAATCAAGGGAATTTCACTTGCTCATAGTAGCAACAGGTTAGATCACAGGCCAGCCGCCAATTTGCTTGGCGGCTGGCCTGGATCTAACCTGTTTGTATAATCATGAAGTCGGTTCCAGCACTATAAGGGTTAAGTTCTTTGCAACGTTTGCTAACGTCTACAAACATGATTCGGATATCTTGGCAATTTTTGTGAGAGCGTTTATGATGCGGCACTGCCCATGAATAACTTCCGGACAGCGATGTAGATTTAACCCTTTACCAAACGCCAAATTTTCGACTGTCCCAAAGTGAAGGAATTCGCATACGATATTTCAAAATGTAAAGGAATTGAAAAACATTCTTCTGCTAGAGCATAAAACATTGCTCGTTAAGAGCAATTTCTCCTCTTACGACAATGTTTTCCAGAGTCGTTTGTGCGCTGCATGGCGTATCAAGCATTGGTCAATAGAATACAAAAAACGTTAAAATTTGCTGTATTTTGATTTTAACCGGTGATTTGTCATGATTTGAAGTATTTGTTTGGTTGTTGAGTTTTCTTTCTTCAGATATACTTGATCTTGACGATAACAGCTGATCTTGGCGGTAACATGGTACGATATCAGCTGATCTTGGCGATAACAGGTTACGATATCAGCTGATCTTGGCGGTAACATGTTACGAGAACAGCTGATCTTAGCGGTAACAGGTTACGATAACAGCTGATCTTAGCGATAGCATGTTATGATAACAGCTGATCTTAGCGATAGCATGTTATGATAACAGCTGATCTTAGCGATAGCATGTTATGATAACAGCTGGTCTTAGCGATAGCATGTTATGATAACAGCTGATCTTAGCGATAGCATGTTATGATAACAGCTGGTCTCGGCGGTAACAGGTTACGATAACAGCTGATCTTAGCGATAGCATGTTATGATAACAGCTGATCTTAGCGATAGCATGTTATGATAACAGCTGATCTTAGCGATAGCATGTTATGATAACAGCTTGTCTCGGCGGTAACAGGATACGATAAGAGCTGAATGGTTCGACTTCTGGGCTTTGGCACGTGCAGGTGGAACAGAGGATTGTGAAAATATTTCCCGATCAAAGGAAAGCAAGACGACCATACCCTGTTGGCATTATCATGAGATGTTATGGATAGTGCGCTGATAAAGAAATAGTCACTAACGCCGAATCGCTTTGTGAAAGACTCTGCAGGAACCAAGTTGACTATTCTATACAGAGCAAAGAGAGAGAGAGAGAGGAGAGTTACTTGCAAGCTGTGACCACTTTGATGCGTTCCAAAGAATCTCAATATTTACATGAACATTATTTCTAAAGCTTTGCGTTTTATATGAGCTCGGTCAGGCTGTGTCCAGCTATCTTGCCAGACTAGTTCATAATACAAAGCGGCATTTCAATAATAACACACAATATTTCAATGATAGTTGAAAAAATTGATTATAAAACCGTCGGCATTACGTTAGTCAGTTCCAGATGAAATTGAAATTTACTGATAGTAGTAATCAAACACACACTGGCAGCAGCTTCTAGAGATGCCTTTTGATCCCACGATGGGCACCGACTCGAATTGGCGTTTGGAATTCTATGGTGGGGCCTGCACTTGGTTGGATGATGGATGATTCGTAAGAGATAATAGATAAGACCATTCCTGTATATATTATAAAATAACCGAACAGAACTGTACACTTATACAGGCATTAAATTAAGTCTCCACATGTCACAAATAAACTGTATTCTCTAATTCCTGTAAATACGGGTTATCACAAATATTACTTGATGCAGCACAACGGCTTTTAGAAATAGGTACAGCTCAGATTCATACTAAAGATAGGTACGCAATTGATTCACCAGAAATGATGTTCGTACAAGACGCTTAACCCATTACAAAACAATGAAGACATTTGACCAGTTTGCTGAAGACTCTGGAAAAAATTGTGAGAAAAGGAGAAATTGCTCGTAAAGAGCAATTCCTGCTTTTCCCACAATGTTTTCTGCCCTACCAGAGGATTATTTTCCATTTTCATCGCATTTTGAAATGTCGTCTGCAAACTCTTTCAATTTCGGACAGTTAAAAAATATGGTGTTTGGTAAAGGGTTAATGATACACAAGGATAGCATTACGACTACACTTCTAGTTCAAGGAAAAGGAAAAAAATGGTTCTATTTGTTTGGATCCAAGCCTTAGCTTACCATGATATACTAAAATATTTTGAAATGCCATTAAACCACCATTACGTAAACTAATTTTGATGCTATAGCAAAGGCAAGTTGCCAATTCTTTGATTAGCATGAAAACAAAATCTCCATCGATTGTTGCTATCTGTATAATGGGGTGGGGTGTTACTTCGGTCCCGTTATAATTCGCACCTTCGCTGATAGGGCCACTTATACGACTCAATTAAACTTGAAGTGTACGGTTACAGTAAACACACGCTGTTTAAAGTGAAGCGTGTTTAGTTTCATTTATTTACTTACTTGGACAATAGAAATTGTTGATGTGAATTGTTAATGTGAAAGCAGTGAGTGTTGGTTTCAGTTAAGCATTGGTTTGACATCCTAAAGGTAAAATATGTTTGATCTTTAAACTGAATGTTTTGTTTTACTTAAAAAATATAATTAGTAAGCATTCGGGTTAGTTTGTACATATGTTCATATTTTTGCGTTTGTACGGAGCTTTTTATCATGTCTTTTCTTTAATGCAAACGTTTGAAACAGTTTGGTTATAATTCTGAAATAAAAACCGGCCTAATGAGCTATGATGTTTAAGTTCTGACCTAAGTACCGTTATACGAAATCGCCTAAAGAAAATATTTGCTCAAGTCAAAATCGATATGCATGGATGACATCATATACAAAACTATAATATTGTGATGTGACATGTCATGCGAAGTGTCTCGGAGAAAGCATTGCACTATGCAATGTGTTTTTTCTCAATATTGAAATAAGGAGCTATTTTGTAATGAATTTTTAAAATTCTTAGCGTAAGTTGTACCATAAAACGCTACAATGGCATGTAACTCTTTAGGAGCCGATGAGGCGGATTTACCGCTTATCGAATGAAAAAATATTCTTACAAATCCTGGGGATATGAATGGCTCTTGTTCAATCCTGACCCGTCGACAGCCTGTCTCAATTTTCAATACTAACATATAATACCTGGGCATTTTTCCTATTAAAATCAGGTGAAATACTTACATTAATCTATGAAAAATTTGATTTACAAAATCATTTATGTTGAATCTAGGAGACCCGAGTTTCTTTTAACAACTATTAAATACCCGCGCCGTTCCTATTTGGCCTATACAGGCCCTCGTTCTTTTGCTCTCATCTCGTTGTTTCGCTAATGAATGCTAAGTACGCACTTTGATTTTCTGTGACCTATTCGCCATTCTTAGACATAACCAGACATGTTCCAATCACGAGCAAGGATTTCTGAGATCGTCTGTTGAGTTGAGTTTTAACTTTCCAACACTGGAAGCACTCATTTCATTGGTCAATGAGATTTCGAATCTATGTCTAGCTTAAAGTCGCAAACTGTCTCAGTTCATTCAAGTTTCCCAGTTGTAGCTATTTGAGTGGTTGGCATATTGAATTAATCATTTGACACCCATAGGTTAGCTAAAACGAAACTCACAGAGAAACGAACAATGTTTTTAGCAAACAATGCCCTTTTTTCACAAGGAAATCTGATATATTCCTCTGCGATGTATCAAGACTGGATAACTAAAGAAGCTTCGTTGAACATATTTTGGCAAGAAGTGGATTTGATCATTATTTGTAGTTGACGTGTCTGAACACTACCAATGTTGTCGCGTGACTCAAACAATTAAACAGTATTTAATTTTTAGCTTGAGTGAGATAAATCATTAGTAACTGAACCCCTACAAAAGGCCAAATGAACAAAGTTTAGTAAACCATTTCAACAAAAAAGTGTTTCTGCTTTCATCTTCCTCTTCTATTTCTTTTTCTTCTCTTTCCTCTTCTTCTATCCCCTTTCTTTTTGTAGTCATCGACTTCACTTCATCCCCATTTCACCCTCTATTAATCATTATCAACATAATCGTTATCAAATTAGTCATTGTTTACTTCTTCACTTGCATGATGGAGAAAACACGTTAATGAAAAATGTGTCAGTCACCGAGATTAGCTGAAAGTAAATAGCCGTCTCGAATTTCTAATTAAAATATCTCTGGTGATTCAAACATGTCTCGATAATGTGTTAATTCATTGAACCCCATATCTTTATATTCGGCCGTTATCTTGACGTCCGAGAGGGTGCGGAATTTGTTTACTTGAATGGACATTTCATCACTGTCTTAACCCTTTACCAAATGCAAAATATTCGTCTGTCCCAAATTGAAAGAGTTTGCAGACGACATTACAAAAAGTGGAGAAATTAAAAAATAACCTTCTGAGAGGGCAGAAAACATTGAGGGGAAAGGAGAAATTGCTCGCTTAGAGCAATTTCTCCTTTTCATACAATGTTTTCCATAGTCTTTGCAGAAAACTGGCCAATTGTCGTTACTGTTTGGTAATGGGTTAACCCGTTACATCAAACAAAAATGTACATTTCACGAAGCGTTTCGAGAATGGTTATGACGTCAGGGATCGGCCAAAATTGCTAAATCTACAGAATGTCTGACTTGTCTTTCACGTCCGAAAGCAGAAGGTTATTGGAGTTAACATACCGAACTAATGTGAAATACAAGGATAATTGAAAGGTCGGAAGAGCTTGATGATATATGATCATTGAATACTGTTGACAACTACGTTATACTTCATTCAAACTTTAACGGTGAGGATATTCTGATTGTGCGGAAGAACATTTTTCAAAACACAATAATCGCACATTTTTTATTCTCGTTAGTTGTATTCAACATGTGCTTTTAATCAACTACGAAAAAGTCTCCAACAGCATTTTTGATTGGTTCCATTTGAATAGAATCCAAAGGCACCTGCAACATATGAGTTCGGAAATCATTGTGACTGTACCAGGCAGAAACAATCCATGATGACCAATGTCTCGTTTCCAATTCCTATGTTTGTTTCATATTTCATCATATATGTCTGCAGTGGCTTTCAACTTTAACTAGTACTAAAATCCTATATAATCGTATTTGTGAACCGTCTATAAAGTGTACAATGCGTTTGTACTGACTATCACACTTAAGTCAAATAAAAGGATCGTGCTGGGCTTATTAGCAAGTAAATAAGGAAGAAACGACATGTAAAAGGTTGTGACTTAACTTAAATGCATTATAAAAACGTCTGGCCAAGCTGTGATGTCATCCGGTAGGGTTATTTTTAATATAAGGAGAAACGGATCTCGGTGGACGATTCAAAACGTTTTCCAACGCTCTGGGTTTTTTTCCTTTTGGTGAGTTGTCTACGTTGCCGCTAGATCATTGACTTACTATTTGTATATATTTCTACGCAGAAACAGAAGAAAAAGACCCACTTCGAATTGTAAACCAAAACGTATGATGGTACATCCCTGTTGATTGTCATATATGGCAGGATAAGGGCAACAGCAGTATAAGCTGTAATTTTGGGTCTTTCGTCATTTAAGCCTATGCTGTCGGAACTTGTCATATGAGTTCATCATCCAACACTTGACATTGTCGTTGTGTGCGTGTGTGCTGGTAATACCCACTTAATGTATCGTAGTTTATTGTGGCCGACTTGATAACAGTGTAGTCATGTCAACTTTAAACTGGGCTCTAACTTCACGTACAGCTGTACATCAAATGTCGAACTAGTTTTGCTGTAAACATTAAATGGGAAATACATTCTTTCATCGCCACATCGATGTAAGTTTTCTTTTGCTCTGCCAAGTCATTATTGTTAAGTCGTTAGCCCTTGACTCACATTACACCAACTTATTACAATAAAGGGGTAAACTGCCAATGAATGAGCGCCAAATATTATAAAGATCATTTCTCTAGCTTTTTTTCGTCTGTGGCCATTTTCAAATTTAACCGGTCATAAGTTGACAACGGGTCAAACATTACAATAATAATTTTCTTTCTGAGCGAAGTTAATGCGTTGAGATTTACTCACTTACCAACACTAGACAATCGTTATCCTGTCCTGAAAGCAGGCAACTGTTGTGCATGTAAGACCAAGGAAGTGGATCAGTACATTCCGACAACTAAGTATCGAGTCAACGATAATGCAGCTATAAACTTGAAACATGCATTGTTGTTGTAACTCAAGAGACTTAACCCTTAGAATGCTGGGTTATTTTCTTGAAATGGATTTTTTGTGTCGTCTGCTTTCCAAAACATTAGTTATCTGCTTAATTTAGTTTTTGAAAGATACGCAGAGCAGCAAACAGGTTAGATCACAGGCCAGCCGCCAATTTACTTGGCGACTGGCGTGGATCTAACCTGTTTGCATAAGCATGAAGTCTGTTCCAGCACTTTAAGGTTTAAAATGTTGTGATATTAGAGCTATGCTGGAGGTATGCGACCCCAGGAACACGTTTATTGATGGATTAAGCTCGGCGCTGTAATTTCGGCAATCAATTTCAATCACCGATAGGCGTGTCCGAATAGTTTCAATTATACTACAGAATCCTAGGCGTCTAATCGTCCACTCTCTGCGTGTGAAGTTTTAACCATGCAGTGTGGATTTAAACCATTACTAAATATAGACCTGATCTTACGCGCTTGCTACAGAAACGATTGTGATGAAAGTTGATATTACTATTAACAAGCAATTTCCCATCTTGCTGCAAATGTTAAAATGTATGATATCAAACATAAATCACATAGAACAAGCTTATACAGATATAGTTGTACAACATTTGAAATAAGTGAAGGTAAAGCAGTGTTTAGTCGTTTATTTATATGGTTTTTGACTTACAAAATATATCTATTGATCTTTATGCATTCAAATATATGTACGTTACAAGAAAATATGGGCTATAAAGTTATACATATTTACATAATAAAATAAGGATAACTTCTTGCTTCAATTACTATTTCTGTTCGTAACCTTTCGATATGGAACAATCCAATGCGTAGTTTAAGCTAATACGCACTAATGTAATAATGTGTCAACTTCCATTTATCACGTTATCTCTTTTCAGATTTGACCTTGCCAAGCCAATATGCCATGGGAATAAAAAGAAACAACAACAACCATTTGAAGGTCTTGCCTTATGTTCAAAGCAGATGAGAAGATGATATTGCTATTATTGTACAATATCGATAAACTAAAATCATATCAAACCTGGTCGAAGAACGGAATGATGCATTAGCTTTCAACGTGAATCTTCGTACGTGGATCTTGATATTGTTTTGTTTCTAGCTTGGACACGGTATACATGACAACGTAAACGTAAAATCCTCGAAGTTATACATTTCTTGACCTTGTAAGAATATGTTAACCATGCAACATTTACTTATCATGTTACATGCTTATGATATAATAGCCTTAACATAACTGGAAGTTGTACATACGGCACTGGCGAAGAGGACCTTATGAGACCTGTGTTTAAAACCACCCTTAACTTCACTTAACTTAATTATAAAAGTTAACATGTCGGCACACGACGTTTGCCGGCCTGATGGCGGGCCGTTAGAAAGGAACCATATGAAGGGGATGGTACAGCGAAACTCCATGGAAAGCGTCGCATTGACCAAGATCTCCCGACATCTAGAAACAGAGAGGAAAGCGTTTGTACGACAGAGCACACGTGATGAGGACGAAATGAAACATTTGTTACAACGTTTACAGGTGAAACAGCAGACGACGGTGTTTGAGGACTGGACCGACTCCGGTATGTATGAACGGTCACATATGTATAAAGCGATCGCAAAACACTAGTCGTTTCCTAGTACGAATGATCCAGGCGTAGATGTATTTTGGATCATACCAGTTAGTCTGTTTCATCATTTTGGACTATGCGGCACTAATAAAGTATGCAAATCGGGATTTATCTTGATGAGTAGGCCGTAGGGCAGAAACAATTGCACCAAAAGCTCGAAGTTGCTCGATATTAGACATCCTTTCTGGTATAATTTCCTTGTCCATTTTAAATATTCACGTCAATTAAATGAGTACATACAAATGGAAAATGAATTGATAAGGCAGACGAATCCTTTGGTATATTACATACTACATACCAACAACTTCAAAGTACTGATACAAATGTTTGTTAAATCAGTCCTTGGGGCACGTTTTGCTAAACAACTTACGGAAAATGTTTGCGTAAGTCATAATTGATTAACATGGATAATATCTTCAATGAAAGTACAATATTGCAATGTGACACGTCATTGGAAGCGTCTCGGAGAGACGATTCCAATGATGTGTTACTTTGCAATATTGCTTTGCCAAATATTGAAATAAAAGGACTTGTTGTTTTAGACTTATGCAAATCTTAAGCGTAAACTGTTTAGTAAAACGGGCCCCTGGTCTGTTGTTACATACGGATTTTAAATGATGACATTTCAATACAACGATGCAGTTTTCGAAACCTTTAAATGTATTAATTTGTGGAAAACTAAAGGGAATATTAACGGAGAAAGGTTAAATCTAAACACAAATTAACTATTTGGCAAAATAATTCAAAGTGCCCACTTATAGACTTTTGCCAGATACCTATTGAATATTCAATGGATAGAACATGCAATCCGTCATCCCAACACCGACAAAACAGTCAATGGTGTGGATTAGACTTATTTAACGTTCCCCATACAAATGAAAGATGTTTCCTTCCTAATATAACTGACAGGCTGCTGAGAAATGTGTAAAAGTCATGTCAAATTGAGTCAGAAAAGAATAAAAAGAGCTATCGACATGTGACGACGATGTTCAGTAAACAATTCGAATGTTTCATCAATACGGTCTGTGGAATAGATTCCAAACATTTAATTGACAATTAAATCATGTATTAAGTCGTTAATCATCAATTTGAATTTTACGCGGTTAACCTTTCGACGTGATATGTCAGAAAATGTTCACCAAAACTTTGTCATTCATCAAACAACCGTCTTTTACCTTTATAAAAAAACGTGTTATTATCTAACAAGTCCTCAGGGATTGCCGATTTACGAGCGCCCATATGAAACTCATTGGTATCCATATACACATATACTGACGTCAAAAAGAAACGCATCACACTAAAATGTAAATAACTTTTTTTATAACATACTTTTATAACTCGACCTGTAATGTTAAAATTTTATAATGCAACTGTAAGCGTGAAAAAGGTTCACTGCATAGTCCCGTGCAACTCAGGGTGCGCACCGTTGCACAAAATGCACATGTGCCTAGTACACATTTAACAGGAGGCATACATAGTTGATTTACAAACCAGAATTCACAAAATAACGACGGAAGAAACGTCAATCAAAATGCCACGCCTTAATAATGAACAAAGGGCACGGATCTTGGGAATGCGGCAGTTTAACGTGTCAAGATCCACTATCCAGAGATTGGTGAATCGTGTCAACACCACTGAAAGCCTAAAAGACAGACCACGTTCCGGTACACCACGTGAAACGTCCGTGCGACACGACGTTTATATTCGTCAACGTCATTTATGTGACCGTTTTCTAACGGCACAATCGACGTCGGCTGCTGTCCTAGGTAATCGCGGACGGGCGATAAGTCGAAATACAGTACGTAATCGACTGCGAGAGCGTTTGCGTTGTGCTCACAAGACGTCATCAAGGGAAGAGGCTACGCTGGGCACAGAACAATCTGCAAAGGGATTGGAGGAGGGTAGTGTTCAGTGACGAGTCGAGATTTAACATTTCGCCAGCTGACTGACGATTGCGTGTGTACAGAAGGCGTAATGAACGTTACGCTCCTAATTGTATTTTGCAACACAATCGTTTCGGTGGCGGAGGCGTGATGGTATTGGCGGCTATCAACCACACATTCAGGACTTACTTAGTCGTTATTCAAACCTTACAGCCAAGAGGTACGTTGATGAAGGCTTAATACCGACTTTCTTGCCAATGTTCAACCGACGCACAGTTTTCACGTTTCAACAAGACTATGCGCGCCCATATGAAGCCCGATTGACACGAAACTGTATGACAGACAATACCCGAGATTGACGTTTATCTAGGGGTGGGGTGTTCATAACGCAGATTAAGCCATTAAATGACGTTTTTACATAACAATCTTTTCCAAGCATGCTAACAATACCCTGGACTTGAGAATCTAAATTGAAATTATTGTGTAAACGTTTTGATGAAATAATATAATGCTTTAAGACAGGTGAGGCGTTTCTTTTTGACGTCAATATACATCATTGGTATACGCATTTAACGTGTTTGTAGCCGTATATATGTATGTATCGTTGGCATCAGTATATAAACATTTCTAAATAGGTGCCCACATAGGCGTAGGAGCCGGGGGCAGGGGGGCCCGGCCACCCCAATATCCAGACTGGGGGGGCCAGAGTATACTTTGCCCCCCCCCCCATATTCACAATGGAAGATTAAGATTTTTGGAAAGAAAAAAATGAAAGAAATGAAATTTAACAGCAGAATTAATATAAATGTGTATTTTGTGCTTTATTTAATACCAATTCGCCTTTTGTTACGAACAATAACCAAAACATTTTGACGTCATCATCGCAAATGGCAATCTGAATACATCGTTTTTTTCCAATGAAATTTCAGCTCACGGAAAGTAGTTTCGACTAACGAAAACAGTGATGCAAAACGTACTCTAAGCAGTCAGACCCTATATTGTATTTAAATATTAACTCATTTTTTGTTCAGAATTGTAGGTGAACTCGTGGCTGTGACAACATGGTGGCTGTTACTTTTAGTTAATATCAATACAATATGCTTTCCGCGTGAGTTCAAGACTTGGCCCATCCTATTTTCTTTTTCTTTTGGTTATTTTGTCATAACTAAGATACACATTTTCATACGCTTTCTTTTAATTCATTTAATGATCTTGAATTTGTAGACGCATGATTAGTCATGAGAAAGTTTAGGAACAATTATTCTTAGACCGGTCCTAATCTGATGTTGGCCCCCCCAATGTCGAAAACGCTCCTACGCCTATGGCCCATAGATGACTCGTTGATATCTTTATAAACCTTTTTGATAACCATACATATGTCGATAGCATCTATCTCTAACCGGTCGGTATATGTAGATTACTTTTCCATTTCCGTATATAACTCGTCTGTTTCCGCATAAAATTTGTTTCTGCTCGCTTCCACTCACATGGATTCATGGCCGTCTCCTTTTCAAAAGTTGTAGTTTTTCGTATAACTATATATTATAGGCTGTCGTACGATTTTGTGTACACGGCTATAGCGAAAGATATCGTCTAGCAATATATTTTGTTTTAGATACCCGACATTTAGGTCGTTGGTTATGTTGATGTCAAAGTTTACGCTTCGCTGAGATACACTCTATTAGATCATTTGATGTTTTCGTCTACAAAAGGACTATCACATGGACCTATGCAAGACTTTTTATAGATTAACTTTTTGATATTTGAATTTTCAACAGTGAAAACAAGCTATGAGGACCAATAGTAATATTGCTTGAAATGTTGCTTCCGTTGAATAACGATCAAGTGTGGCTGTGTTGACGTAAGATTTAGATGTAGAAGAACAATGTAACTTTTTGTCGAAACGGATTCATGAGCCATTCGTTACCTAAACATACGTTACATTATTCATTACGTTATAAAGGCTTAATCCATTACCAAACAATAGCGACTTTCTACCAGTGTGTTGCAGACGCCTCTGGAAAACGTTGTGGGAAAAGGAGAAATTGTTCTTAGAAAGCAATTTCTCCTTAACCCAAAAGGTTATATTCCCTATCAGAAGATTATTTTTCAATTTCATCCCATTTCGAATTTCGTTTGAAAACCCTTTCAATTTGGGAGAGTCGGAAATTTGACGTTTGGTAAAGGGCTAACATAAAAAGTAGACATGTATTAAACTAGGGCGGGGAAAGGTAAGATTCGCGTTGTCATGCAAGCAGGTAATTACTATTGCGATAAGCGAATTTTCAACGGTGATAAAATGTTAAATTCACAACTAGTTATGCATGTCAATACACTTCTATCAATGATGACTTTACGGTCATCGAACTTTGCCCATTCTCCTAACTCTCGAATGACCCAGGTTGTAATTCTATTACATGAAATATCTACCTCTGTAGCTTCGGACTTCAATCTACCTGGACACCGAATTGTTTAATCTTGTTATTGATTCTCTCTCGTAAACATACGTTTAGTAAAGAGAGTTTTGTATGTTTAATCATTTATAATTGCGACAATATCAGCGTTATATCCATGTATTCATACGTACACTTTTTAAAGAATCTTTTCCACGGAACTTTGATAAGATATATATAATTATGCAATTTAATTGATACGATTTCTTTTTTGATTAATAGACGATGACGTTTTAGACGAAGATGAAGTTCGGACAGATACAGGGGCCGTTATTAACCCCTATCCCATAACAATAGTTCCGAAATTTGGGGCTAATGGAAACAATGCGAAACTGACATCGTCGCAAACAAGATTAGGTAAACAACACTATACACAGTCAATCTTGTCTTGAGCGACCACGCATGTTAAGTGTGTGAAAGGCTGTCTAAAAAGGAGCTATATTTTTGAGATTTCTAAATGACTTTCGTCCGTATCAAGTCGCTTGTTGTATCATACACAATGATTTATACTCCTTTACTGTGGTCGTTTAAAACAGGGATGAATGTATATGTATATATGATTCAGTTCGAAAGAACTATGGTAAGACACAGGGTACCGTTTTACTAAACAGTTTACGCTTAAGATTTGCGTAAGTCTAAAACAACAATTCTTCTTATTTCAATATTGGGCAGAGCAATATTGCAAAGTAACATATCATCGGAATCGTTTCTCCGAGACGCTTCCAATGACTTGTCACATTTCAATATTGTACTTTCATTGAATATACTATCCATGTTTAGCAGTTATGACTTACGCAAATATTTTCCGTATGTTGTTTAGTAAAACGGTACCCTGGTGGTTTGCATAATAGTACTGTATAACTAGAAAGCCATCTTAACTTCACTTGCATAATCAATCACCATCTGATAATGCATTTACTGAATTTAACGATATTCCAATTCATCACATGATGCTCTTTACATAATCCTTTTTTATTTGATTTTTGCAAAAGACTTACCAAAAACGTTTTAATCATATATGCGAATGTACTTATTAAGGCCGGAAACCCGAATTTTTCGAATGAACATCTCAATTTTGTAAATTTCTTAATCAAATCAATTTGGTTTTCATAACATATTTTGTCTACCTTGCTTATTTATCAAAGTTGCAATCCTTACGTTTGTCATCGTTAATCTGCCATTATTTTTATAGCCAATTCATGCCACCGGGATCTAAATAAACCAACACGACGGAAATCCGACGAGTATGACGACATACACGACTCCATGTCAATAATGACGTCATCTGCAACCTCGATTTCGGATCATCATTCGATTTATGATGACATAACTGTCGAATCGCTTGCATCACCAAACGCAATATCCTCGGTCCGTCGCCTCCGGAAGACGGTTCCCGAACAGATGCAGCGAAAGTTTATGATCCGGTCCAACTCTGATATGAGCTGGGGACCGGATGTCCCGTCATCCCCTTCTTCACCGATGTCTCACAGTCGGAGCAACTCGCTGAAAGAACGGAAGAGAAGCACGTGCAGTACGATAGGTGAATCGAGCAGTTTCCATGGTGAATCAAGTCGTGTTGGAAGGCGCGGAAGTTCTCTAAAAGAAAGAAAGTCGAGTCACGTGGTGGAGGAGAAGGACCAGAAGAAACTGATGCGATCTTATTCGATGATCACAAGACCATCCTTTCGCGACGCCACCTCTAAAAACGAAGTTGTTTCTTCCTTCAAGAAACATCAAAAGCCGGGTACCGTTGAAAACGAACCGGTCAGATCGAATAGTGTCACGGACAGTGGTGGTCAGAGTGAACAGGTTCGACCGATCATTCGTAAGAATTCAAAGAAAAATGAAAAGTTACCTTTGGAAAGGAAAATTAGTAAATAATCACGTTACTCTGGATATGATGAACAGTGCAAACAGTACAATCTGTCAACCAAACCCCTTCCTCTGCAGGCCCCTACTAGCTTCAACGTACCTGAAAGAATCAATTCGAGGAACAGTTTGCAATGAGTAGCTTTGTCTCTTGTCAAAGTTGTGTGTCCCGTATACGACAAATGACATACACTCTTATAAAAAATTACACATGTTTACGCCGACCCAGTGATAATTTGTATCCAGTCACATAGTCCCATATGATGTCGCGGCTTTTACATAACTTTGAAAAACCGGTTCAGACCAGCCTCCTCTCCAATAGGTGGATCAAGGTTCCGTCAACATGCTGTATATCTTACATTGAAAACTTGTTGTATGTGTAACTCTGAAATGACCAAGGTTCAATCAATGTATTGAACATCTCGAATTTGAAAATCTTTTGTTGAACAGTTTCGTATGTTAAATTCTGAAACGATCGCCATCATATTGTCACTAACTGTTTTGTCAAATCAAGTATTGTATAAGAAACGTATCGAGCTCGATAAGGCAGCTAGCGCTTAATGTATAAGCTTGTGTGTTGAAGTAGGTCATGGTGAGAATCCGACAAGGGAGGTAATAATTGACGCATACTATGTGCAAACAATAATTCTAACTCCGAGCAGGAATACTTTCCTCCAAACCAAAATGAAAAGGGAGGTCACTGGGAAGGAGAATGACAATGATTGATATAAGAGTTATTTCCCTTTTCAATGCATATTTTTCTTTTTATATTTTTTATATATTTCATCGGTGATAACTGTTTATTGGATATGCCGTCTAGATGTCCTCACACACAATGTTAGCACTTGCTCTATGTCCATCTTGGAGATGTATATATAATGACGATTGACACTTTCACAAACACCAAATTTTTGACTGTCCCAAATTTAAAGAGTTTGCAAACGACATTCCAAAATGTGATGAAATTGGAATATAATCGTCTGATAGGACAGAAACATTATGGGAAAAGGGAAAAATTGCTCGTCACGAGCAATTTCTCCTTTTCCCATAATGTTTTTGAGAGTCGTCTGCAACAAAGTGGTCAAATGTCGTTATTGTTTGGTAATGGGTAAGATAAACGTCTGGGAACCGTTTTACAAAACGATTCAAGATACATATCCGGCGATGTGATTAATATTGAAATAAGAGGGAATGTTGTTTGAAACTTACGCACACTTCTAGGATTAAATGTTTAGTAAAACGGGGAATTGAAACTTACGCACACTTCTAGCATTAAATGTTTAGTAAAACGGAGAATTGATTCAAACCCTGATATGATAGAAACATGAATTATCCATGTTGTATAGTTGAGAAGATAATGCAGCGTTAACCAGGTAGATCTATCGGAAATGTCATCAAAATGTCCTCACACACAATGGTAGTAGTTATTAATGTCCAATGGCCCGCTGGTGATGAATAAAGCATGACGATTACAAGTAAACGTCAGGAGAATTGATTCGTATCCTGATAGCATAGAGAGGTGAAAATCCATGAGCTATTGATTGAAAAATGTGATTTGTAAACCATAATCAAAGTTCAAATTTGTATTCCATTATGAGGCCACCGGCCCATACACTAAAATGACACATACATATAACAGTTTTATACAGATATACTTGTGTAAGAGGCTGAAATAATGTACTAGATCTAATAGAATAGTTTTTCTCACATCTCTTGCTCTTTCATTAAGCTTTCTCTTCTTCAAACGCGTAAAATAATAACATTGCGATGTTACTAATAACAGTTTCATGATGTGTTTTTAAGTGGCATTTCACTTGGAATAATCAGATATTTCTGTCAATGTATTTTTGTCGCAGATCTTTGTATAATGGGCAGTGGAGTAGGAAATGTATGTAAATGATGTATATTGGACATTTCGTCAGCATGCCTTCGGGAATTGACCATTAGAATACTGAGTAATTTTCTACAAATATATTTTTATGTCATCTGCTTTCCAAAACCTTAAATATCTACTTAATTTTGATGAGGAAAGATAGTCAGAGTAGCAAAGGGGTTAAATCACAGGCCAGCCGCCAATTTACTTGATCTTACCTGTTCGCATAATCATGAAGTCGGATCCAAGACTATACGGGTTAAGGTCAAGTTAGATAGCAATCAACTCTGGCATTATAATTCTATGTACATAATTAGTATATACGTGTATCTTACTCATACAATCCAATCTGTTATTTGACTTATGGAACACAACGAAACATCTACATTTTATCATATGGACTAGATTTAACCTAACTTAAAAACAGATCCATAAGGCAATATCTTTTTAGTTCAAATGTTTAAATGTTCATGTACATGTAAATGGCAAACATTATGACATGGCTAACTCGCATAACCATTATCTATGAGGTTATCCGAAATATAAAAAGAAAACAATCACGCATGTTGGAAGTCTGAGTTCAATATACAATATATTATGTGCTCAAGTTTGACTTGAGATCTATTTCTACATCGCACCGTGGGTAAATGTATGTAGACAAACTTGGAATAACATGCTTCTCTATACATGTACGGTTATACGCATTTTGAACTTTGCACAGTTAAGTACAATAATACTTTAAAGAAAACGTTGCACAAATTAAAGAAGCTGTTAATGTCTACCACTTTCCCATTATATTTGTTATTTTTGTCTTTTTTACATAATTTTTCTAGCACGTTACGGTCAAAAATTGTTTCATTTTCATATAATAATATATATTAATATAGACTACCCACAGTAGATAGGAAAACTAGTCTAGTTTTTAAATTGCACTCATTTGTAAATGCTTTCATTGATTGTCTCATTCGGAATGATTTGTTATATCTTGCGGTTCTTCCCTTTTGGGTAAACTGTATTGTTTAAACTGTTTGACACTGAAGAAAGTTGAATAATAGGGACTTTTGTTCTAACTTTTACCTCTGAGTTATAATCAACACATACTCCATTTAGAAATGGGCCTTATAACATTCTATGATAAAGTTGATAAGTGGCCATTAAGTTCATAATCCGTTAGGTGTCTGAGCAGTTTAAGAATAGTGTTTTGTTTCTTGTCAAGACTGCCTTGGACCAACCCCCCACCCCTTTGATGCGGTGTCTCTATTCAAACAAAGCGTGGTTATAATTTAGTCCCGAGCAAACTAAAGTAGAGTTTGTAGTGCTTTTATAGAACATTGTTAAATTTGAACAGTCGATGTTAGATTCTAGAACAGTCGATGTTAGATTCTAACGTAAATAAAATAAATTGATACCCAAAGAAATAGCCTGACGTTACCTATCATTAGTTAATTATTTCATGAATACGGACATGTCATGCACATAATGCTGCGAAAAGGTACAGAAACCGTCAATACAGCAGGAAAAAGCCAATCATGAGGAGCAATTTCACCTTTACCCTTAAAGTGCTGGAACCGACTTCATGATTATGCAAACAGGTTAGATCTAGGCCAGCTGCCAAATGAATTGGCAGCTGGCCTGTGATCTAACCTATCTGCTTCTCTGAGTATCTTTCCTCATCAAAACTAAGCAGATTTTTAAGGATTTGGAAAGCAGACGACACAAGTTTCTAATTTTAGAGAAATACCCAGCATTCTAAGAGTTAAAACGCACCGGTTTCTACACGATATCACAAAAACCGTATTATTATTGCATCCAGTAAGATAATTTATTTACTACGTTTTTGTCAAAATTACTAAGAAGATCGTTTGACCCGGGATGTTGTGATGCGGAGATTAACAGTAAGTCTCTGCACCCACTCCATGCTGCACACTGCGTCTTGTCTTAGAATACGTTCATTCACGTAGTCGATTTTGGACATTTGTTTCTGCTGCATATTTTACTTTTGAAAAAAATAATAAGATAAATCGCAAAGAAAATAAAAAGAAGATAAAAAGAAGAAACACCGTTATCTGTCAAAAATTGAAATTTGAGACATTCGATTTTTCCAAGTCATTGACTTGTACCTAACATAGCAAAATGTTACATTTGTAGGAAGCAGAATCGAGAGTTATTTATCCAAGTTGTAAGAACTTGTTTCACAATCGATGTAAAATAAATAAGTTAACTAAAAAGAAAGTAATAATATAAAAAGGAACGGGTTATGTTGAAGCATTGTTACTAAGATCTAACCGATTGGTGGACGGCTGACCGTTTATATGTATTGTTTTCTAAAGGTTAATAGCCCAGCTTACAGCCCTACACCTGTTCACATACGAACAGATCGATAAGCCTATGGTTAAGTATGAAACATGATACTTATCTCGTTATTTCGACTTACTTACTCGAAATGACGGCTTAATTATCTCGTTATTACCAAAGACCTAATAAACACAGATAAGCAACTCAACAAAATACCGTTCTTTCTCGCGTTGACATCTCGTTCGCGAGATTTTGCCTTCCTGTAAATACAGACGCTTTATTTTGTTAATCAAAGCGTCTGCCGTCGCTGATCAGCTATGGTAGCCCTTTTATTGACCCTCCCGACCCCAAAAACCAATTAACAGATGGCCACCAGCTGTGGTGCCCTGCTGTGATAATTACCGGGGATTATAACTTATTGTAATATTGCACTGTGTCAAACTGAAATGTTTAGATAATTTTTTTGACGGAGGAAAATTTCAGCAGCAAAATTTACTGTTAAAATATTAGCTTAAATCTATACTTTTGTGGAATGGGTCTCCAAATGGGAATTATCTTTTTTTTGCAGCATATCATGTACAATATTCTATGAATTAATATTTCGTAATGGGGAACATTCTATTTTCTTTGAAAAATGTACTCAATACCATCATCATCACCATCTGCATCATCATCATCAACAATGTTAGAATTATATCATCAAACAACAACTATCTAAAGGTTTTATCCATTCTAATAAAATCTAGATATAAAAAAATAAATGCGTGTGTATTTCTATTTATAAATGAAAATTTATCGTTCGGATACATTTTCAGATAAAGATAAAAGTTCAGGAAGAAAGTTCATCATTTCTGTTTCAATAAGAAATTTTCTGTAAGTAGATCATGGTCACGTGAAACATTCTCATTCCAGTGAACGGTCGTCAGATTTCTAAAACAACTTGGCACAAGAAAGAACGTATGCCTGACTTTTTTTTTTAAAGAGATACAGACTTGGCTACCTAACCTCAAAAAGCAACCTTACATGTGATATAAATGGAATTAATGTACGAATTTGTAGAAAGAAACTATTTAGCATATAAACCATTGTTTTCAATAAATGAAAACTTCATTTTTGCCCTTATCAAAATTCTAGATAATTCGAAAAAGAAGGGTTAACATTGTTTATCAAGTGATATACAGGAAGCTTGCATCATACTATTGTACTTTATTGTCAACTGAGAATTTGAGTTATCCCCGTGGGGGTTAAGATAACAGACATTCCAAAGACTAGGCTAACTTTAGAATTTCATTTTGTATTAGATCTTTTTAGAGTGTCTTCTCAGCTAGAGCCATATACTTCTGCGCACAAATATGCACCCGAGTCTGCTTTTTATCTCTTGATTTGCAGCATGTTGATGTCATACACTTCCAGCACACACAAACATGCTGTCATTAGCGGCAAATTTTACACTTTCTTTGCATGGCAATTATTTCCAGCTGAACATATCGTTACATCTTCCACGTATACAGTTTATATACAAAAGAAAAAGTACGAAGAATAAATTCAAATTATAAAAAAAAGACAAGACCAGTTAAGAGAATTTAAATGCCTCTTAACATCACAAAAATATGAAAAAAGTTCTTGATCTTCCCTTGTTCGATAAAAATATGTGTAATGAATCAAAGTTTGTCTAAATCAACCCATATTTTGTTTTTGTTTCCGAGGAGTTAGACAAAAACTATTGCTCTACTACTAAAACATGCAACCATATGATTTCAAAAAACCAAGACCAGATAAGAGAATTTAAATGCCTCTCAACATCACAAAAATGTATAAAAGTCCTTGATCTTCCCTTGGTCGATAAAAATATGTGTAATGAATCAATGTTTGTCTAAATCAACCCATATTTTGTTTTTGTTTCCGAGGAGTTAGACAAAAACTATTGCTCTACTACTAAAACATGCAACCATTTGATTTCAAAAAACCAAGACCAGATAAGAGAATTTAAATGCCTCTCAACATCACAAAAATGTATAAAAGTCCTTGATCTTCAATTGGTCGATAAAAATTTGTGTAATGAATCAAACTTTGTCTAAATCAACCCATATTTTGTTTTTGTTTTCGAGGAGTTAGACAAAAACTATTGCTCTACTACTAAAACATGCAACCATATGATTTCAAAAAAACCAAGACCAGATAAAAGAATCTAAATGCCTCTCAACATCACAAAACTGTATAAAAGTCCTTGATCTTCAATTAGTCGATAAAAATATGTGTAATGAATCAAAGTTTGTCTAAATCAACCCATATTTTGTTTTTGTTTTCGAGGAGTTAGACAAAAACTATTGCTCTACTACTAAAACATGCAACCATATGATTTCAAAAAACCAAGACCAGATAAGAGAATCTAAATGCCTCTCAACATCACAAAAATGTATAAAAGTCCTTGATCTTCAATTGGTCGATAAAGATATGTGTAATGAATCAAAGTTTGTCTAAATCAACCCATATTTTGTTTTTGTTTCCGAGGAGTTAGACAAAAACTATTGCTCTACTACTAAAACATGCAACCATATGATTTCAAAAAAACAAGACCAGATAAGAGAATTTAAATGCCTCTCAACATCACAAAAATGTATAAAAGTCCTTGATCTTCAATTGGTCGATAAAAATATGTGTAATGAATCAAAGTTTGTCTAAATCAACCCATATTTTGTTTTTGTTTTCGAGGAGTTAGACAAAAACTATTGCTCTACTTCTAAAACATGCAACCATATGATTTCAAAAAAACCAAGACCAGATAAGAGAATTTAAATGCCTCTCAACATCACAAAAATGTATAAAAGTCCTTGATCTTCAATTGGTCGATAAAACTATGTGTAATGAATCGAAGTTTGTCTAAATCAACCCATATTTTGTTTTTGTTTCCGAGGAGTTAGACAAATACTCTACCATCCCATTCAATTCCAGACATAAAGCACTTTCGGTTCTATTGATGATACACATTTTAAAACACGTGTTTCACCAGTGGTAAAAGGAAATCAATTGTCTCATATGCAATTATTAATAAAAACAACACAATAATAAAGGAATGTTAAAACTAGCGAAAAATTAATAAAATAAACGTTAGTTTCACACTTTATTCAACCTTCGTTTACATCGTCTAGCTGGCAGACACACTTCAGTGCCGACGAGATTAGGAAGTCTCGCATAGTCTCCCGAAATCTCATCCTCCACGAGATGATAAGGGAGTTCGGTCTTTACCTATGGGGAGTTGCTTATCTGTGTTTATTATGTCTTTGTTATTACGACTTACTATCTCGTAATAACGAGAAAAAAGTCGCATACCTGTCACCTCTGTGCCACCGTAGATAACGATCTTCACGAATGTCTTATTTACAAAAGAAGGACGCAATATTGTCATGTAACACGTCAATGGAGGCGTCTCGGAGAGATGATTTCAATGATGGTTTACTTTGTAATATCATTTTTCCAAATATCGATTCAATGGGAAACACTATTTTTATTTACACAAATTCTTATCCCAGGTTATGTAGAGAAAAGTTGCAAGTTTATTTTATGACTTGAACACTTCTCTTTGAAACCTATCGCATACATGAAAAAGGGAATGTATCACTTAAATACATAAACACTTATACATCTAGAAAAGTAAAAGAAGTGCATAGTTTGTAAAGGCAAGTTATGAAATAAATGAGATTGAAAAAAAGGACACAAAATGAAAACGAAAACGCCATATAAAAAGTTTACATACTACATTACAATTTTAGGTATGCAAGTCAATACACCCCTTTTTGACTTGGAACTGTCTTTGAGAGTCGTTTAATACCAATCAATGTTATTTGTATTAATATGTTCATCTATTTTTCCCTACATGAACATTTCCGACTATTATCAGCATCTGAAGCAAATTAAAGTGGTCAATAGATACTCGTATATTGATACATTGTTTTAAATCTGTATCAATAAGTTAGGTAAGCTACAAGTAAACAAAGAGGCAATGACTCAAACAAACAAGCAGTATTATTGACAACAATGTAATGTTAAAATTTAATTTAAAAAGCTATTAAAACTATTTTAACTGTTCATAATCGAAAACAGTCAGTTTGTTGTCTTTTATACGATCATGACTAAAATTGCCGTTTGAAAAAAAACATATTGTAAGATATTTACATGAAATACTGATTTATAGCCATATTGGATTGAACGTTTGAATTCTTACTTATATCAACAAAGAAAAGTCCCCATATGCTAGTCAGTCATTTTCAGCCAGGGGAGCCTTCAAAAGAAAGTTAACGTTTATCATAATGGTAGAATGATCAGTAAACACGAAACTTGAACAATATGTAACCTTTAGAATGCTTAGTATTTTTTTAAAAATGAATTTGTGTGGCTTCTGATTTTCAAAAACTTCAAATACAGTCCAACTTGTGTTAAGCAGCAACCCTTTTAAGCAGCCAACCTGCCTTAAACAACCACTACAGCAAGTCCCATTGTTGGATTTATGATTTACATCAATTTGTGTTAAGCAGCCAACCTGTCTAAAACAGCCAATTTACTTTGTCCCATAGGCTGGCTCCTTAACACAAGTTTGACTGTACATGCTTAATCTTGACGAGGAAAGATACTACGAGTAGCAAACAGGTTAGATCACAGGCCAGTTGCCAATTTACATGCCGGCTGGCCTGGATTCAACCTATTAGCATAAGCATGAAGTTGATTCCATCACTATTAGGGTAAATGTACGTATGTAAAACATTGGAAGAAAGGCAATATATTTAAATAGAGAAGTGAATGATCTCTTGACCAGGATCTCTGAGGTTGATTCCTGTTAGTCGTACTTCTTAAACAATTGTGTCATACCAGTAAGCATATTTTTATTCACTAGGTCAGAGTTCAAATTCATGTAATTGTCATTTCATATTTATAGAAATGGCCGTTTTACTCCACATCACAGATATCTTGTATATATTTCAATCATTTTCTTTTTTCTCATGTTTTGTCATATCATTTTCTCATTTTATTGTATTTAAGAACAGTATAAAAACAAATATATTTCTTAATCTAGCCAGATAAGACGAGCTTTATAAGCCTATCTTTCGTTCGAATTCTTTTTATCTGTATATACACACGTGTATATAGATATATGTGATGAATATAATATGTTTAAACTTACCATGCTTTGATGCACCTGCAATAAAAGCTTGAAGAAACCACTGTGAATGAAGCAGAAATTGCTTGTCACAAGCAATTCTCTTTTGGTTATAGTGCTTTTTTAACCCTAATTGCATACAATAATTCCTTCACATTAATTTTCTCGTCTTCTCATGCTTTCCCTTTCGAATGTCACAAATTCTTATATGAGGAGGATGAATTACCAATTGACACCATTTTTTCTCGTGGAAAGCACTGTAAATGAGGCAGAATAACACTCTTGTAGGCCTATAGGAAAGGAAAGTGGGCCGAACAGTAAGTTATCAGTTTATCACCTACTGTGTTAATCGAATGTTGGGGAGATGTAGGCCTAGCAAACAAGGCCTCAGCACTGACTAATGCAGCCCTTTTTGTCAAAGGGGTAATTGTGACATTATTGACCTTTTGTTCAGTTTGCTTACGTTTGATATTTATGTCTATTTTTTTTGACACATGATTCATATAGTATCAATTTTGTTTATTTCTATGTTGTTTATATATTTAATAGCAAACTGTTTTGTACATATCTTTAAGATCTTTGGAATTAAAGATGCGTGTTTCGATGTTTGCGATAGTAGTAAAGGAGAGGACCCTAGCCCCAAACCGGTGGGGCCAGGGTCCTCTCCTGTACCCAGGGTCCTCTACTAACCCGGGGTGGTAGAGGACTCTGGGTACAAAAATCGTTGAAAAATTACTAAGTCCGTAGGTTCCTGGGTAAAAAGTTGAAAAAATTGTTATAAAGTTATAAGTTCTTAGGTTAGGGCAAGAAATAAGAAAGAATGTCCTGAATTTTTCTAAGTCCGAAAATGGATCGAAAATTTTCTAAGTTCGAATTTTAAGTAAAAATGACTAAGTTCGAATTCTGAGATTGATTGACGGACGTAAACATAAGAGAACTGTGGTATATGACCATGGTGCTCTTTAACCCTTAAAGTAAAACGACTTGACAAATATGAGAAGTTCTTTCGAGAGAACTGGTTGGCCCTGAAAAGGGCCGTTTGGTGTGTACGCTGGAATGGAGTGGCTTAAAGGTGTGAGCATCCAAAATTTGCCCCACACACCGGACATCTTCGATGACGGCTATAGGATGACACTATGTTTCCGTGTTGTCGCCACTCCACAGTCCGTCGGTACACTACTTTAACAATTCGCACATCGTCCTCCTGCGACCTTTGATGGATAATTGCCCACATGTCAATCAACCCTCTCTGCAGGGTGTTTAGATCCTCGGAGACTTTTAGGATTGCGTTCCGTAACTGATCCATGTTAGCAGTAGGAGTAAAATAACAGCGTAAACCTCAAATGACGTTGCTTTTATACTGTTAAAGCGGGTTAACGTCCAATGAAATTAATGGAACACTGAAGTTATGTCCAATAAGATTTGGTGTAAGTAACGTCCAATGGAAGTGCACGTTGGTTACAGGGAATAGGGAAAGTTATTGGCGGGATAACTGAAAAGGGGTTATTGAGAATCCTGATACAGAAATTTTCATACTTAGTAATATAGGTATAAGATTAAGGGAATGGGTAAACGTAACACATCTTGTATGAGGGTAAAACAATAAAAGACAAAATCATGTATTATATTGAACAGTAAACTTTTAATTAACTTTGTAAGAACAGTAACATATGAACTATATACAAGTAAAAGTAAATTAAATTACAGTTTTAGAGATTTTGTGCACAAAGTTCCATAATTCTGATAAAGCCATGTCTTTATAAACTGATCGTTTCTATGATGGTTGATTGTATAAAACGTTTTCTGCAAACATTTTGGTAGGTTTGATCCCTGTGAAGCAGCGGTTAGAGCGAATATACAGTAGGCTCCACATGTTTGACCAAGTAAACTCTGTAGAGTCTGTTTATTGAAAGTCCATCTTGTGGCATGGTCCTGAATAAAGTTAAGTACTTCCTTTTCCATTGGTGGGAATCCGTACGAATCAAAGTAAAAGATATCGTTGTTTGCGTTGAATATCACGGCAACCCAATGTTCGCCTTCTTCAGTAGAAGGATCTGTGTTAACAATATAAGCTTTGATATGGTACGGTTTTCGTTCCGGTAGTTTATCTTTTGAAACCACTTCAGCATTTAGATTTTTAATCCATACACCACGGTTCAATATATGTTGTAATTCATAGCCATACATAATTGATTACGTTGTTTTTAGTTTTCCCACGAATGTTGTACCTTTTCACGCCAATTATCCAACCACATATCGTTAAATCCGCAAAGTACATTTGTCTTTATACTCTGCCATAATGTGTAGGCTTCTACAATTTCACAATCGTTTAATTGCAGTTCTTGTAAGTCTGGATACCACTTCTCCATAACTTTGTAAGGGTTTAAGTTCATCATAGCTTCGTGTATGAGTATGTTTGTTTGTTCGTGACGATCCATGAACATACACATAGGATGTTGTAGCTGACTAGGGTGATCTATCTGGCATCCTGGACACTGATTATGCACTTCCTCAATGATTAAGTTCTGTAACTCATCCACCATATGTTTATCAAACGATGAACAAATATCCAGTCTTCGAACGTTTTGACTTTTAGATGGATATTTCACATTCTCAGCTTTATCTCGTAAACGTATAGCGTATTCATGTCCCAACATCTTGTTAATAATCTGCGATGATCTCTCTTAAACTGTTAATTTCGATTTGATTATCAAACTCCGCAAAGACAAGAACGTTGATGACTTGAGCAAGGGCTTGTGCAAACTGAAGTTCTATCCTTAGATTTCCAGTTCTTATAGGATGGAGATGTCCCCCTTCACTTCCTTGATCAGGTGTGAGATCATATCCCCAGATACAATAACCATTTGCGTAATCTTCTTTAGGAATGCCAAATGATTTGTTAAGTCCTAACGCCGAAACTGTTTGATACATTGACATGTATGATTTGAGAAATAAGTTGTTCTCAAAGTCAGGTTCAAATGGTCGATTGTGAATACTATGTCCATTACAAGAAACATCCAACTTTGAAAGGTTAAAGTGTCCGAAATAAAATGGATTAGTATTGTAGGCACCATTAAAAGCAGCATTTGTTACCATTGCAATAAAATACGTTTTGGAAGTTGTCCTTGAAATAAATGATCTTCTACTTTTGACTGTAAACCATTTCCAATAGTAAATGTTTTTACTTCCACTCGTCGTAGTGGAATTTTCATGTGATTTTGAGCAATTGCTTGATTAAGACCATTTGCAATAACTGGAAGTAACTCAACATTTCGAACATTAAGACTAACTTTCTCAAGTACCAATTTTGCAGGGACTGCACCAGCTCCCCCAGTTAGGCAAAAGTTTAAAGGAGCTCTGTTTAATCTTAGACGAATTTCAACCCCATTTGGTAAATATTTCTCCTGTTGAAATATATCGAGATGTAGTCTGCCAAGTAATTCACAGGTTTTACTTTGTGATATTTGATTAAACCTTAATACAAGCCCTGCATTTTCTCCATCAATGGCTAAAGCGTTGAATTGACCGGCAGTATCGTTTGCCCAAAGATCACCAGCATTTAAATGTGTTAATTTACTATCTTTGCTGTACGACAGAAGATTTTCAAAGTATGCTTTGTATGGATATGTGTCTAGATTACTGGTTATCAGTTTGTTGTTTAAGTGCAAATCGATACCGCTAAACATGCTATGCAAAAAATTATTAACTGGTGCAATGTTGTCGTCGGCATGCAAATTAGTGCCATCGGCTCTTGTTATTTTAAACCTTACATACAAATATGACTGTGACAGGTCTGTCCAATACTCTGTTTGAGGTGGAATGTTGAATTCGATCGGTGCATAATTAGCTAACGGTGCTACAGGAAAATGTTCAATCCATTGACTTTCTTGCATAGATGTCATTGTGGGTGGTACAGAAACCACATCTAACTCAGATCTACTGCATTCGCATGACCCGTTTTGCATCATCTTTAATCAAATATATCTAAGTGTCTTTGATTTGTACGACGTTTCTTTGAAATGATCCTTCTCCTTCGAGTTGTAGATTGTAACTGAGATCGTTTTTGAGGTTTTCTTTTATTTATCTTTGGTTTTTGAAGCAAAGTTTCACCAACAGCTCTTGCAGTTTCTTTTGCACGCGATAGTAAAACATTTTTTGTTTTTTTACCATGTAAAAAAATATCTTGGGCTGCACCTATTCCTTGTTTAATACCTTCTTTCTTTAATGCATGCAAACCTGTCTTTACAAGTGGTGTTACAGTTCTTAATGCAGCTTTGAATAAAGAACCTAAGCCATAACCATATTGATGTTGCACACCTCGATAAACTGGAATCATGTTTTTATTTTTCTAAAATGTTTTTTCTAAAATGTTTTTTATTTTTTCTAAAACGTTTTTTGGTAAAATGTTTTTTCAAAAATGTTTTTTTTATTTTTCTAAAATGTTTTTTTCTAAAATGTTTTTTATTTTTCTAAAATGTTTTTTTTGGTAAAATGTTTTTTCAAAAATGTTTTTTTATTTTTTCTAAAATGTTTTTTTCTAAAAAAGTTTTTTGTGAAAACTTTTTATTCGGTAGTGAAAACTGTTTTAACGAAAACGTTTTATTTATTTTTCTTTATTCCGTCGAAAATGTAACTTAACGATTGTCTTGCCAACTACAAACTGAACAGGAATACCTGCTTCACCAGTTATTTGAATGTTAATTGTATCAAACTCTGATTTTGAAACTGGAATGTATTGAACATTTGTTATTTCATGGTTAATGTGCTGACTACCATGTACATTTTCGTGGGCATTAGATGTTTTAAAGGGGGTTACACGAAGTATTGGTGCTAGGGTGTCCCCAATAACATTATATTCTGCAATATCTGAATAAATGTATAAATGGTTATAGCCTGCATCTAAATTTGGACTGTATTTAAACATTTGCATAATGTTATGTCCTGGAAATAATGTTTTCCCCATAAATTCTGGATCACCACCCAATTTTAAAAACAGAAAAGGGTGAAACTTTACTCCTGTACGACCTATATTATTGAAACCAAACTTAGGTCGCTTAAATTCCTCGGCATAACCAATTTGAAATGTTATGTTTTCTGAAGCAAGTTCATCTCCTATACAGTTTTGTAACACCTCATTCATTACACCTAACACGTGTGCAGGACTATTGTAAGATCCTGGTTGAAACTTAAAACGTATACCCCATTTACTTGGTTTGCCTGAGGTTTTGTTTTTCTCAATTACATACATTGACAGATCTTTTTTCTTTTCACTTTTTTTCTATTAACTTATATAAATCTACATTGGCTGTAATAATGTGAAAATCTGCTTCGACTTCCGATATATTCAAAAATTGTGAAGGAGTTATTAACTGAGCCAATCCAACTTCCCACATTTCTTTTTCAAGATGAATTGTTTTTGGTAACTTAACTTTGTAACAACATTGTGTGTTGTCAGGATGCATGTCTAAAGAACTGTCACTTGGAAGAGTTAGATAAAACGAACTCATGTTTGCCATCAGGAAAATCAAACTGTTTGTTTTGTTTATTAAACTTAAGTCCTGGGGATGGTAAAATATAACCTAAGGAACTGCTTAGTAAAATTAACACAATTCTCGATTGTCACTTTGAATACTTAAATGTACTATTGATGTTGCAATGATTGCATAAATTACAATAATTTGTGAAACAAAAGTAAACTGATTTTTAGGAACACGATTTCCACAACATGTATATTGGGTAACTTTGCCACTATTAATACTTTCGGTACCAGACTCAATATTACACTGAGAATGCATGGTAGATGTAGTCTGTTTTTATATATCTTTTCTGTAAAGAATTCGTCAAAAGTTTCAAACAACATATGATTCTGGAATCCAACTTTGAAATTTTTTAGGATAACCTTTCCAATTTACTTTTATTTCTTTAACAAAACGCTTTCCTTCACGTCTTGTACGTTTATCAAGCACTGATTCAATTTCATAGATTTCATTATCTTTTATAAGTTGTAATTCCTCACCATAAAATGTCCCCATAATATGTTCATTATTTAAATCCTTTAACTTGTAAGTTATTGGTAATGTTTTATTTACATGGGTTATTTCAAATATTTCTTGTGTCCAGTTTGGTAAATAACCTTTATCAAACGTATGTTTTGTTTTATTAATCCGTACTTTATCTTTTACTCTAAACTTTGGTTTTAATTTTTTTTTCTTTAACTCTTTTTTCTTTGGAGAATACAATATCTCAGAAATCTTAGCTTCATTGCATGGTTTTACCGAGTCTGGGGAAGTTTGAATACTTCTGTGAAAGGTATTGTAATTATTAACTAACTGGTTAAGTACATCGACATAACGTCGTGTTTTGTTATGAGTAAAATATTTCCACATGCGAGTTTTCAAAGTTCTTTGAAATCTTTCGACAATGCTTGCTTTTGTTTCTGGATTATCAGTTGTAAAAAAATGAATTTGATTCTTTTTCAAAAAATGTTGAAATTCTCTGTTCTTAAATTCTGATCCTTTATCAGTTTGTAAAGACAAAGGTTTTCGTTTTGACTTTTTCAAAATTGACTGAAATGCAATAATTAAAGTTTTACCCGTTTTATTTTGAATAGGTACAACCCAAGCATATTTTGAAAATACATCAATGACACAAAGTAGATATCTGTTATTATTATTTTGTTTCGACATTTTCTGCATATCGGCTAAATCTGCTTGCCATTGATAATCAATACCTCCCACAACAGTCTTTCGTCTTTTAAATTTTCTACGAATGGGTTTATGCAACGTGTAGGTTGTTTCACCTTCCATCCATTCTTTAACGTCTTTATACTTTATCTTTTTTAAAGTTGCTTTTGCTTTTTGATACAAATATCTTGGGCTAGAAAATGCTGTTTTACTTGTTGGGTCATAGTACAACTTGTTCAATAAAGAATTTAATTTACGATGTTGTCCTTTTACCAAGCCTCCCATCTTTGACGGTTTGACCCAACGTTTTGTTTCTTTATAGTTGATTTTTTAACAGTCGATGGAGGGGTTATTTATTCTTGGGTATAATAATCTTTTAAACGTTCTTTTTAAACGGGGTCTGAGTACGGCGATGCTTTGTGGACTTTACTTAAAGATTTAAGTCGTTAAGATGTTTTTGGTGTACTCATTTTTGGGGTACTCATTTTCGGGGTCCTAAAAGTTATTTCGTTATCACTATCACTATTTGTGTGATCGTGTTTGTGCATCCATTTCCATCTAACAACATTTCCAACAACTTCTTGTGGAACATTTGTTTCATTTAAAGCCTTTGAAAATGTTTCCCAGCCTTTCGGTTCAATACCTTTTCTTTGGCGCAATGTATCATTTATAAGATCTATTATATTAGATCCAGGAATTTGTGTTCCTTTATATGTTACAACCCCTTGATTATTCCAAGATAAATTGTCGTTATCTTTCAACATATTTAAAAGCAATCCTGCTTTTCTTTGCATTGGGTACACTTTGCAAAATACGATCTTGCATTGTATCAGATACTACGTTTTGCTTATGGGTACTATCTGACGGTATAATATTTGCGGGCACTTTAACTTTTTCGAGTGAGTTTTGTAACTTAAACAAAGTTTCACCATACCTTTGAGCCTTTTCCGTTTCCGATAATGCAGAGTTTTCCAAAATAGTATTCATTTTGCTTTGTTGTTGTGCAACATCTGTAACTTGGGGATTTGGTGGCAAACGTGGGTTATGCATTTGTTCCGCTTTAATTCTTTTAATCTCTTCTAATAATTGTACAGGAACAACAGCCATTTTTCTGACAGACATTTTTACAAAGATTTGATTGCACCACCAATACCTCCGACTACAACTTTTGTTAATAAAGGCAATAATGGACCTAAAAGAAGTGGTAGAAATCCTCCTTTTTGATTTAAAATACGTTTCTTCTTTTGAATAGAAACTGATTTTGATGCTAAACTTCTAAGATGTTGTCGCTTTGAATGCAATTTCTTCTTTTGAGCTTCTGTCAAAGGAACATGTCCTTTTAAAACATTGTGACAACATTCTGCTACACATTTTATGACTGGAGATTTTGCTTCCTTTATAAGTGTTTTTCTTATTTTTGGGGTAGATTGTAGCATAGCCATAACCATTGGACCGTGTTTTTTAATAAGTGGTGTTTTCTTTACCATGTTGACTCTTTAACTGTCTAAAACAAACTGATATTCTTAATGTAAAGACATCCTTCTTTTATAAAATGTTTTATAAAATGTTTTTATAAAATGTTTTATAAAAATTGTGATTGCAATGCAGTAAGTGCAATTCGTGCAGGTTCCGATAAGTTCGGATTATTCAATGGCGAAAAACGGGCAAAATTGGCCTGTACACTTCTTGGAGATAAACGAACTGCAGTATACTCTGGACTCTTTGGTTTTTCTTTTGACTTAACATATTGTTTGGCATCCTGTCTAAGCTGGTTCAATTCTCTTTTACCAACATTATATTCATCCTGAGATCTTGGCGATAACGATGTTGACGGAATGTCTTGAAAATGCAATTTACGAGGAGTCATATATCGAATATATTTAGATCCAATATTGTGTAGTCTATGTACCATTGCTTGTTTTTTAGAATTCATAGGAGATTTTATGGGTGTTTTGGGCGCAGATCTTCTTTGTGTAATAAAAGTTTCATTAACTTTAATTGTTTGTTTTCTTTTCGGGGTATTTTTCTTTCTTTTCGGGGTATTTTTCTTTCTTTTAGGGGTACTTGTCTTTCTTTTCGGGGTACTTGTCTTTCTTTTCGGGGTATTTTTCTTTTTTTTTTCTTTTTTGATTGTCTAGGTTGTTTTGAAAAAGTTCTTGCAGTTTTTACACCATTCCAACGTATTAAACTTCTTATAATAACACCTCCTAAAAAAAAACCCGCCACCAGGTTTTAAAATAATTTTGCGTTTTTCATCGTCATTTATCATAGGATCCGATAACTTTTTTACATCGTCTTTATGTTTTAACATGTAACTAGCGGTTTGTTTCGGTAATTTGATTTTACCATCAGTGATTTTCTTTGCCGCTAATGTAAACCATTTCAGCATTTCTTTAAACCCTAATTTTAACAACGCTTCTCTTGCATGTTTATTTGTTTCCTGACTTAAATTTTGCAATGCATGTAAAATCGACGATGAGGTATTTGGTAACGCCATCTCTGATTGTGTACCTCCTTAGACCGTATCATAAAAAATGACAATTGATTTTCATATGCATACAGTTTTATACTGGTGAATAAATAATAGGTCCTTGATCATCATTTTGTGAATACCACCGATGAAAAATATCTGTACGAAGTCGTAATTCTCGTTTTGTTCTGGCATGAAAGTCAATGACAAGATATCCATGGTCTTTAGACGTTGCATCATTATAAGCTGGAATCAAATGTGGGGCTTGCATTTGATTTGCAAGTGTTTTAATTTGATTATTATCTCTTTCATTTCTAAACACAATCATGTATCGTGCATTTAAACTTATAGTTCTACTTGACTTCGATTGCTGAAACATGTTCTGAGTTATGTAAATAACACTTGCATTACGATGATGTCCTTTTCTTGTAAACCATAACTTGATTTTTTCTTCGTCCTTGTCCCCGAGCATATCGTCAAATACAATTAAATGTGAAATGCTGGGATCGCTAACAATTTCATTTTCATCCTCGGGAATACCATCGATAAATTTTATGAAGTTGAATGATTCTTTCATTAAATTGTAAGCAGGTTGCCATTCTTTGTAACACCATACCACTTTTTCTGGTACAATATTGAATAAATCTTCACGATAGTCAATAAGTTTACGGACAAATTCTGTTTTCCCACATCCACTAGGCCCGCTTATGTAAATGTTACAGGGGTGTTGAAACAAAAGGGATTGGATATCCATTTCTTGGATTAACTTGTCTCTTCAAAGGATAAATGTAGAATGACAACAAATGCAACATTTAGTAAATTTTATCCCTTCAAAGTATTTAAAAGTATTGAAAAGATAAAATTATTCAAAACACAATTTTGATAAAGTTTCAAATACATCACTGTATTCAAAACTTTCAAAATCTTGTTTACGGCAGAAATATTTCATAATCGAGGCCTATAAGTTGTAGCAAAAAATCACTGTTCTTCCGCGATTTAACTCCAAAATCGTCAGAGTTATCATGACATTGACTGTGTACTTGATGACTCCTTGAGGAGTTCGTTGTTTTACCGCCACTTTACATTGCGAATGACGTCGTCATTCGTTAAACAATTGCACAATAAATGACGTCATTCAAACTGCAAACTGGCGGTAGAACAACGACCTCTCAAAGAGTCACCAAGTACACAACTGGGGATCTTGTAACAAATACAAAACAGACAACAGTTTATCGATGAACATATTTTTATTACTCACAACTAACATTTTAGTCATTTATACAGTAAAAACATGTTTTAACAATGACTTATTGACATACAATTTGAATTGAATGTGATATTATATACAAGCATTTTTATACAAACATTTTTATACAAGTATTTTTATACAAGCATTTTTATACAAGTATTTTAAACAGTTGATTAAAAATCATAAACACAGTGAAACACATTTTCTATTTTGTATTCACGTTCAATAATCGTTCTATACAGTTCAAAATGTCCTATTTCCCGTGGATACTGATGATCGAAAAAGTAGAATCGGACTTGTCTTTCCATCCTGTACAAGTTCTTTGTAAACAAATGTGAATGCACTTCTTTTTCTGAAACATCTTGATCAAAAATGATATATCCTTTCACAGCTATGCATGGGTGTAACGAATCGTCACTTTCCACAGGATTTGCCGCATATCGTACATAAAAGTTAAACAACTCGGCTTTTTGTGAAAGCGTGTTGAGAAATTGTTCTGTTATAGTTTCATTTTCCAAGTAGGTTTGAAATACCCATCTAGATGTATCTCGTCTTTGCAACCCCGGTTCAATGTAAAGTTGTGTAATAAGTCCAAATGCTGCACTATTATTGAACCGCATATCCCTTATCAATAAATTGATGTAGTATTGAATATTATACATCTTCAAAGACGATTCTCCTTTTTTACATCCATTGTGAAAACGTTGTATCCAAAATGCAATACAGCCGTATTGAAGCTCTTTCTTTATCTTATCTTTTAAAACATGCAGATTAACGAATTCTTTGTAAATCTGTTCACGTAATTCAAGTGGTAATGGAAGCATGTCTGTTCCTTCCATCTTTAATGAGTGTTTAATGCTTTTTTCATTCTACGCTTTGCTTTTATATGTTTTCGCATTAAGCTCTGATGTCCATAAGGAACAGTTTCAACTTTATTGACAATGACTCTTTTTGTATATACAGATCTAAATGTTTTTGTCTGAACTTCACTTTTGACATTTCTATCTTTATATCTTCTTATTCTACAGTCATATGTAACCTTGATTTCATTTGTACGATCCATCATGCATTTTGTAAAAGTATCAAAATTAACAATTTGACTAGTTTTGTAATCTAATGTTATACCCTTTACTTTACATTTGCTTTCAATAGACCCATCTTTTGTTTGCAATTGGTAGGCATAATTTTTTGGTCCTAGCCCTCGAAACTTTGTAATTGTATTGTCTGGCTCTTCATCAGTCCATTTTCCTAATCGACTATTGACAATGGGTGGATTCCATAGCGTTGGATCATGAATGTACATACAACTATCAGTATCAAAGTACAAAACCCTATCATCTAATTTTTCTAAAATACTGTATAACTCAAGTCTTGCATACGCTGTTACGTATGAACCAACTATAACATTTGCTGTACTGTGAGTTTGCACATGATCTAACTTATTTTCATAACTTACTAAAACAAATAGGCATTCATTGTCAAATATTTCAACATGCTTGATAAAAACCTGTGGTTTGTTGATCAAATCAAAGTATTTTGCAGGATCTTTAATGTATTCAGTTTGTGTCATGAGTTCCCGTTGAGCCAGTTTCCCCCACAAACAATTGAGCATAATTTTGGCAAAAGACCGTTTACCAGGATTTTTTTTAACCAAGTTTGCATCAAGTTCAACACCTTCTGCATTTTTGTAGTCAAGAATAAATTTTTCTTTGTCTGATTCTGACTGACACCAACCAGGATAACCACTGGCCTCTTGCTTAATTTTCAGAAAGTTGTCAACATAACCTTTGAAAAATTGATCCGATAAAGAATCAAAATGCCATATTTCATAGACATGAAGCAAACAATAACCATTATCCAGAGCTTTAAAAAGTTCAAGAGTCACCCAAGTTCCTACCAAGGCTCTATCATCTTGTTCATGAGTACAAACAGATAAACTATCTTCTGCACATTTTCTACACAATGGAAACATCATTTTGTTGTTGCAATGTAATGGAAAAACAGGGTGCAACAAATTAGCTGGGGGCAAAACTTTGCATTAAATGAGACCTTCATATTGACGAATATTGTCAATGTCAATATTTTCTGTTGTCAAAATCGAGGGATGACCTACAGGGTATGATTTGTATTTACACACAAATGGGTAGAGTGAACAGATATCAATGTATTTGATTTCTTTTTCATCTTTAGAGTCAATATCATGAGATAATTTTATGGCATTACATCTCCCACCATATAAGCCTTCCCTTGGATCTATTGGATCACAATGTGGAAATATTGATTCAATGTATTTTTTGTATTCTTTGTCTTTGAGTTTTGCATCAAACTCATGTTCCCACATGACATGAACATTGTAACCTTTTTGTTTAATGTAAGCTATCCTATTCATTGTTTTTTCAAACAGACATTGCATGGTTTCCCCATTAAATGGATTTGTTTGTAACCGATTTGGATAGCAAACTGGACAGCCGTGATACAGATCCCCATGAAACTCATACACAGTGTTGGATTCTTTATGAAACCCATCTACACTATAAGGTCCAATTTCATATTCACCCCCGTTTTTCGCATGCTGAATAAAAATATTATTTTCATTTGCAACACTTTGAATCCATCGTATTCCTTTGATAGAAAAACGACGTTTGGAGGAATCTTTGCTGGAAATAATTGCAATTTGACCTTCTGGCAAATAAGAACTACGCCATACTTTATTGCAGGCATCTGCAATTGTTATAGCTTCAAGAAAAGGATCGATTCCTCCATGTTTGATGAAAACCTTTCTGAATTGACCACAACCCCTTCTCAAAATGTCTACATCTGAACGACAGTATTCTTCCATCTCCTTTTTGAAATCAAAGATTTTACCATTTGTAACCTGCTCGTTATACCATTGCATAAAGTTTGATCTTGCTTCAGGAGACATAGAATTTGGTATGTAATATGAACTATCCATAAATGGACCAATATAATCCTAAATATCATCCGTATTTGCTAAATGCGGAAAGAAACCCTTTCGTAATTCATCAAGTCCAAATGTAACAGGAAACTTGGCTAAACCAAAACTCATGAAATTGTATGAATCAATCAAACAAACACCATTTAGTTCCAATTTCATAATTTTGTTTCCATTCATGATTAATTTTGGTAGTTTTGTTTCTTGTTGAATAATATTTTTCAAAATGAATTGCCCATCGTAAGCTTTGAAATTGTGTGCAATTGCTGTCATACTTTTGTGACAATCAGCGAAAAGCCAGGTACAAAATTCATGTAAAGTGTTATTTCCTTGAAATATAACTTCTCTACCTTCACCAAACTGACTGCATGTTGTACAATGAAAATTAAGTGGTTTATCAATACATATGTCACAAGCTCTATGAGCAATACAATAATTTGGAATATGGACACCAGTATCTTGTTTACATTCAAAGTCAAAAAATATGAACAATGGTTTTTTGATCTTTTCTTCACCATCAACGTATTGTTCAGTCTTACTTTAGTAAGGTTGAATATGACAACGATGATCAAGAGTTGTTATCTGTTTGCAAAAGCGACACTTTTTCTTTCCTGCACAAATGTGTTTTCCTTTTCTAGATTGAAACTGTTTTCCACATTTCCTGCATTTTTTTACCAATTGACAAATAAATTTTTGTTGTTTTCCATAAACACTCTTATGGTTGTCAAAACAGCTTCTATTAAAAAAATATTCTATGACATTGGTTGCATTCATATGAATTACCACTTGACATACATTTAACATTTCCAAAACAACCCTTACATTTATTTGGGCACAGATGACTTTCTCTGTTTTGGTAAGCAACGTCACAGAATTCACAATAATGATTACATCCTAAAAATCCTCTGATATTTGTGATGAAGTCATAATGGTTTTGGTGAAAATACAAATGTATAACTTTGGTTTTGATGCTTTCTACACCAGGATGCAAATATACCATTTCTACTGATGAATGTTGTTGATGTACCTTAATAACATAATCGTTTGCATACAAAAAAGTTTGAATAATGTTATATTCATCCTGACCACAAGGAGTTGTTGGTGAGATACCTGTTTCCTCAAGCAAGTTCTCAGCTTCGGTTTTCTGAAGATTTCGTTCGGATCTTCGAATAAGTTTCCACCTTTTTTTCCACTCCTCTGTAGGTTCACGATTGACATGACACATTCCAACAACAACAGCTCTTGCAAAGCACATACTGTCTTTGGTATTGATAATTTGTACTAACGATGTTTTCTTCTTTGCAAACACAGCAGAATCTATTGTTGATTTTGACATCCAACCACATCCTTGTGGTGGGTGGGTATGTGTAACATCAAATGTCATGTTTCCATCATTCATCCGAAAATCTGCATTGGATTGTAACACTTTTTCAATTTCATTCAAAATAATACTTCCAGTCAGTTGAGCGGCGTCTGTAAAAGGAATATGAATCCCCATATCCAAAGCTGGGTGATTAATCGTCATTCTGATTTTATCCGATGGTTCGGTGTGTAACATCGAATTGATTTGTTTGGTAACATCATCAAATAATGGTTCAAGTTGGTGTGGAGGTAGTTCCTCAAAGTTTTTAAAACTTGCATGTAATAAATGTGATTCCGTTCTAAATTTGCGGGACTGTTTGTTCGTCATAGATTTCAGTTCGTACATTTTTTTCATGTCCATCATTTCAGATTTTTCATCGGTGCACTCATTTTCTGAAGCACTGTCTTGTATCATCTTCACAGGTTTCTTTTTAGGCGAAAAAAGTCATCATCGCTATAATTCTCCGATTCACTTTCTTCCGTAACTTTAATTCGTTTCCATTTTTTCTTTACAGGTGAATTACTCTCTTTAAATACCATCTTGATACTTTGAAATCTAGTTTAACATTGGTTTAAAGATCGTAACATCAAGACATTTTATAAACTCGCTCATGATTCAAAAGCAGCCGTTCCGTATAAATAGAAGTCAAACATGGAACAATGTAACATTTACATTTCATTCTTCTAACAGAACAGACGTAATATTAAAGTTGTCAAAATGGCAGAGATTGTAAACAACTATCAACCTGCAAAAATATGCTATGTATATGTTAATTCATATACGCACGAGTATGAAATTACCAACATTCCTACCGACTACGAGATTAAACATGTGGGAGTTTATGTTGGGGCGTTTTCATCTTACAACCAGGACAACCAGGATATCTACCAGATTTTCAAATATCGACAATTCGACATACTCGGTATTGATGAACTTTACAGACCGCATGAAAGCAGACCTAAGTTTTGCTTCGTGTGTCACGACGACGGACATTGGTCTAGTAATTGTCCTGAAAAGACAAAACGCGTTGGAATCTATACGTATGTGTACGTAAACCCGGTTACACATCAAGTTTTGTTTTGAACACAAAACGAACTTTCACAACATCGGGACCAATCTCCTATGCAGAGTTATCGTCCCCCGGATACTACCTCTGCAACGGGCTCACGCCATCTTTGCCACGAATCGTGGCAAACTCTGTAATATTGCGATCCAAACTGTTATATGCATACAATTAAGTAAAACACTATTTGAATAAGTCAAAATTACCTTCACTTTATCCATACAGTAGAAACTGAATATGTATTTCACTGATTTTTGCCAGAACTATTTTAAAGCCTTTTTACGCTATTGAAAATCAATCCGCGGAATGTTTACATCTTTGGTCTCCCGCTTGATGTATAATAAATCTTGGTTATCGCACAATTTGGATACCAGTGATGTAAACAAAAAAGATAAAGGATTTGGGAACGATGTCTTCACTTTACAACTGTGTTTTTAAAGAGTTTGCCACTTGCAAAGATTAATATCAAAATACGTGATAGGATTGTCTTTGGAATAAGACAAAAGCTTCTTAAATGGCACATTCTAATCATCTGAACGGGCGCAGATCTCTCCAAATCGATGTTCTGAAAACTTCCACGAATGTAAGATATCGATGAGATGGTGGTTTTAAAAAGGTACTTCCAAATAACCCACAAATAAGCTTCACATGCTATGAAATGAGAGCTGAATGAGATAAAAAAGAGTTGCAGAGAAGATACAAGTTATAGGCTGCCAGAGTTTGAAACAAAATGGATATTTGGATGATGTGTTCATGGTTTGTGAGGCCACAGGAAAGGCATGAGCATAGAGACAAAGATGAGAGGAAAGACCTATGTTGAATTAACTGCAAGTACCTTTTTCTAACTATGCTTGTATTTTATTGTATATAATACATGGTTTACCGCTAACTTTATGATGTATGTATGCTCATACTTTGTGCAAAAGAATAGACAAACCATTAATGATTCTTAAGAAATAAGAAAGCTGTACACCCTTGGTTCTCCCCTCTATAAAACTGCCACAGCTGTTATTCTTCGTGGGGGGTAGGTCTGGGGGGTGGCGAGGATGAGAGGGAGTAAGGACGCGGTTATCTTAATACGGGTCGATGGATCAAGGCAAATTTATGGTTGATTTAGTGCACTTTGGGGCATTTTGGTAAAACCTCCAACAATAGTGAGAAAAGCATTGGAATAAAACTAAAAAAATGAATGACAGATTGTCATGTTATATCAAATCCCTTTATCAAACTGATTTCTACACTTTTCAATGTTACGAATGTTATCTTTAGTTGCTTACTATTTGGATAATTTTCACTATTCATATCTGAGAGAATTGGTCGATGCTTCTGTTAATTGTAATTTGAACATAACGTAGCATTTAGTCTATCAATTCAGATGTCCTTATATTTTCTCACAATCCTCTTTCTGAACCAATGAATGCACATACTTTACCATGTCAACAATCTTAAATAAGGGACAAGAGACTAACAAAACATTCCATATTTGATTCATTCAATGCAGAAAAAGAATTTCATTGATTACCATGATATAAATTTGTAATAAGAAGAGGGACTCATTTAGAAAGTGGGCCTTTTGCATAAATCTTTTGGACGAAACAGCAAGTTGTTAATGATAACCAGGTTTTTCTTTAATCGAAATGCTTTCACAAGCATGAAAATGGGTCACATTTTTGAAGCATTGTTATATAACTTAATAAATCATGAATTATACCATATGTAATTTCAGAATATTTGGATGAACTGTATAATGAGCAAGTTTAATTAGTTATTATTAACCTCTCTAATGAAAAAAATGATAGAAAGAATTGATAATTGATAGGGTTAAAGGTGGCCAGTAATATGATTCTTTAAGTGTATAGGATGGTCTAAGGTACATATTCTGTAGATATTTGTTAAATGAAGAAAACAATTAACGATTAACAATTAAGTTTTTGTTTCAGATTTTCACTTTACTTCTTTACATGTTTTGAATTTTACATACATATATCAGCTATAGTTGAATGAACAATACTCATGCTTTGCATAAAAATTCATCATAGTTTTTATAACTGCTAAGCAATGCCAAAACAATTATGACAACAGTTTATTTCTTAAGTTTCTTTCATAAATGCTTATAACAAATTCACAATAAGTGACTAAATGATGAAAGCAGGGAGCATCCCCAGATATGGTTATAATTGCTACTTAGTATTCAAACAGTTGCTTGTTAATAGGAACTTAAATGACTGATTGTAAGAGTTTAATTCTTTTATAATTCAAATGTTCTCTATGAATAATCTTTTAAGACAAAAATATACATGTGTTATTATCATTACAGCATACAACAATTAAAATCTTTAAAAGACAAGTTCTCACCATGAGAATATTACTGTTTAATGATATGATGATGAAATATTGAATTAACAAATAAGCTGAACTGTTGTTTGTTAAAACATTGTCTAGTTGATACATAATGGTTTTCATTCATTATATTTCAAGAAAGATGATGTCAGAACAGTGTTCATAAAAGTTGAAAGCCTTTCAACCATAAATATCATTTGCTGTATAAAATGGAAAAGTAACTAAAGCAAAATTACTCAACCAAATACAGTTTCACCTGAGGATCACCAAATAAACAGAAACAGTGTCCACCATGTGCATTATCAAAGCATGATTAAAGAATATGGTGTAGGTGAAGAGATAAGATAGGAACTTTCTCATCAGTAAAACTAGGTAATGAAAAGATGAGTTTGATCTGAATAAAATAACGCTTGGATCTGTTTGATGTGTTAGATTTGGTTAATGATTCACTTGTTTGTTCTAATGTCTCAAATGAGTACCAACAACATAGGATTTAAAGAATCAATAATTGCTTAATATGCCTTTTATCTGGACATCTGCTTCACCCATTCCTCCATGTAAAATGTGTGACTTGATTAATTTGAAAGCAAAAGCAGATGTTAGAAAATGGTTTTAAAGCAACTAACTCAGATAGTTGTGTATTGGGTGAAATAAACATTAATAATTTGATATGAAAAGGACAATCTCACAGATTGGGATCTTTAACTTTTAAGAAAAGATTGTCTTTTACAATTGAAATGACAACATATTTTCTAAAGTAATATAAGACTAGATTATTGACAGCTTTCTAACCCAATCATAATTATTTAGAAAAGATAAAAATCATTTATTTTGCAGATATTCCAAACCATTTAAACTGGTGTTTCTCTAAACAACAATCTAAACATAAAAGACATTTAACCATTTTGTTGCAGACTACTCTGGAAGCATTGTGGGAAATGTGGAAATTGTTCTTATCGAGCAATGTCTACTTTTCAAGCAATGTTTTCTGCCTTATCAGAAGATTATTTTCAATATCATCACATTTTGAAATGTCACCTGCAAACTCTTTCAATTTGGGACAGTCGAAAATTTAGTGTTTGGTAAAGGGTTAATCCTTTCCCAAAGAATAATGACATTTGACCACTTTGTTGCGGACGACTTTAGAAAACATTGTGGGCAAAGGATAAATTGCTCGTAACAAGCAATTTTCCTTTTCCCACAAGGTTTTCTGCTCTTTCTGAAGAATATTTTTCAATTTCATTACATTTTGAAATGTCGTCTGCAAACTCTTTCGATTTGAAACAGTCAAAAATTTGTTGTTTTGGAAAGGGTTAAACGGTTTGCATTATCAACAATATACACTGTAAATGTTCTTTATAAACTTTTCTTGACAGTTAAGAATGCTATTGGAAAGCTGTCAATAATCTAGTCTTCTGTCACTTTAGAAATTTGTATTTTCATTTTATGGAAAGAAAACTTCTTATTTTAAATTGTTAAAATCACATGTGAGATAGTCCTTTCAAATAAGTCTATTGAGGCCTAAGAGTATGATCAATGTCCACTTAGACAATGTCTGAACTGACTGAAGGAAGACTTAAACTTGAAATGAAGAGTAACATTTGGTGCTATTTGTTGTTGAGGTCACCAATATTCTCGATTCATTGGATTTTCTTGAGAACGTTTCATTCTAACTGACGACTCATTTGTTAAACTACGTGGAGGTTTGATTTGTCTTGGAGAATGTATTTTCTAGCTGTCATTCACTTTGTTTTGCTCGAGGGGGCGGGTTTCGAGTCGCCTCAATTCTACTCAATAAGCTGTTGTTCAAAACACTTCAAATGTAAACTGCTTTGTATGTAAATAAATGTCTTTATTCTATTTCAACTGTCCTATCTTATCTATCTTTATATTGTGATACGACTTAAGAGACTTCTTAATTGATCTGAGCGTTAGTTTGGAGCTCGCTTTTTGCAAGCCGCTAGATGCAGTAGTCTACTACACGTCAGTTTCGGTCACGTGACCATGCCGGAAAAGTGGGACTATTTTCTGAGCCCGTCACAGAGATAAATGTGGGAGCGTAGCGGGAACCAATTTACTCTGGTAGAGATTGCATCGGGACATGGATTTCGTTGGAACATTTACATCGTATTGTAACGAGTATAGCAGATATTGTTTGAAAACAAGAAAAAGTGTACGCATCATCCCAACGGAAAGGATATCTGCAACAACTCTATCAACTCAAACTACGGAGGAAATCAAAACAGACAACAATCAGTCTGTACAAACTTTGGATTCGAGTGAGAAAATGGAAATAGTCGACAAGGACAACAAAATCAAATTTGAGGATCAACCGAAAGAGGAACCGAAAGAGGAACCGAAAAAGGAACCGAAAAAGGAATTGAAAGAACAATCGAATTCAAACATAAACTGTTTTTTCTGTAAATCAAAAAAGCATAAGAAAGGTGAAGTGTGTTCTTTAATTGTTAAGAAAGAAAGTGCAAAACCTCAAAAGCGAAAAGGACGTGTATGTTCTGGTATTCCTAAGAAAAAGAAAAAGTTAGAATTGTAAATATTTATCAAAGTGTAATGAACTCTCAAGTTAATATTGTTCCAAGAAATGTTTTAAAAATTTTGTTGTATGTTTAACTTATATGTTTAACTGTTATTATATGTTTAACTGTTATCATATGTTTAAGGAAAAAATAAAAGTATGTAAACCAATTCAATTGTTTTTTATTATTTTTGTTTAGAAAGTTTGACAATTTCAAGAAGAATCTTTCGAGAACATTGTGTAGCCCTTAAAAGGGCTTCCGTGGTTTCCCCTATTGTTGGAGTTTAACCTTCCAAGCAACATTTTCAGTTGGAGGCATAAACTCCGAAAGGTCCGGGTATATGTTACCCATCTTAACGATGGGTGTACGAGTATAATACTCATACCCTCGCCTTTCAAAGAAAGCACAAAGTGCTTTCCGCCGATGGTTCTTCACCTCTTCCTCCATCAGCTCCTCCTCCTCCCGGATCCTGTCATCGTTGGATCTTTGCTTTGACTTGCAAAACAGTCGGCGAAGAAATTTCACAAAAGACTTCATTTTCAGAAATATGATTTAAAACAATCAAATCATACCTTTTTATACAGTTGTGTTGACCTACTAACCTACTGACCTAGCAGATAACTTTAACATTTTCGTTGACCTACTGACCTACTGACCTACTTCTTAAATATTTAAGATACTTCTTAAATATTTAAGAAATCAACCAATCAGAAGGATGATACTTTAACATTACGAGATGCGTGAATTCTGAAAAAGTTATCTTCAGTTTTTATGCTAAAACAGTTTTTATCATCACAAATTATGATGTTATATTCTAAATAAAAAGACTTTTCAGAGGCTTGGGGTTAAAATATGTAGGGTCATTTTAAGCATGTGCATATTTTATAAGGGGTACATTTCTTTGTCATCATAAGATGCTCATATGGTAATACAATTTGACAATTTGAAAAGGAAATCTTTTCGTGGGATATGGTTGGCCCTAAAAAGGGCCGTTTGGGTGGAGACTGTTCAATGATAACAGCCTCCAATCTTTCCGCAAGCCGGACACTTGCTCGCACTTCGGCGATCAAGTCGCCTTAGCTGCTGTGCGTCCAGCCCGGCATTTAGGTAAAACGGCGGCTCATCGTCGTCGTCCCAACATTCCTCGCTTTGGGGAAAAAGCGGTGTCTGTGACGGTGGCGGTGGCGGTGGTGGCGGCGGTGTCAACTGTCTCCTCAGTTGCTCAAGTTGGTCAGAGACCAACTTGACTTGGTTGATTAAATCAACAACCTGCCGTCTCAATGGTTCCATATTGCTATGAAGTTGTAACTGTTTTCAGATTTGCAAGCTTTTTTATACTGCGCATTCCGATACTTAAATATTTAACCAATCACGTTTTTAAAACTAACGTACACTTCTATTGGACGTTACTTCAGTATTTCATTAATTCATTGGACGTTATTCCTCTAATTTCATTGGATATTATTTCAATCCTCTTTGGCGGTATAAAAACGACGTCATTTCGTGTAAGCGTTATCATTTCAACTTTGTAGCTGAACGGAACAACCATGGAACTCAACTTTGACGAATTACTTGCTGAGGCGTTCAACTCTCATGACAATCAGATACCATCTGATATGATGTCAAATACCATTGGACCTGAGAGTTACCAAACACAGCAATACCATTACCAGCCTGATAATTCAACACAAACAACTATGCTGCCAACTGGGGACAATACGTTACTTCACACCATTTTGAATGAAGTTCGACATCTGAAGTCACAGCAAGACAGTGTAATGAACAGTATCCTGAGCGAATTACAGACATTTAACTTTCACCTTACAAAGCTGCAATGTCTGGATACAAGTATTCAACAACTCAACCATACCATTGACAAGCTCCAGAAGTCAACTTATCTGGAAATGGAAGTTACATCGACACCAGTAAAGTTGCCGATTGAAATTGATTTGGACAAAACAAGTCTGCATAAACTAGTAAATGCATTAGCAAATGCTGTAAAACAGACACAGACAACCTCCTCACAACAATCAACATCGAGAAAGCGAAAAACCACAGTTCCAGCAGAATCACCCAAAAAGCAGAAAGCAGTTGACAAACACCAATTATCCGTTGCCATCGGTCAAGGAAAACACGAAAAAAACATCAACAACTTCAAGATACCACGCATACCGAAGAAAAAGAACTAACATCCGAACACAGCTTTGTTCCATAGGGAACACACCAAACGGCCCTTTTCAGGGCCAACCAGTTCTCTCGAAAGAACTTCTCATATTTGTCAAGTCGTTTTACTTTAAGGGTTAAAGAGCACCATGGTCATATACCACAGTTCTCTTATGTTTACGTCCGTCAATCAATCTCAGAATTCGAACTTAGAAATTTTTGACCCATTTTCGGACTTAGTCATTTTTGCTCAGAATTCGAACTTAGTCATTTTTACTCAAAATTCGAACTTAGAAAATTTTACCTCAGAATTCGAACTTAGTCATTTTTACTTAAAATTCGAACTTAGAAAATTTTCGATCCATTTTCGGACTTAGAAAAATTCAGGACATTCTTTCTTATTTCTTGCCCTAACCTAAGAACTTATAACTTTATAACAATTTTTTCAACTTTTTACCCAGAAACCTACGGACTTAGTCATTTTTCAACGATTTCTGTACCCAGAGTCCTCTACCACCCCGGGTTAGTAGAGGACCCTGGGTACAGGAGAGGACCCTGGCCCCACCGGTTTGGGGCTAGGGTCCTCTCCTTTACTACTTGGTATCCATACAATAGAACTGTAATTACATTTGGAAGTTAACCCTTAAAGTGCTGGGACCGACATCGTACCTACGAAAGGCGGTTAGATCCAGGCCAGCCGTCAAGAACATTGCCAGCTGGCTTACAATCTAACCTGTTTGCTACTCTGAGTATCTTTCCTCATCAAAATTTGCAAATGTTTTAGATTTTGGAAAGCGGACGACATGAAAATATATTTTTAGAAAATTACCCAGCATTCTAAGAGTTAAAAAGCATACCTTTGTATAAAAAGTAAGTGGGAACGATATTTCAAAGCTCGTTTGTACTTCTTATTAATGCTTTGTAACAATAAAGTTTATAATGACTCGGTGTTGTATTGTTTTATAGTGATTATCTTATTAAGGCACATAAAAGGAGATGAGTACAAATAGATTACTGAAAAGCATATGGAATTCTTTTTTCATGTTCATAAAAGTCATGAGAATGTATTTACAAATGCATTGAGACCCTATAAAAAAGACTCCTTTAACATAGGTTATTTTGTGCTTGAAATATAGTTGTCTCCATTTCAATTATATTTATCAACAACCTGTTTGTTTACATATTCAAAATAACGAATTCTGATTGGTCGGTTCAAAGATTTGTGTATCAACTGTCAAGGTCAGGGGTGAAAAATCACATAATCTGAATTATCAAACTGGCTAATCTGGGTTATTTCTGGTTGACTTTCAAGTTTTAGTCGTGCTGGTGGGGTTTTCTGGTGATAACTATTTGAATTGGATCAAAAGTTTACCAAATAATATAGTTTGATATAGCATTAGTCTCCTTTTAAGTGCCTTTAACCCTTTATGGTATAGAGATAAGGCTTTTCTGTGACACCATAGGTATAAATCTGTAAATATCTGTAAGTCTACAGAATTGAGAATTGTTAATGGTCGCTTTTCCAATGACAAAAACTTTGGTAAACTTACGTGCGTTACGCACAAAGGCCAAAGCATTGTTGATTATTTACTAACAAAATTCGAAAATTTTTATAATCTTCAGGAATTTACAGTATTAGATTTTAATGAATTTTCAAATCATGCGCCACTGTTTTTCTCTTTTAAGATAACATCAACCACTCATAAAACAGCTCACAAAGACACGATGTTTTATAGGTGGAGTGATGAATATCGTGAACAGTTTTTACATGACGTGGCGAGCGGTATTGGCACGATCGAGCAATTTTTACTCGAGGAAATACAAAAGGACAGTGATCCCGACATACTTGTTTCAAAATTCACTGATTTTTTCAATACTTGTGGAAGTAAATACTTTCGAAAGATTAAACATAAAAAGGTAGTTTTTACAAAAAGCCGAAGAAACGATAAACCATGGTTCGATGCTAGTTGCAAAAGGAAACGAGACGAAATGCGTTCGGCTTTAAAATGTTTTAACAGAGAAATTTCGGAAATGGCGGATAAAATGAATGAAACTAGAAAAAAAGCCTAGAGAATTTTGGAAATTATTTAAGACTAAAAGAAATTCAAATAATGCAGACAACATTTCACTCGAGCATTTTCACGAGTATTTTAAAACCATTTCGTCTGAGAACGATATTCCAATTAGTGAGGAAATTTTAGATTATGTAAACAATTTTAATAAATATCTGCTTAATTTTGATGAGGAAAGATACTCATAGTACCTAACAGGTTAGATCCCAGGCCAACCGTCAAGTAAATTGAAGACTGGCTTGGATTTTACATGTTTGCATAAGCTATGCTAACTTTTACATATTGGATGAAACGATGTGGCAATTGGAAAAATGATGCGTAGAGAAGAAGAATTGAATACTTGAGTACATTTCGAGATAACGGACCAAGGACTTCTCTTAGCAGCCTCGCTAGGAAGTAAACGAACCAGGACAACCCTTTTATATTACTACGACATCTCATGTCAGTCCTTTACCAAACGCCAAATTTTCGTCTGTCCCAAATTGAAAGAGTTTGCAGACGACATTTCACAATGTGATAAAATTGAATAATAATCTTCTAATAACAGAATACCAGAGTCAAATGTCTTTATTGTATGGTAATAGGTTAATGCTTCTGCTGCAAGAAACCATTGTTATATAAGAATAGATTACTTGCAATGAGCAGTTCATTCTTTTGCCACAGGGCCTTTTACCATTTATAAACAAAACATGTTTTTTGTTGAATGTTGTTGATCTTATTTTTGACTCGCTGCATGTTCCATTTATCTAAATAGGATTAAAACTGCTTGTTCACAGATAATGAGGAAACTTGGATATTTATCAAATTTTATAGCAGATGTACTTTTGTATGAGACGTACTTGATAATAGATCATGGAAATATAATGAGTTCGTATTTAAATGATTGGAGCTTCTATAAAATGAATATGTATGTAGATCCAAAAGTGTCGCAACGATTTTGAAATCCATTGTACCCCGTCTGAAACTACTTCGATATACATGTGTAGACTCATTCTGAATACATTTTTCGTTCAGTCACTATTTTTTCCTTGATATCATACCGCAATACAAACACCTTATTGTGTCAATGACATTTCATTCTGACTTCTGATAAATTTCCACATGTGTGAACAAACACCTTTAAATCCAATTAAAATGATGTTTAGCGATGCCAAATGCACACATGTTTTTTCTCTATATCGGATTATAGGTTAAATATGCAAAAGATGTGAAGATGGTTTATGTTTATCTAAATGCGACAATGTTCGCCCGGATCGATTCTACGTAAAATGTAAGGATTATTGACAACGCTTAACACTCTTAAGACGGTCTTTAAAAACAATGTACCAAAAGAGATTTTGCTAGCCATAAGAGAAATTGCTAGCCATAAGCAAATTTGCAAGCCATAAGCAAATTCTCCTCTTATTCACAACGAATTCAACAGCTTTTCAAATTACTCAGCTGATTTTCTCGGAATGTTCTGTCACTAAAGTGATTTGGTTTGTTAGTAAAGGATTGTGCACGTCATTTAACCCTTTACCAAACGCAAAATTTCCAACTGTCCCAAATTGACAGAGTTTGCAAACAACATTTCAAAATGTGATGAAATTGAAAAATAATCTTCCGATAGGGCAAAAAGCATTGTGAGAAAAGGAGAAATTGCTCGTCACGAGCAATTCCTTCTTTTCCTACTATGATTTCCAGAGTCAAATGTCGTTATTGTATGTTTAGGGGAAAAGGGACTAGGATGAAGTGGTATTAATCTTTGTATTCAAAGGCTCTTTTGCTAGAGACGAGAACCCATTGTCTGTGACCGACGCTATTTGATGTATTTGACTCCTAACGCTGAAGAAACAATGAGTTATCGGATATAAGCAGATGCTGCTGTATGTTTTTGTCTCCTCCAGCGCGTATACGAGGTCAAAGGGAATATCTAGATGGGCGACATCTGCATAACCTAGTCCCTCTTCCACACGTACTCAGGGTGGTGAGATCTGATTACGCCTTACTTGTCCGTAAATCCAAAATCTTTTTCTGCTTCTGTCCGTAAAATGGTTAATTTCAGTAAAGATGCATTCGTCAGTTAATCCATTACCAAACAATAACGACATTTAACCACAGAAGACTCTGGAAAACGTTGGGAAAGTGGGAAAGGAAGAACTTGCTCATAACGAGTCATTTCTCCTTTAACCACAATGTTATCAAATCTGTAAGAAGATCATTTTCCAATTCTATCACATTTTGCAATGTCATCTGCAAACGCTTTCAATTTTGGACAGACGAAAATTTGGCGTTTGGTAAAGGGTTAAGGCTTTTGGACAACCTGGGCGGTACGGACAATTGATATCGCTACCTCTGCCGCATTGCTTCTCATATGAACCCAATCCCCCTTGTGAATAACTGCGAGAATTTTGAAAGGGGAAAAATGAGCGATTCCATTTCTGTTGTCACAGTAGATTTTTACCTATTTTTAGAAAATGTTCAAGCATACTATGGTTTAAAGGTGCTTGATACCATATTAAAGTCATACACGCCATACTACCAAAATTGTACTCGACATCAAACATCGATTATTCTTTATGATTGAAGGCAGTGTTTATACAGCCAATTAAGTGTGCGTACAATCAATTTAGCTTTTATCCATACCTGACAAACTCAGCGTTTGGGAAATACAGTAATGCAAATAGACTGGATCTTCCTGAAATCGCGCACAGTTTTCATTGATCACGTGATCTAAAAATGAAACGGATTTTATTTCAAGATCAAATATGACTCTCGAGTTGTCAAGTTGCTGGGGTATCAAATTGACAAACTAATGCTTTAGAGATGTCAATCATTCAATTCCGTAAATCTTGAGACTATCTCTCGCCAAGTTCAAAATGCACCGGGATTTGAATCCACGTGGATGTGGGCCACGTCATCCGGTGCTCTATCCTCTAGGTCACGGAGACACCCAAAAGACACCCATACTTAGGTTTGAAGGCCACCACAGTAATCACTGCGCATAAGGTAGATACGTGCCTCACAAAGAGCCATACAGCTTTGGGAACTTTTCATTTTGGACCCTTCACAGTACATTCCATGACAAGATTCAGAGCTAATCCTTGTTCTTTCACTATTCAACAATCCATACCCTATTAGAATTTTACGAACAAACATACCAAAGATCAGCTTCTTTTTTCGCTATCAGCAATCTCACTAGATCTTAGATACGAAATCTAAAAAGTCGTTTAATTTGATGATGGAAACAACTCCATATGTCACAACTTATAATTTCGCCATTTCGTATGAGTTACCGATAAAAAAAAATGATTAAAAAGGATGTCAATCACTTCCATACACATTGAACTACTTAACTTGTATGCTTAGAAAAGGTGTTATACGCCGGGGCAGTTTTACACGAAAAATTGTAACCCTACACTTATATCCGAGGTGTATTTCTCAGCTCACGGAAATACCCGAGTAGTTCCGATTGCCTTATCCCTTCGCCTTCCGCGAAAGTAGTTTTGGAAAAAAGAAACTAACCAGAGGTTTAATACATGGCCAACATCCACAAAAGATAAAAAAAACACTCAAAAATGCCCCCTTCTGTCCTTAAAGCACATAATTAACACATAAAGTAACATTCTAAATTTTCATGAACTTCTTTTTACTGTACAACGACAGCCAGAAGTAATTCTTCGGTGGACTATGAACATACATGCACTCTTGTTTGAACTAAATTTATTCCATATATTGCGCTATAATTATTCCAAATCGAAAGCAACATGTGTTGACAAAATACAACTCGAAGAAAAAATTCACGTCAGAGTATGAAGTACATCTATGAGCCTTTGAGACTTAAGGTCAAATTGTCTATTAAGATTATACATCGCGGCACCAATATTTCACTTATGTCGCGATGCCGGACTCTTGGTTGGTAAAGGAGCAAGACCCTATACTCAATTGCTCATATGGACTTGTCAAACCGGGTAGAACCACCAGCACTCCGTAAGTCAGTCGGGAGACTACCTCTCATGAACGTCCCCAACAACAATAGAAGTTTTCTTTATACATGAACAAGCATACTGATTAAATATTCCGTTAAATGTATGTTATTGTGATTTGATACAAATCATGCTTATCAGTAAACTTAGGCTTATTATTAGATCAACATGTTTCCACCAAATAAAGGGAGATAAAATGATTGCTTATCTTCCATTATAACCATTTTATGTACTATTTCAAAATAGACCGTTCATTTGTTTACTTGTATAAATGTAAATATCTTGACGTATTTGGTGTTATACTATTGTAAAATACCTATATGACTAGAAACTGTAAAGTTTACGACAGTAAATTATCTATCTTAGTAGGACACAGGGTAGCAACTCGCAAAATCTGAAGAAAAAAAAAGCTTTTAAATAGCGCCTTGATGATGTGAAACTCAGTACAGTTAAGTCCCACAATAACCGAAGATCTGTACTATGCATTGTCTTCAGTGATCACGATTTGGGTGGGTAAAGTTTCTAATATTTCATTAGCACAATATGCCACTTAGGCTCACCTTAATGACTCAATCGAGGGTTTGTTTTCCGCCAATTAATATATTTAAGATTTCCTCTTTTGTCCAAATGTACAGATAAATCGACCCGCACTGTAATTATGGTATTCCTATAGGGCCCGATACGACTAATGTCTCGGTGATCGTTAACCAAGCACTGTTCGCCACACGTACAAGGAGTTAACATGTGAAGAGCATGGTAAGAGGTCTTTGATCACAATTCTTTAATCGTACAGTGTTTCACATGTTGTTTCCTAAACAAAGAAATCCACTTCTAGATGTATTGCTAATATCTTTTTGTTAAAACTGTCATCACTATCTATGATTTTTACCATCATAATTTAAAAAAATAGGATAATGATTTTCAAAATTCTTATCATTATTCTTATCATTATTATTATAACTATCAATATTTTATTATTATTATTATTATTATTATTATTATTATTATTATTATTATTATTATTATTATTATTATTATTATTATTATTATTTATTATTATTATTATTATTATTATTATTATTATTATTATTATTATTATTATTATTATTATTATTATTATTATTATTATTATTATTATTATTATTATTATTATTATTATTATTATTATTATTATTATTATTATTATTATTATTATTATTATTATTATTATTATTATTATTATTATTATTATTATTATTATTATTATTATTATTACTATTATTATTATTATTATTATTATAATAATTATTATATTATTATTATTATCATTATCATTATCATTGTTGGCATTGTTGGCATTGTTATAGCTATCATTATCATTATAGCTATTATTATAACTATTATTTCATTTTATTTACAACATTCACACATAATGCTCGTTAATCTATAATTTTGAATTCTGACTTCTTGGAAGTTCCTTATGATGATTTCAACGTCATGAATATCTTTATCATCATCGACATTATGATCGTAGTTGTTATAGTAAAACATCATCATCAACACCACCACTTATATGTTATATGTAATGTTTGTAAATGATGTTTTGGAACACATTGATTCTAAATTAACAGATGTTTTTACTATTTTGGATGTGATTGTTCCTAATATCTTAATATCATTTGCTGATGACCAGGCTTTACTTGCCTCGTCACCAGAAACTTTGCAGCTAATGCTGAACGATGTTGAGATTTATTGTAATCAAAGAGATTTGAAGATCAATGCTGATAAGAATAGAATAAAGATTTTTGAACGAAGTTGACTACCACCTATACACACCTTATTACTTTATAATAGAGCACTAGAGGTCGTCTGTACTTTTAAATATTAGGTGTTCATCTCTTTAAGCTTGGAAAATGGTCAAAAATACAGCCAAAAAGTGAAAGTGTAAATAGAGCATTGTATAACATTGTTTTCTTTAATAGTAGATACGAGTTTAACATTAAACATATATATAAACTGTTTGATTCCTTAGTACTACAAGTCGCTTATCATTCACCAGAAATATGGGCTTTTCACAAAGGAACAGAAGTTGAGGCGATCCACACCAAATTTTGCAGAAATATACTATGTGTCAAACGCTCGACAAATCTAGTAGCTTTATATGGAGAATAAGGTAGAGTACCACGAATTATGATTAGAGGACATATCGTCTAGAAATGGTAACATGGTCAGATACTGGATAAAGTTTATACAACTGCCAGCCAACATTTTGAATAATAAAGTTTATAACATGTTGAAATATGATGCACATAATGGTGTCAATTATAATGGGGTTAACTGGGCATATCATTTGAAAACGTTGTTGGAATCCCTAAGCTCTAGCAACCTATGGATGCAGTAGAATATTGAGCATATATTGATCTGAGAAAGAAATATTAGAATACATATTATTATACCTGGCCAACTTTTCAAAAATTCTCTTAACTAATGATGACTCAAAGTAAAAGAGAAATACTATTTTCAAGGTAGTCTATTTTTCAACAAAGGGGTCAAATGTCGTTATTGTTTGGGAAACGGTTAAGGGCATATGTGTCGCTTATAACGTTGGTTGCAGTTGGCATTACTGAAGACCCCCTCCACTCTTTATAGTATAACAACCAGTGTGACAATGGTTAACAGACAGTATTCAATCTTATCAACTTATCATCGATAATGAAACAATTCTTACCTCCTTGACTTATCAATGTCGATTGTGCTTTCTTGATACATAGCCATAATTGTCGTAGATTAATGCTAGGTCCAGAAGTGGTTTCCGCTACTCCCAGGAATCGAGCTTAAAAGCCTGAGTCGACCCTTTAACCCTTTCCCAAACAATAACGACATTTGACCACTTTAGAAAGCATTGTGGGAAAAGAAGTAATTGCTCATAACGAGCAATTTCTCATTTTCCCACAATGTTTTCTGCCAAATCAGAAGATTATATTCCAATTTGATCGCATTTTGAAATGTCGTCTGCTAGCTCTTTCAATTTGGGACAGCCGAAAACTTGTTGTTTGGGTAAGGGTTACTCACCGTCCTCCAGGAAATGTATCAGGTTAAGGCAGTTAGCGCAATTGTTTATAATTGTAACTCATTTAACTGGTCATAAAAACGCGTAGGGTCACAGATTCAAAATATTAAGTCACCATTTTTGTTTTACATCGATTGTGAAGGAAGATTAACGCTTGTTCAAGGCCATTCTCGATGACAGCTTCCTGGATACTAAACCAGTAATAGCACTGATTTATAGGTTAGTTCAGGAATTTTTCACCTAGCCTAACGTGGATTCGAACTCGTGACCCTCGGTACAAGAGCCCGCTATATTATCATTTGTAAATCTGAGTAGATTTCAAAAACAATCCAAGTCATTTTTTGTTTCATTTTCTTTTACATATTCTATTAAAATGTGCAGTGCTACGGTTATTAATGCGCTACAAAAGGTTCTTCGTACTGATATGCAAAAGGAGACAGAAGCTTTATTCCGTATTTGAAAATTGTGAAGGGGTTAAATTTTTGTCTGTGCGAATTCGGAGGGGGACCTCCCTCAGATCACGTAATCATCCCGCCTGTTCTTCCGCAAATACAAATTCAATCGAAAATACTAGTGTATTTCCTTGAGCTGAAAAATACACCTCGGATATAAGTGTAGGGTTACAATTTTTCGGAGAAATCGGCCCTGGCGTATTACACCTTTTCTAGGCGTGCGCGCTTAGTAGTTCAATACGTATCAGCCTTTTAAATCATTGTGTTATCGGTAACACATACGAAATGGCGAAATTATAAGATGGGACATATATAGTTGTCTCCTTAATCTAATTAAACGACTTTTTAGATTTCACATTTAAAGGCACATAAAAGGAGATTAATGCTATATCAAACTATATTAATTGGTAAACTTTTTGTCAGATTCAAATAGTTATCACCAAAAAACCCCATCAGCACAATTTAAACTTGAACGCCAACTAGAAGTAACCCAGATTAACCAGTTTAATTGTGTGATTCTTCACCCCTGACATTGATAATTGATACACAAATGTTTGAACCGACCAATCAGAATTCGTTATTTTGAATACGTAAACAAACAGGTTGTTGATAAACATGATTGAATTGGAGACTACTATATTTCAAGCACAAAATAATCAATGTTTAAGAAGTCTGTTTAATAGGGTCTGAATGTATTCGTAAATTAATTCTCAGGACTTTTATGAAAATGATAAAAGAACTCCATATATTTTTTTAGTAATTTATTTGTACTTTTCTCCTTTTATGTGCCTTTAAGTGAAGTGAAGTCATTCCGCGGGAAACAATATGGCGTCATCCCTATTTTTTCAGAGGTGTTTTTATTTGATAAATCCGATGTGCTCAGATTGATACAAATTGTGTGAGTTTTGTTATTGTTTTTCTTTCGCTATGCGGTATTAACCCATTAACAAACAATAACGACATTTGACCGGGTTGTTGCAGACGACTTTGAAAAACATTGTGGGAAAAGAAGAAAATGCTCTTAGAGAGCAATTTCTCCTATTCCCACACTGTTTCCTGTCCTATCAGAAGACCATTTTAGATTTTCATCACATTTTGAAATGTCGTCTGCAAGCTCTTTGAATTTGAGACAGTCGAAACTTGTGCGTTTGGTAAAGGATTAATGGAAGATGAATTCACCCGAATCTGAATGTTTTTGTGATTCTCACCAGCGTAGCTGCGGTGATGAACACCAGTACACCTGTCGTTGGTATATACATGCTTTGACATCCATTATGTACATGAGCCCTTCCATTATCAATTTTAACACAATCTACGATATCATGCAGCTGGTACATGACGAATTTACATAAGCCAACTGTAACCACACTTAACTACCCATTGGGACGTATACGTCTATTTCTCTCAGCCTTCAGCGGAAAATGTATCATCTTCTCAATTTATGGAATAACTAAATAAGTTATATATGAACAAATAAGTTATATATGATATAACCCATTCCATCAGCTTTTTGACGGTCATCGTAATCAGACAATCGTCTGTAAACCATTCATTTTTAGGATTGTGTATGCATGTGGTCCCGGGTACCGTTTTACTAAACAACTTAAGGAAAATATTTGCGTAAGTCATAACTGATAACACGGTTAGCATCTTAAATGAAAGAACCATATTGTAATGTGACACGTCATTGGAAGCGTCTCGGAGAGAAGATTCCAATGATGTGTTACTTTGCAATATTGCTTCGCCGCCAAATATTGGAATAAGAGGAATCGTTGTTTTAGACTTACGCAAATCTTAAGCGTAGGCCTAAATTGTTTGGTAAAACGGTACCCCGGTCCGTGCGTAAACCCCACACTAGGCTTGACTCAAACCGAAATGTACCACAGTGATAATTTTTTTGCCCAAAAAATATCATAAAATTTCCAAAAAACTCATTACTTTCATTCATTTTAATCATTTTTCTATAGAAAAACTCATTGATTTTTGAGTTTTGGTAAAAAAATCCCATTAATTTGATTTAGAAAAACATCACTGGTATATGTGAATATCCTACCCGCCTTTATAGACCATTTAAACCTTTTTTACCACGTTATTTGGCATTTAAGGCGTTATGTTTCCTTGAGTGTCAATCACAATATTGAGGAAAAAAGAAAAGTAAAATATAAATGAAAAAGAATGCTTGTATGATGATAGATTTACAAAGATTGACTTAGTTGAACATAAAATATATAATACCGGTTCACTGTTACTTGACACTTTTTGGACTTTTGTGTTTAATATATTTGTAACGTGTTTCAAGGTGTAGAGTATTTATCGAAACGCACCCAAGAGAGAAATATCTGTCTTTACCCAAAGAGAAATATCTGTCTTTACCCCAAGAGAAATATCTGTCTTCAACCCAAGAGAAATATCTGTACCCCAAGAGAAATATCTGTCTTCACCCCAAGAGAAATATCTGTCTTAACCCCAAGAGAAATAGCTGTCTTCACCCCAAGAGTAATATCTGTCTTTACCCCAAGAGAAATATCTGTCTTTACCCCAAGAGAAATATCTGTCTTAACCCCAAGAGAAATATCTGTCTTCACCCCAAGAGTAATATCTGTCTTTACCCCAAGAGAAATATCTGTCTTTACCCAAAGAGAAATATCTGTCTTTACCCCAAGAGAAATATCTGTCTTTACTCCAAGAGAAATATCTGTCTTCACCCCAAGAGAAATATCTGTCTTCACCCCAAGAGAAATATCTGTCTTCACCCCAAGAGAAATATCTGTCTTCACCCCAAGAGAAATATCTGTCTTCACCCCAAGAGAAATATCTGTCTTCACCCCAAGAGAATTATCTGTCTTCACCCCAAGAGAAATATATGTCTTCACCCCAAGAGAAATATCTGTCTTTACCCCAAGAGAAATATCTGTCTTTACCCCAAGTGAAATATCTGTCTACCCCAAGAGAAATATCTGTCTTCACCCAAGAGAGAAATATCTGTCTTCACCCTAAGAGAGAAATATCTGTCTTCACCCCAAGAGAGAAATATCTGTATTTACCCATGTAGTAATGGAACCGATTTCATGCTTACGCAAACAGGTTAGATCCAGGCCAACTGCCAAGCAAATTGGCGACTGGCCTTTTATCTTACCTGTTTGATTCTTTGGGTACCTTTCCTCAACACAATAAGTCAGTTATTTAAGGTTTTGGAAAGCAGGCTGCAAAAATCTTTTTTCAGAAAATTGTCACAGCTTTATCAGGGTTAAGAGTTCAAATCGCACTTACGATCGTCGATGAAACTGTTGTATTAAAGCAAATATTGTTCGATCTTGCAAAACGTTTTTTTGTATTTTTTTATTGTTGAGACAATTGAATAGAGTTTATCTATCTTTGAGTTGCACTTTTAAATTGTACTAAGACGCTACCTCTCTTATTTAGTTGCCGGATGATTATATTCGCAATGTTTTGGAAAGGAGACAACACAAAAATCTATTTTTAAAAATTGACCCAGTATTGTTAGGGTCAAGGTTTCTACAGATTCATACATCCTCGACGCCATGTTGCGAAATCGTCACTAACCGAGTTTTTTTTTATTTCAGACTTTTTTCAAAGCACGTGTGACGTCATACCTTCAAAGCCGTCACGTGATGATAGAGAAGAAACCAAATATAATTACTTTTAAGACCATAATTTACAGAATTTCTTTCTCATATAATGACAGTGAAACTATTCCATTGTATGAGTAATAGTATGGATCTAGCAGGGCTTTTTTCTTAAAAACCACGCAGTTTTCCCAAAAAATCAAAGTCATACCAGCTTTTTGGCCTTCCAATTCAGTAATTTCAATGACAAAATTTCCCAAATTGAACAGGCTTGGGCCTCTTCGCAATTCAAGGAAAAAAGCCCTGTCTAGAAAAACTTTTGTCCAGTTTGCTGTTTCTTTATAAAATTCACGGTCAAATCCATTGAAAATCAAATTGAAAGTAATAGTAATGCATACAACAGTTGACCCTTATAGTGCTGGAATCGACTTCATGCTTATGCAAACATGTAAGATACTGGCCAGCCGCCAAGTAAGTTGGCGGCTGGCCCGTGATCTCACCTGTTTGCAACTTTTTCCTTGATATAATTAAACAGGTATTTAAGGTTTTGGAAAGCAGACGACACAGACATTTCTTTTTTTTTTTAAACAAATTACCCTCCATTTTAAGGGTTAAACGTAAACATGCACACACTTACACATTCACGCGCATGCGTATTGATACAGACATATACATAGCACATGTATTTATTTTTGGTATTATAACAATGGGTTTTAGGGATGCATTGGATTTGAAACAATGAGCATTTTTGGAAAACAATGTGTCCCTTTTTTTCTAACTTCGTTTGGACAAAACTAAAACTTCTCTGACCATTTCGTAATAGACATGTTTTACTTTTTTGTAGAATAAAAGGAAAAAGAACCTCTCACAATAGGTAGGTGATTAAAAGCCTGAAATTAAAAGCTTTACAAGGCATTGACACGAGTCTATATTTTCTTTCATTCAATGGGTCCTGCGGGATGCATAGGAAATGAAACAATGTGTATTTTGAGATTTTGATGAGTACAATTTGCAAAACATGGCAAAAATTACCCCTGGACATAGGTTCATCAGGAGTGGCGAAATCTGATTTTGATTTACTGGTCCGTAAATGCCAAATCTTTTCCTTCACTTGTCTGTATACTGGTTATAAAGCAATTTTGGTAAACATTTCACATGCCGTTAGATAAAGGCTTTAGGACAAGCTGGGCAATTACAGACAATTCATTTCACAACCAATGCTCATTATAATTGCTATTTCCTTTTATGATTCAGTGGTTGCTAAAGGAACAGTTTACACCTCTCATTATACACTTTACTTAATCTTCAAACCAACTAGTCATGTAGTAAAATGCATCGACTAAGGGTTCGTTTAAAAGAGTTTATATGCCGAAATGATGAAAAAAGATATATTATGCCTCAAACAGCAGTTTCCGTCGAATAGATATCAATGCTCTCGGATTAACCCATTGCCAAACAAAAACATCATTTAACCAGTTTGCTACAGACGGCTCTGGAAAACATTGTGCGAAAAGGATGAATTGCTCGTAACGAGCAATTTATCATTTTCCCACATTGGTTTCTACCCTATCAGAAGATTTTTTTCCTTCACATTTAGAAATGTCGTCTGCAAACTCTTTCAATTTGGGACAGTTGAAAATTTGGCGTTTGATAACGGGTTAACTGCAACCTTGTGTATTTCAGAGCCCATGCGTCAATTCTTTCCCAAGCAATATTCATTCGTAGCAAGTGACCGTCCTAGTAAACACAACGCCTTGAACGTAACATTCCACACGTGGCCTTCACTACCGATCACGTGATTTCCTACTCGGTTTGTGACGTCATTCATACAGCCTTAACAGTAACGTTTTAGTCGGCACGATGGCCAGAAGATCTCACGTGTTGGCGGTTTTAGTGGTCCTGAGTCTTGTCTTAATTACTGTCCAGTTGTATATAACCTTCAAACAGGGTATGTGTAATTGTGTGTCTCTACCTCAAACAATGTTTTACCCTTGCTACCTCGGAACTCGTCGTCTTGATTTCCATATGTTTATAGACTTCCCGATACTCTGAGAGCCCCAGTAGGACCGAACGGAACACTTTCTTCTTTGTCTTTGTAAGATTAGAGGGTCTCTGTCAGACCTCAGGAATTTCAGTCAGTCAAGGGCCTACTATGTTTCGTGAAGTCTGTGTTTATGTTGAGGGGGGGGGGGGCTTTTTCGAATTCTAGCCTTTAGACTGTAGGTAATTCACAAACAAAGGAGTTTTTTGTAACGTGTATCGGGTCCCTCTCGGAGTAAAGCCGACGTGGGTCACCCATCCAGGCACTAACGACTTAGTACGTTGCTTAACTTCGAAAGGAAGCCAACCACTCTACCGAATCACCCATAAAAGCCGGCTTCTACAGCGAGACTGTAGAAGTAGTATTTATACATAATACCCTATTTCTGTCACATTTCTCCCACCATTCTCTTGACTTCGTCCCGAAGTCACAAATGTCACAAAGACATACAAGGGCGACATACATGGGCAGTTACCGACTCTTTTACGGTTCAAGTAGGTACTACTGCCACAATTAACACTGCTTCAAAGCAGAAACAAGGATCGAGAACATGTAACGAACTACTAAGGGAACGGGAATGATGGTGATATCAAACCACATCCCACCGCTGCCACCAAATTTGTAACGTGTATCGGGTCCCTCTCGGAGTAATGCCGACGTGGGTCACCCATCCAGGCACTAACCACTTAGTACGTTGCTTAACTTCGAAAGGAAGCCAACCACTCTACCGAATCACCCATAAAAGCCGGCTTCTACAGCGAGACTGTAGAAGTAGTATTTATACATAATACCCGATTTCTGTCACATTTTCTATTTTCGTTTAACCCTTTACCTTCTAAAACTTTACACGTACAGACATAAGGACAGAAGAAAATAGTTTTAAATCCTTTTTGGTCTCTACAAAATGCAAGTAGTTATCTATGTCTCTATGGTAGTATCGATAATTGTTTGGTGGATTGAAAACAAAATAACAGGCATGCATTCATCTTTTTCAAAACTGAATAAAATAGTACACCTAGTTATATATTCATACCGCCTGTACATTTAACAAGAAACGAAGCTTTTTGAATAAGATTAAGTTAAGTTATAACGGTGAATTTCAAATTCATTGGGATTGTAAAGATTTCAGGAATCGAAATATGATTAAATGGGATGATTTGTTTTAAGAGCCAAATAAAACAAAGTTCCTGGGTACCGTTTTACTAAGCAAATTAAGGAAAATATTTGCGTAAGTCATGACTGATACACAAGGATAGTATCTTCATTGAAAGTACAATATTGCAATGGGACACATCATTCGAAGCGTCTCGGAGAGACGATTTTAATGATATGTTACTATGCAATATTGCTTCGCCCAATATTGAAAAAAGAGGAATCGTTGTTTTAGACTTACGCAAATCTTAAGCCTAAACTATTTAGTAAAACGGCGCCCAGCACTTAAACTGATCTCAACCCATATTTTGGAAGCAAATTTACAAGAGCTGATGTCTGATAAAAATGAGTTACAATTTTCGAATGAAAATTCCTTGATTCGATCAAATAATTGGTTAACTGTTCTTAAAGCCATTATACTTTATACCATCGTGAAATTAATACCAAATATATCCAACAGACATTTCGGTTTTTTTATTTTCAGATTTGACAATCGTGCGGAACAATAAAATACAGCGTAACGTCAGCCCCATTGCTGATTACGCTGTCTCCTCGATCGATCACGCCAAATCCAACGTTGAATATTTAATAAAGAAGGTAAAGTATACCCTCCCCTACATATATTTTTATATCGCATTTCTAAATAGATTACTTTAGTTTTAGGGACAGGCACTTTGAATCATTCGAAATAAACTAATCAGAGAAAACAAAGAGTAAAAAACATCAAATCATTATGCTGGTGCATAGGTAGAGAGTCGACCTATTACACCGAGGGGCCGGATTCGAATCCCCCTTTAGGCGAAATGTCCGGAATTAACCCACAAATCAGTGCGATTACTGGCTTAGTATCAAGGAAGCAGTCATCGAGAGTGGCTCTGAACAAGCCTTAAGCTTCCTTCACAATCGATGTAAAACAAATATGGTGAACTCCATTATGTTAAAATATAACGTGTTGTTTACTTTCCAGCTCAAGCCCAACAATTTACCACAACAGAACTCAACACACCACGAAGGCCATTTCGGATTCGAACGTGGTCACACCGTCATGGAACTGTGCAGAAGACAGCATCAAAAACAGACCGTTCCTTTTAAAAAGGTTTTCTCAATCCCCGTAAAACAAGTCGTCTTCTGTCCTGTTGAGAAAATCGGAACTACTTTCTGGCGACGTATGTTCTATATGGTTTACAACAACAGCAGGCAATACGAAAACCCATACGACGTCCCCATAGAAACCGCTCTCGGTAATACATTTCGTTTCAGCAAAAAAGTGACAAGTACAAAGCAGTTTGATTTACTTTTCCAAAACTCCTTTTCCTTTCTTGTCGTTCGGAATCCCTTTTCGCGATTGCTCTCGGCTTTTGTTGACAAAGTTCTTGCGCCAAATCCGACATATTGGAAGAGTTTTGGAGTGAAGGCCATCCAAGCATACCGGAAGATAAACCCTTCGAGACCTATTGATGGTCATGATGTGACGTTTGCGGAATTCGTCCGCCATGTTGTGGAGAGCGAATCGAAGGGAAGGAATCTAGACTGTCATTTCATGAGTATCCAAAAGAGTTGTCACCCTTGTCATCTCAAATACGACTTCGTTGGTAAAATGGAAACATTTCAAGACGATGTCATGTTCATAATGGATAAGATCGGAATAGACACATCAGTTGATAGTGTACAAAACAACCTCCCTGTTCTAGCCATCGACGATGCTATTCTTGATAGCGTTTACAGTCCGTTTTCATGGAAGAAGGATATTACAAAATCAATCAGTTGGGATAAGGCGCTCCATAGAATATGGCTAAAACTACAAATGAGGGGGATTATAGGACTGGACAAGAAGTTAGAAATTACCCCGCAAAATGTTGACATGACTGCCAGTGATTTTATAGACCTTGCTCGCCAAGCCCATATTGAATCTAGTCCAGAAGAGAGAAAAATAACAAAAGATATCGCAAAAAGGGAAGCATTTGCTAGTGTACCTATTGATGTTATGAAAACATTTGCTATAACATTTCAAGACGATTTCAAATTATTCGGTTACGATGATTCGCCCCCGTATATTTTCGACTCAACAGAACGGAAGTTCGACTTTGTGTTATTTAATTACACACATTTGAATTAGGTTTACTGTGTTTGAAAACTGTCATTAAAAAAGATATGAACACTTTATATGTCATTTTTATTAGATGCGACTTACATTGCACGCCATGTGTGTCATGGTGCTGGAGGTAGCAGGTCAATTCGTACCCAAACCAATTCGTACCCACCCTTTTTTGGCTAATTCGTACCCACTTTTCGGTCAATTCGTACCCATCCTAATTTTAAACAAGTCAATTCGTAACCATCCTATACTTCAGTATTTTAATATAATTTCTTTTACGTTGTTCATGTTTTGTTTTTGTCTATTGTGCTTTAATTGTGAGGGAAGCATTGTGAGTAGGTGTATGTGTGCTTTGTTTTACGTAAAATGGTGTTCAATATTAAATAAAATGATATAGCGTTTCCCTTTAAGTTATATATGTTTTCTTCATTTGATATCCAGATTTGTTTTCTTGCTTTTCACACTTACCTCATTTTAACTAACTGACATGGATTCTTTTTATCACGTGCAAACCGAAGAATGGTCGCAGGGGATGCAGCGTCAATTGTCATTAATTGTTCTATCAATTGGTGTCCTTAATTACTAGGCTTATCATAAGCCAGTTACAACAAAAGGTGTGTTACAAAATTATAGCAAATTAAAACAAATTGTTATGGATTAATTTATGATAAGTTACTTTCAAATCAAATTGAGACCGACATGTTGTTAATGGCTAATCATAAATGTATAGATAATATCATAAAACACGTGCACTCGTGCTTTATAAAAATAAACTTAATGTTTGTGGTATATTTTCATGTGAATGCTAACACAAAAGGTAAATTTGCCGGCACGCGTCTTCATTAATGGTTTATCATAAGTTTATAGATAATCTATATGTATATGTTCTTTTTATATGTTGTTGTTTTGTCAATTCTTTGATAAAAAGTTTTTTTCGGAAATTCATTTAAATGGCCGCCTATTTACGGAAATTGCCTATTGATAGCCAACTTACATGCCTCAAAGCTCAAAGTTTAAAAAATATATTTCATTTATTATGTACTATAATTCGTTTCAAAATATGTAAGAATTTTCATTTCATATGTACTATAATTCGTATTAAATAATAGACTGGTAAGGAATTGACTTCGTAAAAATTAGGATGGGTACGAATTGACCGAAATGTGGGTACGAGTTAGCCAAAAAAGGGTGGGTACGAATTGGTTTGGGTACGAATTGACCGGGAATCGTGCTGGAACCGACTTCATGCTTATGTAAACACTTTTGATCCAAGCAGACGTCACAAAAGTATATTACCCAGCATTCTTAGAGTTAAGCTATCAGTCCTTGTGAAAAGTTATTTAGTCTGAGGCTTTTTTTAATACAAATTGCTTGACATTCAAAGGGCCCCTGAAACCTTTAGAATGACTTGTGCTCGCTATTGGTCGTTGGTTGTCTTGCATGGGTCAGTTGTTTTCAAAATGATCGCTTAAACAAGATTGTGTATAGAAACATTACGGAAATGGGCACTAAAGTCATCAGAGGTAATATCTACGTTTGGTACAGTTTGTTTATTGTTTATTAGTATAATGCTTTAGGAGAGAGTATTTGCTTTTCCATCATGACGAATCGAACGCAGCCAAAACAGTAAACACGCACGAAATGAACGGCTAACGAAACATCGAATCTCAGCCATTTACGGTCGATTTTACATCGGAAAATAGGTTAGCCTCTCGTGTGAAGACTCTTTATTGTTGTAGCCGATGTGTCCTCCTGCGCGTGTTATGATTTAAATGAAAAGAGACGATTTCTAAATTATCCGAATTGTTCATTTCAACGGGAAGCTCTATGAATTTTTTTTTCAATCGATCTCAATTAACCAGGCGCTTTATGTGACGTTAAAAATGACGTCATTTTTTGACTCGTACGATTGCCCGAGAAACAGAATATAAGAACAATGTTCCTGTGTTTTTACCGGTATGGAAATTGCCGGAACTTCCCAAGAATCACTGTTTACCTGCAGATATTCAACTAAAACAAATGCGATTACTATATTCATACAAGATGCTGACGTGTATTCCCGTTTAATAGAGAAACTCAAAAGAAAATACGTTTTTAACGTAAATAAGAATAATAATGGCATAGCGGCAAGTACCAACGAACCGGACGGGAAATGCGTTATCACCATTTACTACAACCAGACAATTTTTATACAAGGCAAAGGTTGCAAAAGTTGGAAACTCAATACATTCGACAAAATGATGGATGGGACTGATGAAAATTCGCAAGATCTGTTCTCAAACTCGCCACATAACATATCACCAACTTCTATATCCGCTATACCTGAAGGATCACTTACACCAAACCAAAACAGAAGTCCATTAACCTTTCTGGGAAAACTAGTTAACAGCCTGAGATCCCCTAGCAAAAGAACTCCCGCAAGTATTCACCAAACTACTAATGGAGCTGTTAACGTACCGTCACCCAAGTCTTCGGAAAGTCTCCAATATAGTGAAAATCCCACGTGTTCTGAAAACACAACATCGAACAACTCAAAAACAAAAGTTAACAATAAAGCAATGAGTGGAAGCTATACACCAGTTTTGCCTGCAGAAAGGAGTGCCCATCATGTGGACGTACAGAATGCAGAAACCAAAGTTAAACAATTATTTGATAGTGACAGCAGCTTAAGTGTTGAAGAATTAAAAAGTCATTGAAGTTGTTGCGTGAAAAGTACAATCAACAAAGTGAAAAGTCCGGGAAACTAGAACAGGAAATAGCTAAACTGAAAACTACTCTGAAGACACAATATGAAAAAAATGAAATCCTCTCCACTGAAACGAAAAAGCTTAAAAACGACTTGACTGGATCCACAACAAAGCAGCTTCTCGCTGAAGAAGAAAATATTAAACTGAAGAGTACAGTTCAAATTATAGCAAAAGAGAAAACTGATCTTGTCACTCAATTCATCAAATTGCAAGTTAACTCTGAGTCTGTTGATACAAAGATTCAAAACGTTGTTGACAGTATGGAAATCAGATTAGCAGCAGAAATGTCGAGTTTGAAGTCTGCACTGTTCCAGGAACTATCTGATTTAAAAACCCAGAACCAAAACACATTGAAAGCAATATCTCAGGAAAAAAATAAATCAGCTATAGAAGCAACAGTGGTACAGAAAATAAGTGAACTAAAGCCAAAAAGTCCTAGTACTTGTAGCGCATCCACACAGCCAATCATAGAAGGAAGAAACCATATCATCCAACAAAATGTAAGAGAGAAAAGCGTTGACACATCAAAATTGAATGTATTGATTGCAGGGGACTCAATTATGAAAAGACTTAGCCCTGCTAAGATGTCTGATGAGAGAGTTTGTGTTAAAATCAAAAGTCATTCTGGTGGAAAAGTTCAAACAATTTCACACACAATTTCAGAAATGGGTAAATTTAATAGTGACTACATGAAGGAGTTAGATGCAGTCGTTTTGCATGTTGGAACAAACAATATCTCAGATGGTGAGAGTCAAGAAAGTGTAAGTGAGATCATGAGAAAGACTGTTGCTGTGGTGAAAGCTGTATGTCCAAGAGCTGAAGTTATTGTATCAAGTGTTCTACCATGGAAAGCAGAAAAAGTTGTAAACAATGTCATCCGTTCGACAAACAAAGTGATTTTCGAAATGTGTGATAAAGCACAGTGTCATTTTTTAAATAATGATAAGGTCATGATAGAAAATGAAAGGGTGAAATTCTCCCTTTACCAAGATAAAGTGCATCTGAATCCGAGTGGAGGCAAATTGCTAGGAACTCATATGAGAGAATGTATTGATTCCGTTCTGAGATTAACACCAGTTTCTCACGATCAACAACAACTGCATAATCAGCAAGATCATACGCATTCAGAAAGAATAGAACAAAACAACAAACAAAGAAATTATTCTAGTCCGCAGAATTTTCATTATGGGAGGAACTTAGGGAGGAGAATGAACCACTTCAACGACGTAAAGAATTTCAACGACAATTACAACTACCGGAGAAACTACGCAAACAGTTACCACAGGAACAATTCGACCAAACACATGGAGATGATGTATGCGCCTGTCAGTGCGTGGAACATGTAGCTAATGATGTGTGTCGTTATTGTTGGAAATTTCATTTAGAGCATGAGTCTAACAGTATCATTAAAACCTATGGTTCTTTTCTTAATGTCGCCATAAAAGACAGATGTGTTTGGCTTACTATTGACAGATGCTATATTGTGTATGATGACATGTATAACTTTGACCCGTTTACTAACCATGGCATTAACGACTCAGACAACCTTTATTGTGATCTAAACGATAATGAAGTGGGACATGATATGTCTTTTTCTTTGTCGGATAGGTCTTCAGCAACTCGTTCTATTGTTGGTAGTATTTTGAATTATAATTCAGAAGTTTGTGATGGACAAATGACATATAGTTTGCCTGAGTCTTGTTTAAACACTCATTCTCATGCTTGTAAATATGTTATTGAAAATCCAAAGGTTGGTGTTTTTTATGATAACATGACATGTAATTTGCCTATTTCTTATTTAGATAGTTCTTCTAGTTCTTTGGATATTGATTTTATTAGTATTGACAGTTCAATTATCGATAGTTCATTTAGTACTGAGATGCAAATCTCAAATATTGAAGATATACCTTTATGTAATACTCAGACACATAGTAAGGAAAGCTTTGTTTCTTTTCCCTCTTCTCAGCCATGGTTATCTACCAAAGGGTTACATATTGTACATCTTAACATTCATTATGTTTGTCCTAAACTGGATGAAATCAAGATGATTTTATCTCTTAACTCAAATATCGATTGTTTATGTCTTTGTGAAACATTTTTAGATGCAAATGTTCTTGATACCGAGCTTTCAATTCATGGGTATACCATATTTCGAAAGGATAGGCAATCTCGTGGTGGGGGGCTCCTCGTTTATGTCAAAGACAATTTGTGTTGCTTACTTAGAACTGATCTAGAGGCTCTTTCAATTGAATCCATCTGGCTTGAGTTTAAGTTATCCAACTCCAAGCCATTTTTACTATGGTACGTTTATAGACCACCTTTATCTAAAATTGAATGGCTAAATAATTTCACTGATAGTCTAGATAAATCATTCAATGAAAACAAGGAGACAATTATACTTGGAGATTTCAACTATGACTTGATTAAACAAGCTCCGCCCTCAAAAACTTGGATGCAAACAATGGAGAATATGAACTTCTCTCAACTTATTCAATCTCCTACTAGAATAACACATAGTTCAGCAACCTTAATAGACCATGTTTTCAGTAACGTCCCTTGCAATATTGTTGAAATAATTATCCCAACGGTTGCCTTAAGTGATCACTATCCAGTTGCTATTACACGAAAGTGTAATCACAATATATCAACTAAATCTTGCCATGATTATATATTATATAGATCCTTAAAAAATTTCTCTGAAGCGGATTTTCTCAATGATCTTTCCACTCAGCCATGGTTTGAATTAGATACGTTCGATGATCCTGATGGTTGTACAGATTTATTTATAGAAATGTTTGGGACAGTCTTACAAAAGCATGCTCCGCTCAGACATAAACAGGTCAAGAATTTAACTCAGCCAGATTGGTTTACTTCTGATATACTTTTTGCTATTAGACAAAGAAATTACTACCACAAAATACAAGACCAATTTCATTACAAATTGCTCAGATCAAAAGTAAAATCGCTTGTCTGTAAGGCAAAATATAACCATTATAATGAGCAAATAAACTCAAATAAACACAATCCTAAACTGTTATGGAAAGGTCTCCGTGAATTGTCAGGTTTAGAAAGATCTAAAACTCAAACGCCGTGTCTTAATAACGATGAAGGTAATTTCGTATCAGATCCATCTTCGGTTGCACATTTATTTAATGAACATTTTTGTAACATCCATAAGACTGTTCCTGTTGATGGATCTATAGTTTACAAACCGCATGATACCCTAAAAACCTTGAACACATCTAAGTTGACTATGTCTGACGAATTTACCATTCCTCCATTGTCTAGTGATTTTGTCGAAACTCAATTAAAATCCCTTGACCCCACCAAATCTACAGGTACTGATAATATTAATGCCAAATACCTAAAGTTATCAGCATCAGTAATAGCACCAGCTTTAACATCTGTTTTTAATTGTAGTATAAGATTCAATAGATTCCCTTTAGCCTTCAAAACAGCAAAAGTCATTCCGATTTTCAAAAAGGGCGATAGGCATGATAAATCTAACTATAGACCCATTTCTATTTTACCAGTAGTTTCATTAATACTTGAAAGACATGTTAGCAAATGGTTAAAATCTTATCTGTCCGATAACAAACTTTTGTATGACAGACAATCAGGCTTTCGTGAAGCTCACTCTTGTCAAACAGCTTTGATAAAGATTCTTGATGACTGGATTTCAGCTATAGACAATAACGAAATAGTCGGAACATTGCTCATTGATTTGAGTAAAGCCTTTGACTTAGTAAATCACGATATTATGTTACAGAAGCTATCACTGTATGGTTTGCATTTTTCCGCATTGAATTGGTTCAAGTCATATCTAGAGTATAGAACCCAAAAAACTTTTATATCCGGTAAATATTCTTGTCCTGGAAAGGTTTCAGCTGGTGTTCCACAGGGCTCAGTTCTCGGCCCTCTACTATTTTTGATATATATCAATGACTTACCCCTATCTCTTTCACATTCAATTGCCGACATATTTGCTGATGACACCACCATATCAACTCATAGCAAGTCTTTAGATCATGTCATATCTTCACTTACCAGAGATATATTAAATGTTGAAAACTGGTGTAAAATAAACCAAATGTCAATTAATGCTGATAAATCCAAGGTTTTATATATTACAAGTAAACGTAATAAACACCAAATTGTTAACTCAAATCTCAGCATTCCTTTTAATGATAATTCTATTGAAGTTTCTTCCTCAGCAAAGCTACTAGGCATCACAATTAATGATAGCCTATCATGGACAGATCATATCAATAACGTGATAAAGAAGTGTAATTCGTATTTGTACCTTTTGTCTAGAATTAAATATTTCCTTTCGTTTGAAACTCGGAAACGCTTTTATAACGCATACATTCTCCCACATTTTGACTTTTGCTGTGTTATATGGGGGAATTGTACTAGCAGTCTGGAAGATAAACTTGTAAGATTCCAGAAAAGAGCAGCAAGGGTAATTCTTGATAGTGATTTTTCTACTCCCTCTGCTATTTTATTTGCAAAACTTAAATGGATGACGTTTCAAGAGCGTGTAATTTTTCAGAAGGCCATTCAAATGTACAAAACTCTAAGAGGAAATGGGCCTGATTATTTAAAAACTGCGTTTACATTCACTGCAGACATACATTCACGACTGCTACGCTCGTCGACTACTTATCAATTATATAGCCCTAAACCAAATTCGGAGTTATTTCGACACACTTTTGTTTTCTCTGGTACTTCAATATGGAATTCTATTCCTCATTATATACAAAACTCTTCCTCTGTCCAACAATTCAAATCTTTATACTTACGTTTTGTGAAGCCGTCCTATTTTGAAACAACTACGGCTGTTACATGATAAACGAACAGTCCCATTGTGGAATCCACCAGTTAATGTTCGTAAATTTATATACATGTATACATATTGTGTTGGGGGAGGGGGGTCTTTCATTTAAAGAAAGCCGATGTCTTTGAATAGTATGTTCTTACACGGTATTCTGGCACTTGTGGTGTCTTAGTGGGGTATCAAATGTGTTTGACAAGTATTGATTTGCTTGATAAGTTGTCTTCGTCTTTCATTTAGTTTTAAGATCATTTGTTCCTCACTGCTCATTATACTTTCTCAGACATATTGATACCTCACTGTCAGACGACATATGGGCCAAACTACCTTAATTGTCCTTAGTCTTTTAGTTTTATTGTTCACTTGTTCATTGTTGAGGATCTTATGGAAGATTGTCAGTTTAAATTGTCAAATGAGTTTCCTCGTTAAATAAAGTCTTTATTATTATTATTATTAAAAAGGTATGAAATAGCTTGTAAGTGGCAAGCGATCTGGAGTCTCAGTTACAAACTTCCATCACTTAACCGCTTCATTATTTCCACCTCAAAGTGACTTGATAGGCTTTCTGTGCAAATTGTTATATCGATATGCATTCACAATGTTGGTTATTTTCCTTGATTTATACTCTTTGTGGTATCATAGGTAATAAAATGTTTAAACTGAAACTGGGTATAGTATGTTAAGATTGATATGATCTTCTTTTGAGGTTACAAAAATAAAGATTATACGATTACTGTTTTGTTATAATGTTGCATCTTTCTGACACAGAGGCTCATAAAAGTACATGTACGATGTAGTTAAAGAGTATCGAACTCGTGACCCCGTTTGCCTTCTGACGACATTGTGCCGTCCATGAGAAATTGTTTAACTTATGTTTTCTTTGTTCGTTTTACGATTTTCTGGAGAGAAAAAACTGCGATGCCCGTTTTATCGCAGATAAAAGTCGAACCTTTCCATAACTATCTGCCAACAAGAGCCAGTCAATATCATCGAATCCACGCGAAAACCAACTGCATGTATGTGATACAGTTAGACTCGTTTGGAGCGATCTCTCTTAAACAGTACATGAATAGTTATTTAGTTTAATTATTAATTATTAAAACAAGTCATTCAAAAAGCTTATAATGAAACTAACTTTCTTAATACTGGTGTCCGCATATATACGTTATTTGTCTTATACACTAGGATTGTGATTGTTTTACTCGGGCCTTGGATTTGCAAGTCATCTATCGATTGAGAATAGAAGGTCGCATATGCACATCTCTCGACTATGCTCGATGTATGCATCCTTACCAAAGGTTTACACTTTGTGTCTGTTAAACGGTTCCCATGCTTATGTAAACAGGTTAGATCCAGGCCTGTGATATAACCTGTATGCTACTCTGAGTACCTTTCTTCTTCAAATTTAATCATACATATAAGGTTTTGAAAAACAGACGACTCACAAATTTATTTTTAGAAAGTTACCCGGCATTCTAAGGGTTTACTGAAATCGTGAATCACTGGGTCAGACAACTTAACTGTGTAACAAAGTTTTTTATCTCTCCATTTTGGGCAGAAATGTAATTACAGCGATGGATTGTTCACAAAGAGCCAGGACTGACAATGTAAACTAGGAATAAGTACGCATAGATCGTCCTATGGGAAAGCAGTCAGTTGCTTGGACATTTTTGTTGTGTAGTGCTGATTACGGAAAAATCGATGTAATTAATCAGTATGCAGTCTGCTAAGATATGCCTGAAAGAGCGTTGACAACGGTGAAGAAAAACAATTTAACTCTTTACCAAACGCCATATTCTTTACTGTTCCAAATTGAAAGAGTTTGCAGACGACTTTTCAAAATGTAATGTAATTGAAAAAAAATTCTTCTGATAGGTTGCAAACGTAATTTATCCTTTTCCCACAATGTTTTCAAGTCGTCTGCAACAAACTGGTTAAATATCGTAATTGTTTGGTAATGTGCGAAAACATTTTGTATATATTCCAACAATTTAGGGTTATACGGGTCGCACAAACATAGTTATCTAGCTTGTTGTTAATGTTCTTTGTTCGTTATTTATTTGTTCATAACGAGCCTGACGAAGGGGACCGAAGAAGACATATACTGGGAACTAACCCTAAGAAAACCCTAAACAAATATCACTTATTCGTTCATCTCATATTCCCTGTCCGTATAATGTCTTCCTACGTCTTAATTGTTTTAAATCTAAAACCATATAGCTTCTTTGTTATTATATTGACTGTATCGCCACAGAATCGTGGGTGAAATTTTACACTAAATACGGTTTTAAATGTTAATCGTGTGGAAATATTTAACCGACACGCAATAAAATCTCGCTTTTTTCTCATCTGCTGCCGAATGCCTAAGAAACAAAAGTGACAAGATGGTATGTTTCTCAAATTGAGCAATTTATCATTTTGTCGAAATTATTTTTACACAACATTTTATCCAAATGGTTTCTATCGAATGTACAAAAAGAAAACCCTATGCTGAATATTTCATCATTTGCGTTCACTATTCCTTTCAATTTGGACAAGTTAATATGAATAACAACCAAGCATGAGGGGAAATGATTAACCCTTATAGTACTGGAACCGACTTCATACTTATGCGAACATTAGAATCAAGTAAATTGGCGGCTGGCCTGTGAACTAACCTGTTTGCTACTCTGAGTATATTTCCTCAACAGAATTAAGCAGATATCTAAGGTTTTGGCAAGCAGACGACACGAAAATCTATTTCTAGAAAATTACCCAGCATTCTAAGGGTAAAAACGGGGCAGCTGGGACTTCTTTACGAGGGATCGTTTTATCGAAGTATTTCGACCTAGCCAACCTGAGCTCGCTCTTTTTGGATGCTTTTTTATATTTCCCACTTTTTTATTGTTGACGCTCTTTCTGTTATCACTAGTAATGCCCAGAGTTAGTTATGCAAATTGTTTGTAGAGCTCTCACGAACAATGTCCGCAACGAAGCATACCTAGACAAATCTCATTTAGTCCCCTGTGTTGATTCGATCTTGGTTCGCCAGGACGAGAGTCCAAGACCATAACCTCCGAGATAAACAGCCGGCTCCGTAACGCAGATGTTAGATCTTGTCCTCATTGATTGTCGTTATGCTGTCGATAGGGAGGTGGTTACGTGACAGACCTTTGTGGATTATTTGTGGATTCCAGTTCAACTTAATTATTCGAAAATTCAGGGTCGATATGATTCGTAATTCGAATGAGAGAGCAATCGGGATCTTGAGTTTTACTTCGGATACTCGCTAACTCGAATATTAACCAACCGAAGTCGATAATCGTTATTTTCTACTGTCGCTTACAATGGATATTTCATCAGTTAACCCTTTCCCAAACACCAAATTTTTTACTGTCCCAAATTGAGAGAGGTTGCAGACGACATTTCAAAATGTGATGAAATTGGAAAAGGGTAAGAAAACATTGTGGGAAAAGGAAAAATTGCTCGTTACGAGCAATTTATTTTTAACCCACAATATTTTCCAGAGTCGTCTACAACGAAGTGGTTAAATGTCGTTATTGTTTGGTAATGAGTTAAGACATTAGCAGCAGACAAAGCTCTGCTATAATTAAATACAAAACTATGCATGCATTGAGTGAAGTGGAAGGTTTGTTCATCATGAGATTAACATTCTTTTGTCAAATTGATTTCCGAAATGTTTGTCTGCTTCCAATGAGTATGAAATCGATTTAACCCTTTCCCAAACAATAACGACATTTGACCACTTTGTTGCAGACGACTTTAAAAAACATTGTTGGAAAAGGAGAAATTGCTCGTGACGAGCAATTTTTCCTTTTCCCACAATGTTTTCTGCCCTGTCTGAAAATTATATTTCAATTTTGAAATGTCGTCTACAAACTGTTCAAATTTTGGACAGTCAACAATTTGGCGTTTGGTAAAGGGTTAACCCTTTACTCGTGAATAACTAACATTTCTGCATATGAGTCTAATGACGTAAGCAACCTATGTGGTATTAGTGCTATCCAACATCGTCATCTCCTTACAACCGGCGGGGATCACGTGACATATGAGTCTAATGACGTAAGCAACATATGTGATATTAGTGCTATCCAACATCGTCATCTCCTTACAACCGGTGGGGATCACGTGACATATGAGTCTAATGACGTAAGCAACCTATGTGATATTAGTGCTATCCAACATCGTCATCTCCTTACAACAGGCGGGGATCACGTGACAAATGATTACGAAAGATGTCCGAATAAGATGTCCGCGCCACAGGTATATTTACTTTTTTTTCAGCAGATTACTTTTGTTTTCCACTATTTTCTATGTTCCGACCACCAACTTCCCAGTTCTGGAAGTATATGATAAAGCATTGTTTATAACGTTTAACATTTGATAGAAAAATCGCAGGCGATGGGGTGATGTTTTAGGTCATTCGCATCCCTCGACTCGAAATGCTCTAAAGGGTCAAAATGGAAACAAACTTTACCGGCGATTGCAGAAAATTTATCGTCGGAACATGGCGTATATGAAATTGTGCAAAATAAGAGTAATCTGCTGAAGAAATGCATTTTAACCTGCTCAATCATAGATGCCGCCATTTGCAACCTGTGTTATATCGTAAACATAGATCACGTGATCAACCCGCCTGTACAAGGAACAAAAAAAAAGATACTATAAAAGGCATGGTTTAGATCACCACTTTTATTTCACGTTTTTAAATTTAGAACACATGGTCGAAATCAAAGAATAATTCTAAGGAGAAATGTATACTGTTGATTAAGGCGTTTATAGTTAACATTTGATACGATTTTTTTTACTTTTGTTGAAATGAATAATCAAGTTGTAAGAAATAACACTTGTGAGAGATTAGAAATTATGTTGTCTTACAGTAAATAGCCAGCCATCGGTGGGAAATATAACGAGAAATCATCACTGAAAACAAGACCGACTTAGTTCGCATTTGTAAGGAAAAAGCATGTCCATAAACACCCTGTGATGACTCGCAAACATTCATTTAACATGTATGGAATGAAAACTATCTTGCTTTCTGACGTTAAAACCCATTACCAAACAATAACGGTATTTAACCAGTTTGTTGCTGACGACTCAAGAAAACATTGTTGGAAAAGGACAAACTGCTCATTAAGAGCAATTTCTCCTTTTTCCATAATATTTTCTTCCCTGGAAGAAAATATTTTTAGCTTCATTACATTTTGAACTGCTGTCTTCAAACTGTTCCAATTTGGGACAGTGAGAAATTTGGCGTTTGGTAAAGGGTATTCTATTGTGTTGAGTTTACTCGTATCTGATTTGCAGATTGGGTTGTAAAGATTGTCCGTTTAGAAATCTTCAGGTCGGACGGACAGGTATAACCACAGCTGTTTTACGAAGGCTTTTCGTTCTTTAACCCGAGTTGGTGTTGGCCCTGAACCGGTCTCTTCTGAAATTATACCGTAAGATGATGCTTAACCCATTACCAAACAATAAAGACATTTGACCAGTCTATTGCCTATGCCTTTGAAACACATTGTGGGAAAAGGAGAAATTGCTTGTAACAAGCAATTTTTCTCCTTTACCCACAATGTTTTCAGTACTATCAGAAGATTATTTTTCGATTTTATGACATTTTGCAACGTCTTCTGCAAGCTCTTTTATTTTGGGAGCTTTTGGCGTTAGGTATAGGGTTAAAACATCGATTAGAGTTATGATAGAAGTACAAACTATCAGATTAAACTTATCTATCTATTGTGAAACAAATTCTTATAGTTTAGCAACATCGTTCTCTATTCTACTGACCTGATACACAGCCAGTACATGCACCGAATATCGATTAATGGTGTCGCAAAGTTGACTCACTGCTTAAGAGAAGCGAACAAATTACTCCGGTGTGTCGCGTACAATCATGAGCCTACCGTCATAATTCTTATGATGAAATGATTTCTGATATTATGACAATGAGATTGATTTGTAGTGGAAGAAGACAGTAGACACACGTAAAGACAGACACAATGCTCGAGACGCAGACACACACTAAAAGGTAGACGTCCCTAAACACACAGTGACCCAAGAGAAGAGGCAGACACGTACATACATACATTAGTACACACACGCACATACGGGCAGACATACATATATTTCAGCATTATACAATCACACATACATACAGACACAATAATAGACACACGTAGACACAAGAACAAATACAGACATAGACAATACACATATACATATATGCAGATACAAATAGACACAAGAACAATAAAGACAAATAGAAGTACATAGACACAGATATATACGCAGACACAATGATAGACACACATAGACACAAGAAAAAAAGAAGGCATAGACAAACATCAATTCATACACACAGACAAATACGCAGACACATAATAGGCATACAAAAACAAGTACAGACATATACATGCATGCATTCTCATATAAACACACAGAGGTACAAGAGCAAATACACACACAGCCAGACATACATACATACACATACACAGAGAGGCACACAGACATACCTGTTAAATCCCTGTCGACAAACTCACTATCTGAAATGTCTTCTTCTGGTATGATAAAGGACTCTTCACTTCCAATACTACCCGGGTCATAAGAGTATATATTATCGCTCATTCCGAACCATTTTTTGTAAACGTACTTTGGAAGGGGTTGTACCCGCTTGCCAAGACGCGGGTATTCGTTTTCCTGACTGTCCGTAAAGAACATTGCATGAACCTGAGCTAGACACAGTAGTGTGCAGATGTAATAACGCAACACGGAATGGACTCGCATAATGATCACTTTCGGTCCGAATGTCTGGAAAGAGATAACAATTACATATGTCTTAGTTCTAAAAGCACGCCCTTCAATCTCTGTGTGCTTCTTAACCCTTTACCAAACGCCAAATGTTCGAATGTCCCGAATTGAAAGAGTTTGCAGACGACCTTTCAAAATGTGATGAAATTGAAAAGAATTCGTCAGATAGAGCAGAAAATCTTGAGGGAAAAGGGAAAATTGCTCGTCACGAGCAATTTCTCCTTTTCCCACAAAGTTTTCTAGAGTCGTCTGCAACAAAGTGGTCAGATGTTGTTATTGTTTGTTAATGGGTTAATAATGAACAGACGGAAAAAATAGGCGAAGGCGCTTTTGAGAAGCAGGAAAATGCTGTAAACAAAGGAACACGATAAGTATTGTTGAGACATTTTCAACAATTATTGGATTTTAATCCAAAACATCGAACAATCTAAGTATGGTATACTTCAGGCAATTGTCCAAACTATCCATAGATCATGTTCTTTTCATATTTGAACTTCGTAAGAGCTTTTCTCTCGTTGCATAGTTGTCCAAGAAACGTTGGTTCCAGCATGGTGTTGCCTTCTAGCCAAACGTATCGTAGCTTATGGACTATTATTTATACTACCGAGGCTCCTCAACACCATCGTCTCACATCTAGTTTTTCGAGATATCCCAATATTGATTGAGTAAATTATGGCCAATTCTTCCTTACGATCAGCGGGTGGATGTCATGAGAAGCAGGTTTGGACCGGAGGTCCGGGCGGTAGTTTGCAATAATTTAAATTGTTCGAAATAAAAATAAAGCTATGCAAGTTATGGAAAAAGGGTCTGGACAAAAGTTCTCATATCATTAATATTGGTCATCCCTTTCTTCATATCCACACCAGAGACAGCCATTTACACTGAACTAAGGTTGTTTCATAATGAAAGGATGGAAAGAAAGCAATGTATGTATTATTCTATTGTTAGTGACGATGTAAAGAGCAATTTCTCCTTTTCCCACAAAGTTTTCCATAATCGTCTGCAACCTGGTCAAATGTCGTTATTGTTTGGTAATGGGTTAAATCAAACTCAGACTTGGGGTGTCATACAGCCTTGACGTTAGACAAAGGATAACAACTGAAATCGTGATACTGGCACAGACAGAATCTATTCATAAGCTGGGCACATTAAACGAAACAAAACGCAGAATTGGATTACAAAAACTTTCCCATTCTTTTTCTTCGTTTTTCAGAAACTAGATAAAAACTTTCTTTACGCAATATTTGATTACAAAACCTTTCCGATTCATTTTTTTTTTCTTTTTACAGAAAACATCAAAAGGCTTTCTGAACGCAAAATTTCAAAAACGAATGAGAAAAAAAGTTTTTGTTGTCTACGTCAAGAAAGGAATTCGTTGGTTTAGGAAAGAGTATGTTCAGAACGTTCCTTAACCCTTTACCGAACGCCAAATGTTTGACTTTCCCAAATTGAAAGAGTTTGCAGGCGATATTTCAAAATGTGATGTGATTGAAAAAACAAGCTTCTAATAGGGTTGAAAGATTGTGGGAAAAGGAGAAATTGCTCCTAACGAGCAATTTGTCCTTTTCACACAATGTTTTCAAAGTCCACTACAACAAACTGTTCAAATTTTTCATTGTTTGGTAATAGGTTTACATGCGATCGCATTCTGATACGTAGAATTCTCTTCTAGGAAAAACCGTTTGCTGTTAGGAAAAGCTTTCATAATCATTGTACCTTTCTTTGTTCATGAAGTTTATGCTGGTCTGTTTTGCCAGACAGACATGACTAGGAGTGTAATTTAATCTAATTAAAGTCTTCAGCAATCAAGCATGTTGACTACCTGTCAAAGACGCATTAAATTAATCGTTTTAATCATCTGTATTGAGAATTATGTCACCATTGAAAGCATAAGTGCTTAACTGACTTAAAATGTTCTTTGTTAATGGTGTTAATCGTTTGTTACATTGAATGACAGATGGAAAGAACACAGACGATTTTCCAAAGCCACTCAATATTGTTTGCTACTCATACTTCAAATTGGAACTGTAATTTCCAGTCATTATATCATACATCAAGGGTGCAATGCAATTCTATAGCAAGTACTTCATGTTTGTGAAGCACATACTATAGTCTTGCACCAAACTATGGACATGTACAAACTAGTGCGATTGAGGTACCCAAAATTACCATTTGTTGTCGTTGGTATGAACTTACCCAGGTGTCAAACATGCTACCTCATTTACCTAGGCGGTTATATAGAATAGTTGGTTTGTAACGTTAATGGATTAAGTTGTTTGGGCAAGGTGTACGAATTTATTTGGTGAACCAAAGCAAAAATCTGAGCACAAAAGGTTTAATCTATTAACGTCACTTTTCTGTTTATCCTGTTACAAACATGTCAGGTCTCCGGAAATAACGTGGTAACATGGGAAGCACTTTAATATGCGACGAGATTGAATGGGCAGAAGTAAAGATGGCATTTGTTTTTAAATCACAATTTTCAATTCAATACTTTATTTGCAAGAGTCGGCAAAGCATTTTGCCTTTTGTCATTTACAGTTCTTCTTACAATTATTTTTTGGTGCAAAGAGGCAACAAATATGTCCAAGAAATGCCTAGAATTTCTTTAAAATTTGTAAGCATCAAATGCTTTTTTTGTAATATTATACTGATGTACTTCAATAGTACATATTGAGTAAATCGAATATATGGCAAAGGTAGTTGCGACATAATATGCGAATGAAGGAAGTCATTTATCCAATTCTCACTGTTTCCTTTTTTGCACCATGTCAAGTTGGATGGATATATAGAATATCTACACCATATTTGTGAGACACAATCATTGCTGGAATCCTTGTGTGCGGAATTATACACTCTCATATTGACTTCTCCAAAGGGGTTCTCGCTGAAATTCCTAAATACTTAATTGGCAGGCTTTTTAATAAGACTTCGGAATCGCGCAGCCAGAATTTTGAGCAATGCATTATTCTTTCATTCAAGAAAGGAAATCCTTAATTATCTACATTGACATCTGGTTTGTGCGCGAATACAGCTCATGATACGTGTGCTTATGGTCAAGCCTAAAGCCTTTAATACTTTACTGGACCGAGGTGGTGGGATGTCTTCTAAATGACATGGTGGTTGGGGAAAACATCAGTTTTACTGGTCCGAGGTGGAGGGATGTCTTCTAAATGACATGGTGGTTGGGGAAAACATCAGTTTTACTGGACCGAGGTGGTGGGATGTCTTCTAAATGACATGGTGGTTGGGGAAAACATCAGTTTTACTGGACCGAGGTGGTGGGATGTCTTCTAAATGACATGGTGGTTGGGGAAAACATCAGTTTTACTTGACCGAGGTGGTGGGATGTCTTCTAAATGACATGGTGGTTGGGGAAAACATCAGTTTTACTTGACCGAGGTGGTGGGATGTCTTCTAAATGACATGGTGGTTGGGGAAAACATCAGTTTTACTGGACCGAGGTGGTGGGATGTCTTCTAAATGACATGGTGGTTGGGGAAAACATCAGTTTTACTTGACCGAGGTGGTGGGATGTCTTCTAAATGACATGGTGGTTGGGGAAAACATCAGTTTTACATGACCGAGGTGGTGGGATGTCTTCTAAATGACATGGTGGTTGGGGAAAACATCAGTTTTATTTGACCGAGGTGGTGGGATGTCTTCTAAATGACATGGTGGTTGGGAAAAACATCAGTTTTACTTGACCGAGGTGGTGGGATGTCTTCTAAATGACATGGTGGTTGGGGAAAACATCAGTTTTACTTGACCGAGGTGGTGGGATGTCTTCTAAATGACATGGTGGTTGGGGAAAACATCAGTTCATATCGAAGCTTAAACCTTATCTCATTTCTTTAAATCAAGTTATGAATGATAACTAACACTCTATATGAGATATGTGTAAAAAGGACATTGTTAAGCGAAATCGAACATTGAAAATAAGATTTTGCGTTATATACCTGTATTTGTATTTCTATTCGATTTTAGAAATAATATAATACCCCCTCCAAAAGTTTAACACTATACACCCTCTAAAGAATTAAAAGCGATCTAATGTTGATTCCAATAACTAATCTTCAGTACAAATCATATAACAGTACAACTGTTGTGCAACTTCAAATTAATTTTTAACTTTAAACAATTTTTCTCGCATCTGTGAACAAGTACTCTTAACGTTAATCAAAATAGTTTTGACACCACCTTCTATGAGGGAAATCTCTTTCTTTATCATATATTAGCGATTATGACGCCATAAATTCATAATTTTCACGTAGACCATATCAACAGAACAGAACATATCAACACATATTGTCATGCGGACTAATACGGTAACGATGGGGCTAAATTATCACTTGATATTTTCATCGGCCATTCATATATCAATTTCATTTGATCCAGTGCTTTCAATTTTTACTGTCCATTATAATTTAGATAACAAATGAAGTTAAAAGCATTGTGCTTAATGCTTACAAAATAAATGCAGATAATAAAAGGAATGTCATGGTGTTGTACATTTCCAAGGTTTAAATTTGATTCTCGTTGGGTGAGATCAATTTGCCTCTCATTGGGTGAGAACAATTTGCCTCTCACACTTTAGTCTCGTGAGATACACATTTTTTCACACAACCCGAAGCAAACACAACCCGCGGGAAAGAAACAAAAGCATAATGTGCACTAACCCATTACCAAACAATAACATCATCAAACAGTTTGTTGCAGATGAAAATATTGTTTGAAAATGAGAAATTGCTCTAAACGAGAAGCTTCTCCTTTTCTCACAATGTTTTCATCCCTATCAGAAGATTGTTTTTCAATTTCATCACATTTTAAGATGTCGTCTGCAAACTCTGTCAATTTGGGTCAGTCGAAAATTTGGTGTCTTGTAAAGTGTTAAAGGCTTTTAATCTATTGTTATGAATAACACGATGACTCTAAAACGAAAAACTAGCATGATCATAACGAGTGATCGTGCCTTTTAAGTTATACTGAAAAGCCCTTTAGAATAACCAAATTAATTATTATGCTGAACTAAGAAATTGAATATTTATCGAAATTTAACAAGAGCAGATTAAACAACTGTTCTATACTGGTCGAAATCTTGATAACCTTCACAAATCCAAAAGTCTCGAAACAAAAGCAATTTTTAAGAATTCGGCAACAGTTTATTTGAGAACTGTGTGACTAACTATGTTTCGATTTCTTTTTAAACATAGAAAAAGGTCATCTTAATTTCTCTGTACCACTTTTGGCCCATTAAATCAATGCATGTAGTTTCATTTTCAATATATTTTCTTTTTTAACATTATATTTTCATCTTAAACGTTCATTTCCTTCAAATTACATTGTATTTTGAAATGAATTTCTTTTCTTTTTCCTTTTACATGACATAAGAGTGTGTGCCATACATTTCACATTTTCAACTAAATGATTTTTAAAGCAAATCTGTCAATCAGATATTAGAAAACTGAAAACGACAGCTCAAATATTTAATACAATCATATGCTATGTGTTCCAATGGATAGGCATCTACTATGAGATAAAATCTGAAACGCACCATTTCACTTTACCAATCTAAGTTTTACACGATGCTCACATGTTTTAAAAATCCAAATGTGTTTCCATATTTTACATGCTGGTCCAATGTCTCCATCAAAAATCAAAACCTATAGAGACTAATCGGCTAATTTGTTTCAAATAGTTTCTTTCGTTAAACAGCATAGGAAATAAATCTGTGGGGGTAATAATGCGCGTCACTCTGCTCTGACATACTCGTAAATGTATTTATAAAATAAACTGCTTTTTAATTACTAGAAACCAACTAACAAAATATGAGCATGTTTTCCTTTCATACGAATTTGTCATAACAAAGTTTATCTTACCAAATGACGCAACTAATCTGATTTGAAGTTAAGTCCAAAATGTCTGAGGAGTTGTCGTCGGTGAGTGGAATCGAGTCAGACACTAAACGCTGTTTAAACATCGGTGTATTAAATAGCCGTATGCGTCAACTACGGATAACAGAAAGGGCCATCGCTGATATATAACACTGGTGTATTAAATAGCCGTATGCGTCAACTACGGATATCAGAAAGGGTCATCGCTGATATATAAAATTGGTGTATTAAATAGTCGTATGCGTCAACTACGGATAACAGAAAGGGTCATCGCTGATATATAAAACTGCTGTATTAAATAGCCGTATGCGTTAACAACGGATAACAGAAAGGGCCATAGCGTTTCGACGCTTTTGTTCAACTCTCGACAATGACAGCGCAACACTGTTATTTGATTATGTTTGAAGGAGAGCTAAAGCATTTCATAACAAGTACCCAAGTACCCAAACTATGGGAAATCATGACTGGTCTAAATAAAGACTAACATCAGACGTTAAAAACAACATTTTATTTTTAGGATTGTCTTCATCCAATTCATTATGACAATACTATCTCTGTTATTCGGTCATATTAGGAAAACAGCCGTGGAATAGAATAAGTTTCCCCTCAATCCATAAGATTCTTTTTTCTTAACTCAAAAATCTATTTTTAAAGAACTATCCAGAATTCTAAGGTTAAAGATAGTATGGTTCTTAACATTTTTTGTAACGTTCCTGACAGTCATATTTTTAACGAACAAATGAAATGACAATTGATGAAGAGTGCAGCATGCAGCAAGATGATAAAGAGAGCAGCATGCAGCAAGATGATGAAAGGTACAGCGTGCAGCAAGATGATGAAGAGTACAGCATGCAGCAAGATGATGAAGATTACAGCATGCAGCAAGATGATGAAGAGTACAGCATGCAGCAAGATGATGAAGAGTACAGCATGCAGCAAGATGATGAAGAGTACAGCATGCAGCAAGATGATGAAGAGTACAGCGTGCAGCAAGATGATGAAGAGTACAGCATGCAGTAAGATGATGAAGAGTACAGCATGCAGCAAGATGATGAAGAGTACAGCGTGCAGCAAGATGATGAAGAGTACAGCATGTAGCAAGATGATGAAGAGTAAAGCATGCAGCAAGATGATGAAGAGTACAGCGTGCAGCAAGATGATGAAAAGTACAGCATGCAGCAAGATGGTGAAGAGTACAGCGTGCAGCAAGATGATGAAAAGTACAGCATGTAGCAAGATAATGAAGAGCAGTCTATACATTGCCTGGTGTGATATATCATTTATCTGGTGTGTGAGCTATTAAACCGTATGCTATCTATCAGCTAAAAGTGTAGCCCTCAGATAAGACAGTACAAATAAACGGGTTGATCTGATACCTCTACGTCGTACGTGAAATACATTCTATTGGATGCCAAGACGATTAAGTCATTCGAAACCAATACATAGATGGTTTGAAAAGCCGCTATTGTCCTCCATGTAAAACAACCCATAACCAATTCCAAAATAATAACGACATTTAACCACTTCGTTGCAGACGACTCTGGAAAACACTGTGGGAAACGGAGAAATTGCTCGTGACGAGCAATTTCTCCTTTTCCCACAATGTTTTCCACTCTATCAGAACATAAATTTCCAATTTCAATATGTTTGGAAATTTCGTCTGCAAACTCTTTCAATTTGGGACTGTCGAAAAGTTTGCGTTTGGTAAAGGGTTAACTGATAATCTGTAATGCAAACTCTGGGGCGTGCCAAACAATGGCAGTTAAATCAGACATACGGTTCTCACAAAGACAAAACGTAAGGCATCATTTTTTATGAAGCTTTCTCTTTTTCTTTTTCTATTCTTTTTTCTATTCTTTGAAAGCACGATTCAGTTTTCTCCCCACAATCGGTATATACAATTAGACGAAAATAACATGGATACATTCGATTGGAAACTGCTTTTTATGGAGGAGGGTCTAGGCTTTTTTCACAAGTCTATTTCATTATTAACAAGAAACGGCTGATTCATAACACCACTCGTTTTTAAAGGCCGTTGTCTGGAAGGTAAGGGCCATTCCCAATGGTTACACAAATCTGTAACCCTTACACAACGGAAGATCCCTCATAGACTCCATAATAATGCTTTAAAATAATCCTTAGAATGCTGGGTAATATTTCTAAAAAAGATTATTGTGTCGCCTACTTTCTAAAACCTTAGATATCTGCTTCATTTTGTTTAGGAAAGATACAAACAGGTTAGATCACAGGACAGCCGCTAATTTACTTGGCGGCTGGCCTGGATCTAACCCGTTTGCATAAGCATGAAGTCTGTTCCAGCACAATACGGGTTAACCATTTCGCATCTTGCAAATTTATTATTTGTATTTACTTGTCGATAAAACAATACGGAGGCCATCGGAAAATACTCCTATAAGCAAGGAAAAAATCATTTTCTTTTCCTTTCGTGATAATATTTCAATCAAAGCTTGGCAATCTCTTTGTTTGTCATGCATAGATATAGATTAATATTTCTAGGGGGTACTGGCCTGCGATTTTCTTTCAACAAAGAATGGGAAGAGTAATGCATTTTAATGATGACAGACCATTGATGGTATGCAATATGTAATACTGAACAATGGAGCAGCAGTGAGGAACACGTGACATAAAAGCAAGCTTGTATAAGATGTCAAACGTTGTTTTCAATTCTCATTTTCTCTGCTATTTCATTTTCTCTTCACCCAACCCAGTATTGTCCTTGTTTAACCCGTAAATCCGAACGCATTTATAAAGCGCATGATAAACAAGTCATTTACCCAGAATGCCATGGAGGGAAGCAATTGCAATGATTTGTATCCAACGAATGGATGTGGAATGGTGAAAAGGTATTTAAGGCCTTGGAGCCTTTGAATAACACAAACAAACAACAAAAAACATGATATAAAAATTGATATTCAATTGATATAACCAGACGATGCAATCACGACGTCCATTCTGAAAGGCATTACAAGAGCGGGAACATCTCTAAAACTATCAGCTGAGAGGGTCCTAAAAAGACACCATAGAATGTTCAAAAACCCAACACAAGCGGCTGTAAGATCAGATTTTATTATGCTGTTTATTCCATTTCTGTCACGCATATGTATTTAAAATGAAAATTTGATACCAAACACAAAACGATGCTGTAACTTAAAACAAGGAGGCATTATCGCACACCTGCTTTAAAACCAGGAACCGCCAAAACCGGAAAAGAGAGCGATGTATGTGACGACGAGCATTGCTTTAAATAAACTGCTTACAATGGTAATAAAAACTATTTGTAAGAGATAAGGTCTATATAAATAAAAAAGAAGAATAAAAGGATAAGTAAAGTTTCAAGTTATGCACCTGCTACCTGGGTTTTGGAAAATAGTTAACCTTTATAGTGCTGGAACCGACTTCATGCTTATGCAAAAAGGTAAGATCAAGGCAAGCAGCCGAATAAATTGGCGACTAGTTCGTGATCTGACCTGTTTGCTTCTCTGAGTTTCTTTCCTCGTCAAAATGAAGCACATATTTAAGGTTTTGGAAAGCAGAAGATAAAAAACATATCTTTAAAAAATTACCCAGCATTCTAAGGGATAAATCAAGAGGTAAAGTAGACTTACTAAGGCAAAATATAATTTTTGTGCTTTACTTGCGTAAAAATATTTGTGTTGTCGAAAAGTCTGCCAACTGTTCAATGTACGATTGGTCTATCCATGACCAATCGGATGCTTGTATCCATTTCAAACATTCTCATTAGCAATTTCTCCTAAGTAGAAAATTTTCAACTTGTTGGTTACACTTAGTTCTGTGATTTTTCATGTGACCGTCTTGAAACCATTCTCAAATCAAATACATTCTTAGTCGTTTTTTTAATCATCTTAAAGTTTAGTCGTTGATATATGTGGTTAGCGAATCAAACTATGATAAATGTATCGATTTTTGATGATTCTTCGCATATTTCGGGCCACATTTTGCTTCTTAAAACAGTCTATTGAATTCAAGAAATAATGTCTAATGCCTTCTAAAATATCGTTTAATTGTGAACGAAACAAATAGTCTGGTTTTGTATGGACTGTTGTGCACCCATTCTGTCCTTCAATGATACACCTTTTGATTCTAATATAAGACTGACTGATCTACCCTTAACCCTTAGAAGGTTATTTTATTATAGGGTCACCCCAAATGAAAGGACCAGCCAGTTTTGGCTGATGAGACACTTTTCACTGATTATACCAAGTACCTCCCAACTTCTATCACTATGCAGGGCGCCTAGTGGATATTAGTCGGTAACCAATAAATTGAGCTCGCAGCTCACGAACCGTTCCACGAGAAACATTCTCCGGACAAATGCCTCCCGTGGAGCTCGAACCTTCGACCTCCCCGTCCTTAGGCGGACGCCTTTACCACCAGGCCACGGTGACGGATTGATGGGTAATCTTCTAAAGATAGATTTTTGTCGCCTGCTTTCATAAAGCCTAAAAATTGCTTAATTTTGATGAGGAAAGATACTCAGAGAAGCAAACAGATTAGATCACAGGCCAGCTGCCAGTTTACTTAACGGCTGGCCAGGATTTAACCTGTTTCCTTAAACATGAAGCCAGTTCCAACACTATAAGGGAAACAGATAAGTACCATGTTTATCGATATTTTATATTGAATAAATTACATGTTCATACTTTTCGATGGGTTATCTTAAAATGAGTAGATTATCACAGGATTTTTTTCATTATTATAATAGTTAATAAATATTAACAGCTGTTATGCTTGAGAGTTTTTGTGTGCATTTTCCCTTGTGCTGATCAAAATATAAAATACAAAGGATGTTTAAATTATCAAAGCTTTGAGTACCAGACAATAAAATACTATTCTTTTGACATATTCATTGATGAAGAATTTGCAAGACAAAATATATGATACATGCCCTATTTTAAACAGTCTACACACGCTCTTGTTAATAAATATTCCTGATTTCCTAGAATATTCAACAGAAATTATAGAGGCGCCCACTTAATTAAAATGTTGTCATTTACATAACAAATAATGTTGCAACGTATCCAAATCGAAAACCACCTCAAAGTATGAACAGTATCGGTTCTCTAATATTTGGTATAAACTATTTTGACAAATGAAGAACATGTTTGTTTATGACGATTTCCTCTTTTGTCACAATAACTTATCTATCGCCTACAACAGGCTTAGAAATCATATCCGACATGCTAAGCTATAACTGGTCATGTTTTGTTTTATACCGATCGATACATGGGTTTTCAAAATCATTGGCACTCATTGGAACAGAAAAGTCAATACAACTGAAAATGCGAGGTAAAACTGTGATACTGGTTTGGCTTGAGGGAGCTTCGAGGTAAAACTGAAAAACCTGTTGAAAACGGTGATAAACGTCAAATGGCTTTCACAATCGTTAATCAAACCATAACATTGCTGCAGAGAAATGGATAATTAAATAACACTAAAACACAGGTTTTAATGACCATAGAATTTATTTAAGCAAGACTTTCCATCCTAACTTTGGAACAATAAAACGACCACTATACACCCACATTACCGTTTTGAAATGTCAATAAACCCTGATGGAAGCAATCATGTATAGTACATTAATCTAAAGACATTGACATGAGAAGGGAAATAGTGCCGTGTAAGAATTGCAACGTCTCGAATGGGATTAGCATGGTAACTCCATAATACAAAAACAACTAAGTCGACAGAATGTGGTTCATTTGTAAATGTGTTTTATATTCGTCTGCTAATTTGGTGTAATGGTTTATGAGATTTGAGGTATTTTAAATCCACGGGTAGTGATCTAACAAACAACAGGTTGCGCAAGTCAAATCAGACATCCGTGGGTATCATTTTAAACAAAAGTACAATTCTGTCATGTGAAAAGTCATTTGAGGCGTCTCGGAGAGAGGTTTCCAATAACGTTTTACTTTGCATTGGAGTTTTTATCAATATTGACATATGAGGAGATATTGTTTTGTACTAACGTAAATCTTTTAGCATATGGTATTTAGTAAAACGCACCAAGATATCTGATTTGACTTGGGCAACTTGCTTTCCTCAAGTTGTTTGGTAGATCACTACCCGGGCTTAGAGCGATTCATCACTATAAGTAAGGAAGTTACTTTGGCAAGACATTATACCCTTGTGTTGTACCGTGGTAGACAACGCTGGATGTCGTAAATATTATACAACTCATTCTTTACTAATTAATTATTTGTTAATCTCGTGTCTTCGAACTCTTCTATAATGTTAAATAATTTGGCTAGCTGTATTTGCTTTGCAGATAAGCACAACAACTAGAACTAGTAATTCATTTTTAAAAGAAGTAACGTCTTATGAAAATTGATCATAAGTAAAAATAATCTTCATTACAATGTTTGTTCCTCTTCATTACAATGTTTGTTCTCCAGCTATTATCTATGCCCTTATATGTTCTTTGTCAAAACATTATTTGTTTTATATGGATATTGCTATAAACTGTGACGGTTTTAGCAATAAAAGCTAATCTAATGTAATGTAATTTATCTTATGTTTAATTCTTAAGAAAATGCCTTTCTTTAACCCTTATAAACGATTAAAACAATTCCGTTAATTTTGTTTTTGCGCACAGAGACTACACAGAATGTGGCCAATTCTGGTCTCGAAATGGATAGTGTAAACTGGACATGCCGATCAAATGCGGCAATTTACCCATAGATCCTCATATAAAATTTCGCATCGACTTCTTGTGTTTTTTATATAAAGTGGACTATATTTGAATCAAGCTACAATCAAACCAGACTTTGAATTCAAAAGCATTTGAACATAAATAGAGAGCTTAATTTGTATTTAGTGGCGTGATATCTGCTCACTGCTTCTAAACCGTTCTGATTTCTTAACCCTTATAGTGCTGACACCGACTTCATGCTCATGCAAACAGGTTAGATTACAGGCCAGCCGCCAAGTAAAATGGCGGCTGGCCTGTGATCTAACCTGTTTGCTTATCTGAGTATCTTTCATTATCAAATTAAGCAGATAGTTTATGGAAAGCAGACGACACAAAAATTAATTTGTAGAAAATAACCCAGCATTCTAAGGGTTAAGACGTTTCACAGCAGAATGGTCAATTGTTCAACTTTTATCAGGTATCATTAGTTTTGCTTTCGTTACAGTGGGATCCAATCAATATTACAGAGGACATACAGTATTTTATTTTACACTTTTGTTTATTCTATTGCTATTCATTTGGAGCAGTATCAGGCGTAACCTCGCTGGGGAAAGTGTCAAAGACCTTCATGGTGTACCAATTAAAAACAGAAAAAAGAGACTATCTCAGAAATTGAGATTTCAACTTTTAAAAATAAACTGTCTTCTACCGTACAAATAACAACATACACTTTTAAAGTTACATAGAACTAGATTATTGACAGCTTCCAAACCTTGCTCAAAACTGTACAGAAAAGATAAAGAACATCAAAATCGTTGATATTGCAGACCGTTTAAACGAGTCTATTCTGTAAACAACAATCTAAACTTAAGATGGGGTATTTTTGAATAACATCGTCACGTATGTCTTCGGAAACGTTTACCGCGCATTCCCATGGACAAATGATTTCTGTCAAGCGGAATTGGGACAGGCAAGGAGGGAAACAAACAGTGAAAAACATTAATATGTTGAATTCTGCTCCATTTGATAAGGGTTTAATGAAAATTACCCGCACCTTTTACATTGGATGTAAAGTTAGTCAACCCTTTAGGTCGTATCATTTATTCCATTTTAATTAAACGTACATTAATGAAGTCGGCAAATAAAAATTCCAATCTAGGAAAGATTCTTATATTATGAAACTTGGTTTTAAAATGGCATTTGTTTTGTTTAATCTGTAGTTATATTATGCTGATTTTTCTGATTATTCGCCATCAGGAAGTTACATATGGGGTGGAAGGCCTTTAAAAGTGCGCGAGGAAAGCGTCATTTGTTAATTAATAATCCGGCTTTCCCCAAGAAGAACAGACAGGTGCAAGTACTCCCATCATGTTAAATAAGGAAAGCATGGTAACTACGGAAATTGAAAATGATATTGGGTTTAGTGACACGGATTGTGAATATAAAAATTTTAACATTTATTCTACATTACTTCCAAATCACAAAATTCTCTCTGATAGTCTCTTTTAAGTGTATCAATGCAATATTTTCGCACCATTTCGGACGTATAATAGCTCCATGTATATTCGGACACCTTTGCCATCTTCGAGAGTGAAAGAACGCCTATCAGAATAAAGAATAATTTTCACAAGTTCTACCTTAGATAGAAATACAGAATCAGAGGCAATTCGTATGAAAAGCCAGAGTTCACCCGAAGAGAAACAGATTTGTTGTAACTCTTACCACCTGCAGATGACAATTTTAATTGAAGCAGACGATTTTAGAAAAGCTTTGTAAACATGTTAAAAATGTAGGAGGTATTCTACTAGCCGACTTAGGAAATGGTGGTGGTTCTACTTGATTTGACCAGCCCTTTAGGGAAGTTATTGAAGGGATTCTTCATCTATCTTTTACGAAATGGACATCGAAATATAACTGAAATACTGTTGGTACAATATAAAACACAATAAAACAGTAGACTGTAAGAGGACTAGGGAAAGGAAACTTGTGGAAATGTCCGCAGTGTATTTTTTACTATCAGAGATCTTTCAAGTTAAAAATAACTGCAATAGACGTCTGCAAACCGAGCCAATTCCGATCGCTATAAAAAAAAAGGGCCTCCTTTTTGCCAAATAGGGGAATAGGTGAAAATCATGAATATCCGTAAGGGAAATAAAAAGTAACAATTTAAAACAACTGTTTCAACAAACTATATGAAATTATATATTACTCAAACACAGACGTCAAACATACGACAGCTAAGTACAAAATAAAAGAAGATAAAAACAAAACATATATACACATCCCTTCAATATACCAATTGCAATACCTCATAATCGCTGATCAAAGAAGATGCCAAATATACCACGTTTCGCCGATCAGTTTGTACCTGTGTATTAGACACTTGTTCATGATGAACAGTAATGACATGTTCCTTCGACAATAAAAAATAAAACAAAATGATCTTCAGATTACCTGTCAGTACAAATGTACATGTACTAACTTGTGTCTCATATTATATCGCACGCCTAAGACTATCGCTTCTGCATCATTACATGCGATTTAACCCTTTCCCAAACGCCAAATTTGAGAACGTTCCAAATGAAAGAGTTTGCAGACGACATTTCGAATTGTGATGGAATTAGAAAATAATATTCTGAAGGGTCAAAAACATTGTGGGAACAGGAAAAATTGCTCGTTACGACCAATTTCTCCTTTTTCAACAATGTTTTTCAGAGTCGTCTGCTACAAGATGGTCAAATGCCGTAATTGCTTGGTAATGGGTAAAATTGATCTGCTGTTTAGATTAGATTGAAAGATACATGAAGGATTTTGGAGAACGTCGACATAATTGCTGATTGACACAATTATTAACAGCGTATATTGAAGAAAATCCGGAAATAATATAAATTTTGAACAGTCGTGCCACGTCGAGAGTTCAATACAAGACTAAACACTCTTACCAGTCCTTCTAGTCTTGCGCTGAACATTCAGTGTACACCAATAGACAAAAGAAACCGAGAGCATCTCTGAGAAAGAATGAATACATTGTATTGAAAGCAAGATGAACATTTTTTATATCATAAACTATTGAAAACCCTCCGTATTATCTGTTCCTGAGGACATTGGAACAAGCGGTGTACACTAATAAACAAAAAAAATTAAATAAAAATAAAACGAGAAGCCCTCTGAGAAAGAATGAATACATTCTATTGAAAGCAAGATGAAAATTATTAGAATTAGAATGAGAATTAAAATGAGCCAAGTCGTTATCGAAATTTAACCCAGCATGTCCGGTCGTATTTGACAAAAACCCATACACCCTGCCCACCTGAATACATTCTCAAATATCGTATAGTCAATCTTGCACAAAGAGGCCATTTTTCAAAAGAGCGTGGAAAATATGAATTCTGAGGTTGTTTGAATACAGGACGTACTTCTTTTTAAAAGCTCCTACTGGATCTTTCTGAATGACCGGGCGTCCGAACTAGGCCGTTATTAGACGTACCCGCTATTCACTACAATGTCTCCCTTTGCTACAGTAGCCTAAATCAAGATTGTATTCATGTATTTGAAGTAAAAGCCTGCAATGTTTGCAAATTAGGAGCAACATCAGACGCTCACTTCAAAATGATAACAAATTACAAATCTACATTTTTGTGTGATTCTTAAAAAAAACTTTGACAAAAAGCATAATTGCTTTTAATGAACACTTTCTATTTTTGGGGACAATCGCCCTTTTTAATATTCTAATGTCGCACGTTAAAGTGAGTTTATGCGACTAATAATTTCTAAATAAGGCTGCCCAAAGATAAAACATATATACAGTCCTATTCATAAAATCGATAAACATGTGGTAAAAGATATTAGTTTTATCATCACGACTTAAAACGTTCCGACCCTTGAATATTGATACAATATTGTTTGGTCATCTCAACTTTATAAACTAAACTAAACTAAACAACACAAATCCCATACAGTCCTAGATTATAAATATGAGGCTCTTGAAACATCGAGACAGTTGAAAATGGTTTTCTCCGATACAAGCAAATCACCCCTACAGACGTTTTCAAAATCAATATGTATACAATAAACATTTATTAACAGCACTTACCCGATATTAACTTATAGACAAAGGTTTAATAATAAGAACAATATGAAAGAAGCGTTAATGTTGATTAGTGATGCCCCTATACATGTCAATGGTTCAATGCAAGACTATAGTAAGTGTTTCATAAATATGAAGCACTTACTAAAGTATTGCCAGAGACATAGATAACATTATGTTATCTATGTCTCTGGTATTGCATTGAACCGTCGAATTGTGTTCGCTAGCACAGGTCTACTTCTCGCCATCGGATTCTGCATTAAGTCTCTCTTTTTGCAACTTCTCCACCGCCATTTGTCTTTCTTTCAGTAGAGCCTTTAGCTTCTTTAGCCGTTCCTCTCGTGCAGTTGTCGCCTCTGTAAACGGGAGGGGTTTCTCTTCGACTTTTGTCGGTGGTTCTGTCTCGTCTTCATCCTCACAGGGTTTGCTATTGATCTTAACTGAAGAGACACCACCGTTATATACATGTATCACTGACGAATCGGCCAGGTCCGCCCTCACGACTTTACGTTTACTTGGTACATCAGAGCTAGAATCTTCACTTTTCTTCTCCTGCTTCAGAACCATCCGTGGGCAAAGCGTAGCCTCTGAGATTGGTTCTTGTTTTATATGTGTCATTTTTGCAAATTGGGTAGAACGCGTGACCATCGTGTTAGTGGATGCTGTTGAAGTCGTTGAGCTACCTCCCAATAAAGACAAAGACGGCATATTTGAAGAATGTTGTGAGGATATCATTTGCATGCCTAATGAGGGAGCTTGTTGGTTAGGTGTACCAGTTGAAGACGGGACAGGCGCTCGCATGACAACAACAGACGGGACCGTTGTTGTTGGACGTTTTAATGAGTTACTCAATGCTGAGCGGACATGGCCCGAGACAGCTGGTGGTGATGTTGATGCTGGCATGGAAATTGGAACTAACGTGAAACGCATCGGACCGCTGGATTTGCCTAGTCCTACCGACGTAGATGTTTGACAACTTGAGTTGGCCTGAGTCGTGTTTGCAGGTACGAGAGTGAAACTCTGGTTGAGAAGCGAGCGCACATTGGGATGGGTTGTGGCTGCTGCAGACGACGCGCCAATGATTGTATCGGGTGCGGAAACCACTCGAATAGTCCCTATGCGATCCGTCGACGCGGCAAGTCCGCCTGTTGACTCCATTACGTGGCTGTTTCTACTTACCGGGCACTTAATCATTAATGAACCATCGTTACGTGTAAACTTTTTGACCAGCCTCTGTTCATCCTGACGGGTTTGTGGTAACTCATATCCACTCGCTCCTGCTGGTTTAGGGATAACGTTGATTAACTTGTTCATTAATCGGGATGCGGATGTAGACGAAGCGGTAGAAGTATATAACGCCTGACTGTAAGTAGGTGTAAACCCATTAAAGGCATTCCCTTCGTGCGATGTGACCACGGGGGTATTGGCTGTTGCGGCAGTACAAGCAGTAGTAATTGTTTGGACTGTATGCTTTACTTGAGCAGTAAGGAAATTGTTTTGTTGATTTGTTACGGAAGATGCAGGAATCAATAACGTTTTCCCCGCCATATGGACTTGATATAATACGTTGTCATTTCCTGTGTTCGGGCCCGGGTTTGCTAACCTTATAGGCTGGGGACCTTTGCTCGGTCTTACACCCCCGCCTGGGCTACTAAGCAGTGTTACAGGAACTGAAGATCCGCTGTTTGTCTCCGATAGCGATTTGGGTAGTATAGACAATGGGCGACCTGTTGTCAATGATACTGGTGGAGCTAGAGGTTTGCCGGCGTTAGAAACAGATGATTGAAGCTTTCCGGAGCCGTTCCCTTTAGGCAAGAGCGAGTTTAGCTTTCCGAGTTCTTGATCTGGTGTTGCCTGGATAGTGATCGGTATTTGTGTACTTGACACGGTACTAGAATTTGATAAACTTTGTGTGAGTAGTTGACGTGCTGCTGGCAATGATGTACCTTTCTCAGGAATGTCTCCCCAGACTTGGCAAAGAGGTTTCACCAGCCCACTGGGTGTTATAATGAACGTTTGTTTATTCCCTTGAAAAAATCCTAGGTTTTGTGACACACCAGGTGTATATGAAGCTGTTGTTTTTGTCAATGGATAAACTATTGATACTGGAACTGGACCTGGTCTGTTTATAGAGCTTTTATCAGTTAACACATTTTTTCCATGCGTAACAGATTTGGTGGAAAGCGTAGATGCTTCAGGTTTCTTCTTCACAAACAATCGTCTCACCTTTTCGGGGATTCGTAACAACTGCGCCCGCTCGTCATCAATGGAACTTTCAGTGTTTGAGTGATTTGAATCAGCTTTGTGATGTGGACTGTTTGTCGCATCAAGGTACTCAATACGCACCATCGGCGGAGTCGGTGTTTGTGACGTCACAGGAGCACCGCTGCTAGATCGTTTGATAATAGACTTTGCAAACGAATATTGTTTCTCCTCCTCTTCAGTCTCCATTCTCTCTGTCTTAATGACTTTCTGTTTACCAGAGATGATACTTTCGGTATCAGTATTATCTCCTTCCAGTAGTAAGTTAGTCAACGCACCTAATTCATTCGGCATTTCCTTGATTATCACCCCATCCTTGGTTTCATTAAAGACCTTTTTCGCTGCTTTTTGTCGACGGATTTCCCGTCTGCGAGCATTTAATCTTTCTCGTCTTTCAAAACGCAATTCTGTACATATAGCATTTTTAATTTCATGTGGCTGGGGCGGTCTATCTTTATGAGCAATGACGTCAACAAATACTTCTGATAACCTTGTTGTACTATCAGTTACCTGAACCCGATTATCCGTACAAATATGTTCTTCCGTTTCTTTCATTATTCTCTTGGTTTCTTTCTTCAGATTTTCGTTTATCGTAGACAAAGATTGGAAGTACACTTCCTCGTCCTTTGTCATAGCGAAATCATTCCCATACCGTGTGTTCGTTTTGCGCACTCGTCCACTGACTACCGATGTTCCAGACTTGAAATAAGTTGGATTCTTTTCCGGTTGCTGCTTCCTATGATTCTTTCTCGTTTTCATGACGGACCTTTGGAATGCCACTTGTCTTTTAAGCTTTGCAAGATCTCTTTTAAATAGTATTTCCCTTTCAGTTTCGGTCAGCACATGTTGTTTGGCTTCGGTTAAAAGTTTCGTCAAGGTAGGAGTTTTAGGGTTCCTTTTGGCGCCTTTTGTGAAGTCTTTCGGGAGACAATTCACGGAGCGCATCACCCTACCAGCTCCCCGACCGTTGACTGTTTTCGCATATTTTCGCATCAAATCATTAAAACGTATGTCCATCTTTGGTGAGAATACGGATCTCAACTGCTTGTTACGCGATTTTCTCAGGTCGAGATAAACTTTGTAGCCACTTTTCTTACTGGGTGCTTTAACATTGAACACATCAAGACCACCTTTTAACATTCGACGGAAATGTACCTTCTTACAGATATTCAGACATTCTTTATGTTTACGAAATGCTCTATATGACAGGCTGCTTCTTGAATTCAACTGTCTGTCTACTTTCGTTAGCACAATGTAACATGGTAAAATTTGCATACAGGGCTTTTTCTTTGAGTTCGATGTCTGTGAATCCGGATCTGAAGGAAAACAATGATTAAAATACTCGATTATGTCTCTTGCAGCAGATATTTGGCATTATTGAGTAACAAGAAGAACAGTTTGTGGTAACATTGTGCTTGATCATATCACAACAATTTCTGCCGTTGGCATTCTTTTACAATTGGCAATATAATATAACTTGCTTAAATCAATCTCTGATTCTGATTCCTTAGTGCGCCATACCATTTTTTAACATTTTTTTTTATTTTACACATAGGTGGTGGCATTTAATAAATTCTTAAATCAAATATGCCAAAATCTCATAAAAAGCATCGAAATGCCCAAGTGAAAGTACCCCTTTTATACTGTATGTAAGTAACTTTCGGCCGTGTGCACCCTTTCAGAAGCACCATTAGAAACAAATGAGCAGAAAAGAAAAGGTTTTTAACAAGAAATAAGTCCTATAATGATGTTTTCGTAGTTATCATGTATTATCAATTAATAAAAATTAATATTTTGATACGTTCACACTTCTTATTTACTGACTGTTATTGTTTGTAATATGGAAATGGGAAAAACCAACACGATAGCTCGGGTTCACACATTCATGAATTACAATGCGTTCTCATCTATCTTTCTAATCTCAGGAAATGGATATATATACATAGAGACTAGATGGTTGGTAGTAATATTATCCGTAATAATATTACCCTTTGAGTCGTAGGATAATATTCCAAAGCCAAGCTTTCCTGTTCAAAGACAAAAACCATCTATTTCATTTTTACCTGTTACCCATATGTATTCAAATAAACAAACTCAAAATGAAAATAAAACACTTAATAGTGAAACAAATCAGAAAAATAATACATTAAAAGAACGGTAATCAAAATGTTATCCGGCACCCTGTTATCGGCCTGTATGATGTTCTGGTCACAGAATAAACTGATTTATACTGTCACTTGTGTAAAAGGGTGCCGTATAACAATTTTGATATATGTCTCTAACTCCAATGATCATCGCTGCATGCCGCACCTGTCAGTATTGATTTTTTTGTTTTCTTTGAATCTATATAGGTAATAGGATGAATAGAAGAGTTTGTTTGTGTCTTTAAGAAGATGTTATCGGCTTGCATCGATAAATATTCGATTCACCTTTGTCTCATTGAATAATATGCCTTCGCCTTGCCCGATAAATTTCCGTTACAAGACAGCAACACTCTATTCTCTATACATGTACATTTAGAAGAGAACTACTAAGATAGTTTTTCGTAATATTTTTCAATCACTTAAGCATATCTTTTTTATAGGTTTTCAACGTTTTCAAATGTATCACAATACCCGGTTTATTTGACTGAGGGTGCTTCAGCACCTTAGTCCATTGAATTTACATACCACTATTTGAGGAACGGTACTTTATCGATATACAAACAGCAGTCTGATCCCAATTACTTATTAAACATCTGCATTAACTGTGCGGACTAATACCTTCTTGGAATAAGGTATGTAGTCCTGATTTACTCGCTTTGTTTTGCTCTATATTATTATAACTGTTGCCTCATGGGAAATCGTAAAATGTCCAGATGTTCCAAAAAAAAACTATCGTTCAGTCTCTGTTCACAGAAATAATAATTATAGTAATGGTGGTAAAAGAAGCAGCTGATTTCCTCGAGATGTTGCCCAAAGAAGTTTTTAAATATATCCTCGATCATCTTGCTTTAAATGCACCTTAGTCCTTCAGCGCTATCAGCGCTTTGATTAAATAAGGGACCCTTTACTAGTCTGCGCATAAGGGACATCACAAACGAATAGAACCATTAGCATTCTGTGGATCAGCAGGACGACTACCTTTAGTGAAAATTCAAATCTAGCAATACCGCAATTAAAACCAACATGAAGGGTGTCTTCAGGTTCAGTAGTTAAACTAGTCGTGTAAGTTGTTTATGAAATGATTCTCAACAAGTTTGCAAAAGATTTGCCCAAATATTGTTAACGAATGTCTTCAAAAACTGTGCGTAGATCGCTATCAAAAGGGAGTCGAGTGTCTTTTAATTACGAACATACTATGCACGAAATGTCTTACCGTCCGTGCACGTGGTAAACTCCGGATAAGATGCCATTTCCGGTTCTAATATTGGGGGAGGCATGGACTCCCGTCCACTATCGTACATCATTGCCCGGAACCCACCGGAATCTTTCTCCATTGACAGTGACGGTGGCAGGTCCATGTCTTGGAACGGCTTCACGTCTCTTTCTGGTATGTCTCTACACATGGCAGTATCGTACCCCGGGTCGTGAACCTCTTCCTTGACGACGACTCTATTAGGCGGCGATGTGTGGTCTGTTTTCGAACCACCCTTGTCATCTTTAGCCAGGGAAAACACGGCGTCGATTTTGATGTCCATGACAGCTGATGGTCGCTGGAAATATATATAGATACCGTAATGTTTTACAAATTTTGCTATTAATTCAAAAGACGATTTGATGTTAAACAGATGGCGATGTGATACGGCCATTCTATGGTATGCCAATGGTAATGTGAAATGACAAAGTTATTAAATGGTATAATATTCTAATGGCAATGTTGTATGGTGATAGTAGGGTATACCAATGACAATTCTACATGGCGATGTTATGGTATATCAATGACAATTCTACATGGCGATGTTATGGTATACCAATGACAATTCTACATGGCGATGTTTTGGTATACCAATGTCAATTCTATATGGTGATGTTATGTAATATAAATGTCAATTCTACATGGCGATGTTATGGTATACCAATGTCAATTCTATATGGTGATGTTATGGTATACAAATGTCAATTATATATGGTGATGTTATGGTATACAAATGTCAATTCTACATGGCGATGTTATGTAATACCAATGTCAATTCTATATGGTGATGTTATGTAATACCAATGTCAATTCTATATGGTGATGTTATGGTATACAAATGACAATTCTACATGGCGATGTTATGGTATACCAATGTCAATTCTATATGGTATTGTTATGGTATACAAATGTCAATTCTATATGGTGATGTTATGTAATACCAATGTCAATTCTATATGGTGATGTTATGTAATACCAATGTCAATTCTACATGGCGATGTTATGGTATACCAATGTCAATTCTATATGGTGATGTTATGTATTACCAATGTCAATTCTATATGGCGATGTTATGTAATACAAATGTCAATTCTATATGGCGATGTTATGTAATACAAATGTCAATTCTATATGGCGATGTTATGGTATACAAATGTCAATTCTATATGGTGATATTAGGTAATGCCAATAACAATGTTATATAACAATGTTATGATATGCCAGTCAATGTCCATGTTGTATTGCTAAGTTGTGTTATGCAATTAGCGATTTTATATGGAGTTGTTATGGAATGACGTAAAAGCCTTTTAGTGCTATTCTATGTCAAGGGCGGCATTATTTGGCAAAGGTATGTCAAAAAAAACGTGAATTTAAGTTTTGTCTGGTCAACAAAAACAATGTCAATCAGTGTCACAGAATGGTAAAGGCAAGAGAATATCAATAAGACAACGCTTCAAACGATTTCCTACCGTATACATACTTTAAAATGGAACAATTCTGTGTTTCTTTTAAAATTCAAATAGAAAAACAGTTCAATCATGTAACTCTTAGACAATGAAAAAGTATGTTGGAAAATAGTGAATTTATCTACACAAGAATATTCTCCTTTTTCCGGATAAAAAAATCCATAGTTTAACTTATGCAGTGTTCTATCTGTTCTTTTTAGCATTCATTCTCATTAATATCGCTTTAAATAGTCGAATTTTCGAAATGTCAGATGTTAAGTCACGATTATTTTCAAGTAGAGGATAACGTTATAACAATAGGAAAATTCTACATCCTTTTTAATGAATGGCACTGACGAATAGCGAACAATTATACCTCAATGATTTACCGGAATGTTATATCTATTATCAATTGCCCAATGTTATTATCAACCTGTGATTTCTCACATACGCTTTGTTGGGTGACTTCTATTTCAATGGGGGGTCACGTGGTCAGATTTTAGAAAAGATGGCCGCCGAACCCCCGATTTGGGTTTTCAAACAGGTACATCTTCCTAAAAACATGCTTGTTTTTCCTCCGATAACGCCTATTATAGGACCATTCGAAAGCGGTTTCAACGAATATCAACAGTTTTCTTCTGGATGGCATAACAACCGAGATAAGTCATGGAGTGTTTCGCGATTTACGGGTCAGGAAATCGCGAAACATTCAATAACTATCTTAGTTATTGGGCCATCCAGGGGAATAATGTTGATACTCGCTGAAACCGCTTCTGAATGGCCGTATGGTAGGCGTTATTCGATGAAAAACAAGTAAGTTATAAGGAAGATGTACCTGTTTGCAAACCCGAAGCGATGGTTCGGCGGCCAATTTTTTCGCAAATCTGACAACGTGATTACCCCCTGCCCCCCTTATCATTGCTAATGCTGAATAAGAAATTAATCTTTTCTAATTTCACAATTGTAACAATTCGTACGCACCGAAATGTAATGGAGCATTCACGGTGCCGATCCTGTACGTTTATATCCCTCCTTCTACAACACCAGTAACAGCGTATTCATACAAGCATCGTGACAAAAAAGGAATGACCCATAACGGAAAGTAAAGTAAGTACCAACGTTTTCTACAAAATACCGCTCAAAAAACTCGGCATGCATACGGTTTGTTCCGTCTACCAAAGAATGAAGTCGATTCTCGAAATCAAAATAAGGAATTGAATTAGCTAGAAAACCCCTTTTCCAAACACCAAATTTCCGATTGTGCCAAATTAAAAGAGTTTGCATACGACATTTCAAAATGTGATGAAATTGAAAAATGATCTCTTGATAGGGCAGAAACCATTGTGGGAAAAAGGAGAAATTGCTCGTTAAGAATAATTTGCTATTAATAATTTTGGATTTCAGCCTAACTCAAGGTCTGCAAGCTGTAGGGTAAAGATGAGTACATTCGGTCTCGAACCTTCGACGCTTACCACTAAAGTAAAACATTATCTCATAAATATGTCAACCGTTTTCCATAAAGCAGCACCGGCAATGTTACGTAACAACGTAGGATACATTACGTGTCATCGCAGTGTTTCCTTCTCAATATCAAATATTAATGGACGAACAAAAATCTTTTCCAATTCTTGAAATTCTTAGCTTCAACTCATTTAATCCAACAGAGCAGTACGTAAGACAGCATGCTCGACTATTCAGTAATGTCGAAGAAGGGTCTAAATCAGTGAAACATTTTTTGTTTCTAAAATATGAGGGTGCAAACAAAGCTGTTGAGAAACGAACATGCATGCAAAATTTTGAACAATCATTTTTAAGTACAAAGGACCGCATAATTCGCCTAAATTCAAAACAAGAGATTTGAAACTTGGTTATGAACCTTAGATTTTGACCCTAAACATATGTGTGAAGTATCAACACTTTTCATTTAGCAGTTCATGAGATACAACTGAAAAGCAAAAGCTTAACCAAGATAATTCTTAGTACAAAAGGCTGCATAATTTGCTTTGGATACAAGAGTTTTGGAACTTGGCCAAGGACCTTAAATTATGACCCTGTACACATGTGTGAAGTATTAATCCATTAAATATGGCAGTTCATGAGATACAAACTAGCACGCAAAAACTTAACCATGATTTTTTAAGTACAAAAAGCCGCAGAATTTGCTTAAATTTAAGGCTAGAGATTTGAAACTTGGTCAGGGACCTTAGATAATGACCTTGAACACATGTGTGAAGTATCAATCTATTAAATATGGCAGTTCATGAGATACAAACTTGCACGCAATAACTTAACCAAGATTTTTCTAAGTACAAAAAGCCGCAAAATTCGCTTAGATTTAATACATGATATTTGAAACTTGGTCAGGGACCTTAGATAATGACCGTGAACCCATGTGTGAAGTATCAACGTATTCCATACAGTAGTTAATGAGATGCAAACTTGCACGTAAAAACTTAACCAAGGTGTGACGTCGACAGCGACGCCGAAGCACAGGTGAGTAGTGTAGCTCTCCTTATTCTTCGAATAGTCGAGCTTAAAAAAGAGTACTAAGCGCTATTCGCGAAGATTCTAATTTCACATGCTTCCCACAAGACAGTGGCGTACCCCTTGATATAATAACCTCCGCAAGTTCCTGTTCCAACAACATTTCTTAACTAGTTTTGATCTTCAGTCTATTGTTGACTACCAATTCTGTTATTTCTATTTGTTTGTTTCTTTGTTCGGTCTGCTTATTTGTCATTGAATGTCATTTCGGTGAGATCGTCGCAACAACAAATTAACGACAAAATCCCCTCTCCCCCTGTGGTCTCGACAAGGTGCCAAACAGACAACAAATATATATTACTAAAATGTATCACCAGATAAATGATCTATTTGATAAGAGAACCAGTGACGTGTGTGTATGTTGATGTAATGTGTTATACATACATGTACATATATGTCTTCGACGGTCTCAAAGTACATGTGTTGCACTGATTTATACCAACCGGGTATAATCTGCGTGTTATCAACATGTTTAAAAGTAGGATAGTTTAGGATCTACCAGAATAGATCGTTTTGAAACACTGATGATAGTCATTAACCCTTAGAATGATAGGTAAATTTCTAGACATAGGTTCGGGTGTCGTCTGCTTTCCAGAACATTTATTTTGATGAGGAAAAATATTAAGTGTAGCAAACAGGTTAGATCACAGGCACAATGCGAATTTACTTGGCTCCTGGCTCGTGATCAAACATGTTTCTTACTCTGGGTATATTTTCTAAACAAAAATAAGCAGATATTTAAGGTTTCGGAAAGCAGACGACACACAAGTTTATTTTCTAGAAAAGAACCCAGTATTCTAAGGGTTAACGCCATCTTTGATCGGCATTTTCAATCCGTATTCCAGTTACATCATTGTGATCAGTGCATCTGTCCATGATGTTGGTACAGTGAAGCCTCGTTTATCCGGACGTCTCGCAATCCGAACGAAATTGTAAGGACACGGACTTATTTGACCAATTTGTTGCAGACGACTTTTGAAAACATTGTGGGTTAAGGAGAAATTGCTCGTGACGAGCAATTTCTCCTTTTCCCACAATGTTTTCTGCCATAATAGGTTATTTTTGAATTTCATCACGTTTTGAAATGTCGTCTGCAAACTCTTTCAATTTGGGACGGTCGACAATTTAGCGTTTGCTAAACGGTTATAAGCATACACGTGCATACAGACTGTTTATGTCTTAATATGTATAAGAACATGCCCTGCTTCATAAGTCCGGATGATTCGATCACCCGGACATTTTGTTGGGAACGGGCGTGTTCGGATTAACGAGACATCACTGTATTTCTTTATATGTACTGACTAATATTCTTTCCAAACCACCGACTTCTTGCCCACGCGAACATCATAGATAGGTCGTTAACGGTAATTGACACGTCTCATTGACTCGATTATTCATCAGAAAACACGTTTGCCAAGTCGGTCGCGAACATGTTATACAGTACAAAGATATCGAAACTAAAATCGAGTATATATAAGGAAGCAATAATAAAGGGTTAATTGACCTCTTTTACGAGTTTCTTGTTGACATGGTGTCAAAACTGGTAATTTTCTTAAAATAGGTTTGTGTCGTCTGCTTTCCAAACCCTTAAATATCTGCTTCATTTTAATGAGGAAAGATACTCAGAGTAGCAAACAGGTTAGATCACAGGCCAACCGCCAATTTACTTGGCGGCTGTCATGGAGCTCACCAATCGGAACTACTCGGGTATTTCCGTGAGCTGTGAAATACACCTCGGATATAAGTATAGGGTTCTGTTCTGTTCTGTTCTGTTACAATTTTTCGGGTAAAACGGCATCCGCCAATTAACACATTTTCTAAGCGTGCACGTTAAGTAGTTCAATGTGTTGGACATCCTTTTTAATAATTTTTTATCAGTAACTCATACCAAAATGACGAAATTGTTGTGACATGTTTAGTTGATTCCTCAATCAAATTTAACGACTTTTTAGTTTTCACATATAAGAACTATTTTTAAAACACAAGTTAAGTGATGTCATTCTCGCGGGAAACACTATGGCGTCATCCCTATTATTTCAGAGGTGTTTTCATTGGATAAACCCGATGTTTTCAGATTGGGAGCTCATCTGTTTGCATAAGCATGAATTCGGTTCGAACACTATAAGGCTTAATGCAAGATCAATAGAGTCAAAGTGCTTCAAAGAACATTATACATGTATATTGATAAACAAGAAAGTTGAAGTGTCCAAGGGTAACCATCGGTGAACTAGTCTCGATTAAGCCTTCATGTTTGTATGTATTGGTGTCAATGTTAAGATTCATACAAGGAATCGATAAAAACCAGATTGTAATGAAAACTTTCTTTTCTTGTTTTCCAAAATGAACTCTTAAGACAATGCACGTAGACGGTAAAAGGAAAAGAAAATGCTTAATATTTTTCCAGAACATCTAACACATGTTCATGCAACAACTTCGTAATCCATTTATTCTATCGATGACAATACATTATGTTAATATCTTATCAATTATATGACGATCAACGGCTCATGAGGGTAGAAGACCACTATGCCTGAACTAGCAATGTGGGAAGAGTTATTGGCCCTCTGAAAGTCAGACGAAGGGGACACTCAACGAATACGAAGTGCGCCGGTACAGCGTATTGAAACAACACGAATGCGATTTTAAGTTGAGTACTCTAACGATTTATGATTCTAATAAGCATCAAATATCAAGGATTTTATATTCCCTTCTTATCTGGAGATTCATATGTTATTCTATATAAATATATAAGCAGTCACACAGAGGATCGGGTTCAAAAGGGATAATGCCTGAAAAACTGTGCGATTCAGGACATGGTTGCTTTTGAACAATTGGTTGGTTAATATATTGTTTAGGCCGTGTCAACGAAAGTTACTCCTCTCATATAAACGCGTATATCTCATATTCTAAACCGTACTTACAATAAAGGGTAAGCAAGGGAGAGTATCCACAATAAAGGGGATCTCATAATGTTCTTAAAATAGTTCTTACAAACAACCTTTAGTTTAACCCTTTCCCAACAATAACAAAATTTGTCCACTTTGTTGCAGACGACCTTAGAAAACATTGTGGAAAAAGAAGAAATGGCTCGTAACTGGCAATTTGTCCTTTTCCCACAATGTTTTCTGCCCTATCAGAAGATTATTTTCCAATTGCATCACCTTTTAGATGTCGTCTGAAAACTCTTTCAATTTGGGACAGTCGAAGATTTGTTGTTTGGGAAAGGGTTGAACATTAACTGATTAATTCTAAATTCATTATGACAGAAGCGTGTGGCCTATTAAATTTACTCTTTATGAAGTCTTCCTTGATGCATGACCAGTACTCGCCGGATGTGTGCGTAAGACCCGGCATTATCTCCTTGGGAATCGAATCCGGACCAATGTTTACCCGATACTCTTCCATTGCGCTACTATCACCCACTGAAGAATCCCTAAAACCTCCAAATCTAGACTACTTTTAGTGGAAATTGCAGAAGAGGGAAAAAATGAAAGATCAGATTCCATTCCTTGATTCCACCAGTCCAAGGCAGGGCTCCCAAGAGTCTTACCCAATGGCAATTCCACGAAAAGTTCCAGTGTCGTAGGTAGGTAATGAACATGCAAACCCAATGTGACAAGCCCTACACCTTAACTACTGTTCCACGCAAGACCTTTTAGTCTAATTCTCGAAGCACATGCCAAAGTACAGTTTAACAATATTGAAAAATTAAAGTGCAATTATTGTTATCAAGTTTCATTACAAAAATGACCTTTATCTAAACGTTTTATCCTCATCGACATGTTTATGGTTAGTTAATTGCAAACCTTAATCAGATTCATTAATACACCAGCTGTAATTAATTAATGCATGTTATTTGCTGGATCTAAAAGTGTTTGGCTATTACAGCTTCCTTCTCCAAGGACACTCCATTTTTGTAACAGGAAGTTCACTTTTCAACACCAGTATCAGCTCAAACTAATACCAATTGTTACGATAAAAAAAGGCACCAAGCACCATGATCATCTTAACAAATTCGTTTTCTTTACTTCCATTATCTTCATAACATAAGGCCTACAAATATAAACTAGTGTCATTAACCGCCATAGAACCCCAACTCAAACGAACAGGAAACACACAAAGATGGGTAGATTATAGACAAAACTAGTGTTAGAAATAAAACTCAAGAATGTTTCTAAACATTAGAAACGTAGAAAAGGTCATTAAAGAAGGGAACAGTTATAACAAATATCTAATGTCTTCATGCATGTATTGTCCAGGTATTGAAATATCCTTTGTTTATTTCGTTTAAATCATTACACATTTCGCGCATGATATCAAGATAATCGTGGCGTGCTATGAATAGTATTTCCTAGTAACACGTAAATAGTTCGTCATCAAAGAAGCATTCCCGTTATTAAATTACAAATAAGTTATACCAAAGATAAATAACAACACTTCATGTTTCCCTATACTTCCGGTTTCATTGTGTAGCTTCTTCGTGCATCCGAATCAAAACGGCAACTTATAAACACTACGATGTCACTTACTCATGAATTTCATGTAAATTGACAGTTCGTATCACAACATATCTATATATAACATAAATTTCAATGTCATTATGTGAAAACAATGTAATCAAACGGCTCTTACAAAGAAAATGAGATTGGGCATGAGCCAACCCGAGAGACGCCTGATTACCTCCCTTGCTCACACGTGACATTTAACAACCATTGTGGGATGATCGATCGTTTTGTGGGCAGAATTGAAATATATTTCGGATAGTTATAACGAGCTGCTTCATACAAACCGTTCATTGTATGTACTTACCGAGAACTGTAGGGTTTCTGCAACAAAATGTCTTTCTACGTCGGAAATAAACAATGTATCATACCGGAAGTTGTTCTGATTTACCCACAATTATTCAGAGTTTAAAAATAGAATTGGTATAAGCTGCCCAACCGTATACTCGTATTATTTGAATTAGAAAGAAGATAGTTATTGGTATATAATTGAAATAAAGAAATGATTATCTATAAAAAAAAATGAATACTCTTTTCAAATTTAGTTAATTAGTGGAATTATATCTGATTATGTACACTAAAAAAACAAATCGATTTTCCTAGCGTGTACACGGTTTATTATGCGGCTCACTACTTTGTCCAATGTCAAATAGTGTACGCCGCGATGTAGTGGCTTAAAAATGTAACATGACTTGGTGTTTCTTTCTAGATAGTAAATATCGGCTGTATGAATAGATAAAACATGTGAATAGTCACAAGAATATCTTCTGAATCTCTAAAAATAATGTTTTGATAAGGCATATGCTCGGATAAACGAGATTGAGTGCTGTGTGGGAGTAGAGATTATTTTACTCAAGACGGTGTGTAATTCTAGTTCGGTATTAACCGCAGTAAAGTTTGGAGGATATGAAATGTGTTTGTACTTGTATAGAAACGCATATATTTGTACCTTTATCTAACGAGTCATGAATTCGGTCAAAGACCCAGACCAGGCAGCGTATGCAAAGAAGAACTTGAAAAATAAAGGGATTGGCCGTTTGGGGAATTACCCAATATCTATTTAACAGAATATATCTGTATTATCATTGATGCACATCCGTTAATCGTATTAACTAGAACTTTACCATCGAAATTCATTTGTCGGTTTTAATACTTCATTTAAGATAATACCCGTTAGCAATAGTTTATATATTCTGAATTGGTAAAGCAAAATGAATCCGTATGATAAAGTTTGTTTGTTTAATTTAATTGTTTTACATCTATTGTGAAGGAAGCTTGATTAACTCTCGATGACTGCTTCCTGGATACTACACCAGTACTCTCGCCGATTGGTGTGTTAGTCCCGGCAATTTTCTTCTCGCATAACTTGGACGAAAGTGGGACCCTTCAGACAAGTGTTCGACTCTTTACCATTGTACCGCTGTCGCATTTAAACCTTATCAAATAAACTTGTCGGATATTTTATAACAATACTGAAATTTTGGTAGACTAGTGATCTACTCTTTTTTCATTAGTCCTTATACGAGTATGCAGGCTCTGGACGTATACATATGTCTCCATGGAGAAAATGGTCCAGGGATAGAGCGTCGGCTTCTGGACACGAGGGACGTGGGTAAGAATCCCATAAGTAGCGGAATATGCCTAGCGAACTTTCATTAATCCACAATCGGCGCGAGTACTGGTTATGTTCCCAGGATGCAAAATCGAGAGTGATTGTTCTAAGATGTAAGAATTTTAACCAACACTCACAGGGATGATGTTTTCCCTTTGGACTCGTCACACACTCCAATATGAGAGAGTGGGTCGAAACCTAGTTCTATGTAGCCATTTAGTTTTGTGGGTTTTTTTCTGCAGACGATTATCGCAATGTATTATGAATACATCATCCCTGTGAGTGTTGGTTAAATTGCTTGTTTCGAGCAATATCGTGTTTCATTTCAACATTTTCCGGGGTCGTCTCCTACATGTGTGTTAAAACATACATTCTTAAAGGTAAAGGCTAAGATGGGACGTGCTCTATTTAACATGTTTTTTACCTTTGTGAAACAATGTCCTTGTTTCACAAAGCTCAAAATTATATGAAATAGAACACTTCCCATCTTAGACATTTTCGTTTTTGGTTATACTTATAACAGGGCTAAAAATACAAGAGTCGTTATATATCTTACTGGCGATAACAACACATCTTACTCTAGTAAGCCTTTTCCGCTTTGATAGAATCACAAGTTTTACTCTAGCAATCGACATGAACTCGCCAGGTTATATTAATTATAGACTAATCCATTATCAGAAATGGTAGGTTTAAAAACTTTGATGGCGCATACTAAAAGAATAGTACCATGATAACTTAGATGGTGATGGGTTTATACCATGTATGTAAGTGTTCGGTCATCAAACGAATGTACATTTTTCAACGAAAGCCGTCGAACGTTAATTAGGTCACTCAAAAGTAAACTTTACGACATCGTGGTTTTCACGCTGATTCGTTCCACACCATTGAATTCGTTGTATTTTCTCAATGGTTTCACAAGGCTTGAAAAATAATTAAATAAACACTAAATGAAGCGTTCTAAACTAATATAATTCATTAACTTAAAGATTGCCTTTCATATGCAGGCGGTATATCAGTTTAATCAGGCAGATATCAATCTTGGTTTAATCAGACAGATGGCACTTTGTAAACATTCCGACACAATAAGCACTAATTCAAAAAGTACCGTTTTCATGTTGTTGTTTTTTCACATCTGAGTAGCCTAATTAATAGTAATTATAAACGATAACATATTTTCATGAATTTACAATTTTATGTAGCATGACGCCAAATTGTTCACATCAGAGGCTTTCGGACAAAAGAATAAATAAAGCAGTGCATGATAGATCTAGACGCTTTCTTAACAATCAGCATACATGTGTCCTATATGTGACGAAATGTAATTTGGCACAAGGTTGTTTCCTTGTAATGGCATGTAATGTAAAATCATTTCGGGCCCACAAAGTTTAAAAAGGTGTCCGAAAATCGTCGTGACCTGTTGATTTTCGTCCAAAATGTTGCACTCCTTATGCATGAGTTCTGCTACTATAACAACAACAATAATTAACAACGTTGACTGTAAGCCGAGTACTATCTCTATGCCTGCTGAGAACAAAGAAAACTAAGATTCAGAATGTATTGCCAAATGGCAAACGCATTTGTTTTTGCCTTTATTCCAAGGGTCGGTGGCCATTCGAGCAAACCAAACTGACATCTACATATTAATCAAATTTCAAAAAGTTGTCATATATGCCCTACAGAATAGGGTTTCTCTTAACCCCTTGACTTTTGCTAATTTGTGAGACTTTTAATCCCTTATACGCATATGCAGTTGTGATTGGAAAATAATTGGCTTTAGAGGTCATATTCAGGAATTCAGGGATAATTCACAATACAATGTATAAGTTGGGATTCAAGGAAAATACTGCTTTATCTATTCTCTATATATATATATATGTTCATTATTTTTTTTTAATATGGGTTTTACATCACATCAACATTATTTCAGTTATGTAGCGATGCGCGACTCTTAATGATGGAGGAAGACCCCATACTCAACTGCCCATAAGGGCTGGTCAAGGCGGGTAGAACCATCGGCATTCCGTAAGTCAGTCGGGAGACTGCCTCTCATGAAAATCCATATCCCTTTCAGGATTTGAACATATGTTCATTAAAAATTATGTATTAACCCTTGTAGTGCTGGAGCCGACTTCATGCTTATGTAAACGGGCTTGGTTGGTTGCTGGCCTGTGACCTAACGTGTTTGCTACATTGATTATCATTCCTCATCAACATTAAGCAGATCTTTAACGTTTAGGAAATCAGACGACACAAACATCTATTTTTTAGAAAATTACAGAGCATTCTAAGGGTTAAGCATGTCAATGGTAAATTTTGTTCTTGTAGCCCAGCAACCACTGCATGCTTTATTATAGATTATACCTTTACATTACACTGGACACGACAACGCAAAAATACATTAAATTGTACGGATTAATGAGATTTCACAGTTCTTCTTTCCATGTACATTTATTCGTAGATTCTGCATTCAATACCCGTATTGTATGCTGGTATGTGACATTGCAAATACAAATCAGTAATCTTGCAGACTGACTGAAACAATTTAATCATTCATTGGCGTTGAAGAAATTTTCATGAATAAACGATAATTGATAATCATCCGATCTGGAACCCAATCTTAAATCTTTTGAATACGTATATGGAAATGATAAAGTATTTGTCTCTATTTCTACATTGTAACTTCATCACGAAAAGCACCAAGGTTTTTGTTCTAATATGTGTACGCGTTCCGTGTGTTACCCCCTTTACGTTTGCTTTTCAGACCTTATATTCCAATGCCGAACCGTGATTTCGAATTCCTGTATGAAGAAGAGGGTTTAACTCGCTCCATGATACGCCATCTGGGCGCCTCTTCTGTAAACTTCTTTTATAACCATTCGTAATCATAGAGTAATGCCATATACTCAACTGACCATTAGGACTGATCAATCCGGATGACAAAACCGGATGATATTAACTTGAATCCGTTAATTCGGACGATCCTAGCTGTAAATGTTAGAATTAGTTATCTACAGCTGGATCATTCGGACCAGTCGAAAGACTGCCTCTTAGAAATATCGAAATTCCTTCATCGGGATTTGAACTCAGTGAAAAGAAGGGCCATGCGATTTCAAGTTCTGTACTCTAGGCAACCTGGATCACAATCAAAGATGTTTGTTCACAAATGAGAAATCGCTAATAAAAGCTTATTTGATTCGAGGAGAACCACTATATCTTCGTACGAGATTGCAGTTGAAACGATGAAACGAAACCTATGCATCGTTTTAAATCTTAATTTGATCTAAAAGAGACATCAATTTCATCTTAAATCACGTGATCAATGAAACTGTGCACGATTTCATGTAGATCCAGTCTATTTGTATCACAAACGCTAGGGTGTCAGAAATGGATAACGGGCTTAACTGAGAGTTTACTGAATTATGACTGAATTAGCACCGTCTTCATGCATATAGAGTAAATGACATTGCCTTATTATATAATTTTGTTTTTATTGCGTGAATTGCCTAAATCTGGAAACACCTTAAATTCCAATCTGAACTCATTTGGTTTTTCCAATGAAAACATCGATCATCGATATTTTTCTCAGGTCACGGAAATACACGAGTAGTAACGATTGCTTTTTAATTCGTGAGAATTAATTATTAGGTAACTGACCTTTGCTATGTTATTAGATAATGCTGAAAGCAATGCAATATAACCAAACGAAGTCTTACACCCACGTCATGTGTACCAACTTAAGCATGCAGCGTAACATATGTGTAGGCGATAATGACATTTGAGTCACGCAGTGTGCACATCGTTAGCCCGTCGAACCCAACTCAAACTGTTAATTAAGTTGCTATGGTTAAAGTTAATTTTTATTTTATTTCATATACTGACGAGTCTTGATTATCTCCTCTTTAGCTTATTTCAATACTTTGATGGATTTTGTTTTAATTTGATCGAATTGTTGTTCTATTGGCAGATTAAATGAGAGACAAACTTATCCTTAAATATCTTTTCCCCATGTATTTCAATAGTTTCGTTTGTCTTACAGAAATAGCAACATCTGATCAAAATCGTTATCATGTCTGGTGATTTCCATAATGAGTAATTTTGTTAGGCTTTTAGCATGAGTATACGATAATCATTGGGTTTAGAAATTGAAATCAGTTTGTAATAATCGTAGGGAGCCAATCTTGCGACTGTATAAATAATTTTGTGAATAAGTTCTACGTATGTGGCAATGGTTTTTACAGCGTCTGATGCAGCCTTTTTTAAATAGATACTTTAACTGGTATTTCCATGATTATCAATTAATTTGTATCTCTTTGTCGCACCCCTACTTGGTTGTTATATATATTGGTGTATTAAAAATAAGATGTTTTATAAAACATTAAAATATGGGGGGGGGGGGAAGGGGGGCGTAAGGACAGGATACATGGTGATATATTAGGAGACAAAACTACGCCCACAATGTTTGCCGGAGTTCAGATCACAATAGCATCGTTATCAATAATTCATGTCGATGTGTTTTAGGCATTGGTTGTATGATAAGAGTACAAGACTGGCGGTACTTTATACGGAATCAGTTATTAACCGCATTATTAATCGAAAAGACAGGAGAGGTCCTGATCAAAGGCCACAATCTTTTGAGGCATAGTGACACTTCTATTTTAATTCCTGTTTCGTTGAAATGGTTTCAGCAACTACAGCAATAGATTGCAGGCGGGTGAATCAAGTGACCGATGTTTATCATCTTATGTCCGAACAAGATTGCCGCGACACACATATATTTGCTTTTTTTTCACCTACTTTTGCCAGTGATAGCCACATTGATTACCCCTCATGAGTTGACCATAGAATTTCTGGTTCTGGTATATGATAAGCCATGCTTCATATATCGGCGTAACGTCTCACACTCAGCTGAAAAATCGGTGTCGACGATCGCACATGTCCAAACAGTAGGTCTTCTTCTACAAAAGCAAGAGTACTAGTTCCGTCATGGGCGCGGCCATCTTGTTCGGACATGAATTTGTAAACATTGCTTATGCGATTACCCAACCTGGATTGGTTAAGGACGTTTTCGGTAGTTTTTCACGCACTTCACCTGTGCATCCAAGGGAGATGATTTTCTGTAACCGAAGAGGTACTTGCATAGTAGTCGGATAAGCGTTTTACTTCGGATACAATTTACTGTATGCACTTTTTTTTCAAAGAATAATCATATTATCTATAAAACTATAAAAGGTTATTAACATTATAGTATATTTATCATGCATATTAAGCCCACATCTTCTATTTTTCAATTTTGAAGTTATTTAAGTCGTTTTATAAATGTTTTTCAAATACGGTTACCATGGAAACTGTCATTTTACAGAAAAACTAACTCGTCAACATATACTTTTCTTGCATTTGGTATTTCAGGATTAAGTTTAACTTCACATGCTGAAAAATAAGAAAATTCTATGAAAAGGCATTTTTAAATATCTTCATGTATTTGTATACATATAAATGTTCGTTGTTTTTTGTGAAATACAAAAATCTGAAAAGCTGATTTGGATTACAAAAATTGTTCAGATTGGAATAATCCAAAATAACATTGAATTATAAAGTATTCGATGTATGAATTCATGCTTTTTGTGTTAATAAACCTTCCAGAAATCATTTTATTACCTTTGAAGATGGTACGGTCATTTTGACAATTTTGCCCAAAACGGTTACGATGGAAACTGTCATTTTACAAAAAAAAGTAGCTCGTCGACCTGCATTTTTCTTTTCATTTTTGAAGGCACAATATAATTTTGAATAACATATCAAAAATTTAGAAAATTCTATGAAAGGATTATTTTCTTATAAAAATGTAACAAATGTCCTTAATGAGCAATTTCTCCTTTTCCCACAATCCTACTATTTATTTAGAACAATGTGCTTATTGACTACATAAACAAGATAGTTTAACAGGAGTAATTCCTGTATTAGACACAATGATTTGCACTCGATACCGCAAAGATAAATATACAGTAAAAACTGAACAGTTACGCTACAGATGTCCTTGTTACAAAATACTGCGTGTGAGACTGAACCGTGAGCGACAGTGGTGCAGAGTAAAAGCATCGGCCTCTTACACCGAGGTTCGACTCCCCGTAAGGCGAGGTGAAAATTCACGAGACTAACCTACAAATCGGCGCGAGTACTGGTTTAGTTACAAGGTAGCAGTGATCGAGATTGGCTTTGAACGAGCTCCAAGCTTCATTAAAGCCATACTTGCGCTCATTAACACTTAAATTGTGAAAGTTCTAAAATGATCAAAAATTAACTCAAAGGTACTTAAAATCCCCTATTACAGGGGAACTGAGACTGTAACACGTTTACACGATGCTTTTAAAATAGTGAATACTATACGGTTTGTTTACAATTAGCGATAAAACTAGGTCAGCCAAGAAACCTCGGGAACCAATAAAACCCAAGAACTTCTTTATTTTGAATGTTCACATTGTTAAATTTGGATAAATGACAGCATTTTAACATGTTTCACATAATTTTCCTGACCAGGTGATCGCTACTCGTTAATCCGAGCGCTCCTTGCTATTTTAGATGTTACTCGAATGTAAACAATGAAGTTGAATTGGTGGGCACCAAATTTGTGAACAGATCACTTAAAGAAATAGATAATAAATAGTGCAGGTATTATATTGTCATAATCCTGTGGTTATTCGCTATGTTTCAACATATCCTATCATAATTTATTACTCATATTACCAAGTTATGCAGTTTTTTCTGAGCGCTAGTATGCTTTTAAAAAGCGATGTAAAACAATAAGGTAAATTTATAGAAAATAGTTTGTCCTGCGCAAAGGTAACTAGGCAGCTAATCCGCAGACGGTGGTTATTGGTCAGTCTTGAAGAACGCTCAGCGGTTATCTTTGTCTAATAACAGGGAATCTTGCTCGTAATTGGTTGATAATTGATCCGATATAATTGAAGTCGGTCCGTGATATAAAAAAAATATTCGTGCGATGTTTTTGTTTGAATCGATAGATGCCATACATAAGAAAAGGGGTGTTTGGAGTATCTGATCAGAGTTACATACCTTTGCATTTAGTTAAGACCTGTAAATATTTCTTAACTCGGTCATATACAGCTTAGGACCTATACCATACCTGACAAAAAGGGTCACTGGACTATCGGACCACCCGTCCCAATCATCCCTCCAAATCTCTTTCCCCTTCTTTCACAACCATCCAATATCCTTCCCTATCGTCAGCCCCAATTCCCCACATTCTCCACCATCTCCCTCCGTCTAAATCACCCTCAATCCAACTGCCCCCTCCGTCCCACTCTCCATCTCCGTTCCTTTCCCCCTCCCCCTTTGTCCTACACCCTCACTCTCTCCCCTCCTTCCCACTCTCCCTCTCCCTTTGTCCGACTCTCTCTCCCTCCCCTTCCGTCCCACTCTCCCTCCCTCACCCTTTGTCCCACTCTCCCTCCTTCCCCTTCAGCCCAACTCTCCCTCCCCCTTTGTCCGACTCTCCCTCAGTCCCCCTCTGTCCAACTCTCCTTCCCCTTTGTCCCACTCTCCCTCTCCTTTGTCCCACTCTCCCTCCCCCTTTGTCCCACTCTCCCTCCTTTCCCTTCGTCCAACTTTCCCTCCTTTCCCTCAGCCAAACTCTCCCTCCCTCCACCTTTGTCCGACTCTCCCTCTCTCCCCCTTTGTCTGACTCGCCCCCCCCCCCACTTTGTCCAATCTCCCTCCCTTCCCCTCCTTCATAATTTCCCTCCCTCCCCTTTGTCCCAATCTCCTTCCCTCCCCTTTGTCCCACTCTCCCTCTCAATCCCCTCGTCCGACTCTCCCTCCCATCCCCTCTGTTCCAATTTCCCTCCCTCCCGCTTTGTCCCAAACTCCATTCCCTCCCTTTCCCGTCACACTCTCACTCCCTTCCATTTGTCCCACTCTCCCTCCCTCTCTGTCCCACTCTCCCTCCCCATCTGTCCCACTCTCCCCCCTCTATCTCAATCTCCTTCCCTTTCCTCTTTTCCAATTTCCTTTCTCCCCCTCTGTCCTACTCGCCCTCCCTTTCCCTTTGTCCCAATCCCCGTCCCTCCCTCACGCTCCCTGCCATCCAATTCTTTTTACCCCTCTGTTCTAATTCCCCTACCTCCGTTCCAATTCTCCTCCCTACCCCTCTGTCCCACTCTCCCTTCTGTCCCCTCCATCCTACTTTCCCTCAGTTCCCCGTCCAAGTCTCTTTCCCCCCGCCCCCTCTACCCCTCTGTGCCGTCTCCTTGCCACTCTATTCTCCCTCTCTCCCCCTTCATCACAAACTCCCTCTGTCCCCCTCCGTTCCGATCCCATTCCCTCCACTCCATCCCAATCGTTCCTCCCCCTCCGCCCATCTCTCCCTCACCTTCGTTCCACTCTCCCTCCCTTCCCCTCGGTCCAAATCCCCTTCCCTCCCTTCCGGCCCATTCTTAATCCCTCCCTTCTGTCCATATCTCCCTCTCTACCCCTCAGTCCCACTCTACCTCCCTTCCCCTCCGTCCCACTCTCCCTCCGTCCCCCTACATCCCAATCTTCCTCTCTCCCTCCCTCCACCCCCGTTCCATTTTCCCACCCTACCCTTCCACCCCACTCACCCTATGTCCCAATCTCCCTCCCTCCTCCTCCGTTCCATTCTCCCTTCCTACCCCTCTATCTCAATTACCCTCCCTGCATTCCCCTCTGTCACGATCTCACTCGCTACGCCTCCGTCCAACTCCCCCTCCCTACTACTCCATCCAACTCCCCCTCCTTCCCCTTCCGTTCCACTCTCCATCCCTCCCGTCCGTCCCACCCCCTCCCTTTTACTACATCCCACTCCTCTCCATCCCACTTGCTCTCCCTCACTCCTCTCCGTTCTACTCTCCAATCTTTCCCCTCTGTCTCAATCTCCTTCCTTTCCCCTCCGTTCCAATCTCCTTCATTTCTCCTCCGTCCCAATCTTCCTCCTTTCCCCTCCACCCCACTCTCCCTCCTTTCCCCTCCGCCCCAATCTCCCTCCTTTCACCATCGCCTCCCTATCCATCCCTCCGCCCCAATCTCTCTCCCTCCTCCTCCGTCCCATTCTTCCTGCCTCCTCCTCCGTCCCTAACAACCTTCCCCCTCCTCCGTCCCAGTCCCCCTCTCTCCTTATACCCCTCCCCTTCCGTCCCAATCCCCTCCCCTCCGTCTTAGACCCCATCCCTCCAAATCCCCCCTTCGACCCCTTCCACTCTCCCTCCGTTTCCCTCCCCCACACTTTCACTCACTTCCCCTCTTTCACAATCTCACTCCCATCCCCTCCGTTCCAATCCCCCTCTCTCCCTCCCTACCCCTTTTATATCAATATCCCTCACTCCCTTCCGTTCCATTCCCCCTCTCTCCTCTCCAACCCACTCTCCCTCCCTTCCCCCTCCACCCCAGTTTCCCTCCCTCCCCTCCCCTCCGCTCTACTCTCCCTTATTCCCCCTCCGCCCAACTCTACCTCCCAACCCCTTCTTACCACTCTCCCTCCCTTCCACTCCGTCCAATTCTCCCTCCCCAAGCCCTTCCGCCTCACTCTCCCTCCCTTACCCTCCGTCCCAATCGCCCTCCCTCCCCTTCAGTCCCAATCTCCCTCCCTTCCCCTTCCATTCCAATCTCCATCCCTCACCCTCCGTCGCACTCTCCTTCACTCCCCCTCCGCCTAACTCTACCTCCCCCACCCCCCAACCTCACTCTCCCTCCCTTACCCTCGGTCCCAATCTCCCTCCCTCCCCTTCAGTCCCAATCTCCCTCCCCCTTCCGTCCCCAACCTCAAGCCCTCCCTCTCCATCCCAAACCCCCTCTCTCCCCCCTCTGTCCCAATCCCCCTCCCTACCCCTTTGTCCCAATCCCCCTCCCCCTCCCACCCACTCTCGTTCCCTTAACCTGCGTCCCAATCCACCTCTCTCCATCCCTCCCCTTCCGTTCCAATCTCCATCCCTTCCCCTTCAACCCACTCTCCCTCCCTTTCCATCAGTCCCAATCTCCCTCACTCTTCTTCCGTCCCAATCTCCCTCCCTCTCCCTCCGTCCCAATTACCCTCCCTATCCCTCCGCCCCAATTCCCCTCTCCCCCGCATTCCTCTTCCGTCACAATCTCCATCTCTACCCCCGCCCCACTTTCTCTCCCTTACCCTCTATCCAAATCTCCTTCCCTCTCCCTCCGTCCCAATTACCCTCCCTCTCCCTCCGCCCCAATTCCCCTCTCCCTCGCATTCCCCTTCCGTCCCAATCTCCCTCCCTCCCCCTCCCATCCTTTTTCCCTCACTTATTCTCTGTCCCACTCTCCCTTCCTCCAACTCCATCCCTCTCTCCCTTATGTCCTATGTCCTCTTCTCCCTCCCTTCACCTCCGTCTCAAGCCCCCCCCCCCTCTTCCAACTCTCCTTCCATTTCGGTTCGTCCCTCTCTCCCTCCATCTCCCTCTGTCTCAATCCCCCTCCCTCCATCTCCTATCTTAATCCCTCCCTTCCCATCTGTTCCAATTGCCCTCCCCCTTCCGTCGAACTCTTGCTACCTCCCTCCTTCGTTTCACTTTCCTTCCATACCCCTTCGTCCCACTCTCCCTACACTTCCGTCCCATTCTCACTTCCCAACCCTTTGTTCCAATCTCCCCCCTACCCCCTCCGTCCAAATCTACCACCTTCGTCTCCCTCTCCTTTGTCTCCCCCAATCTCGATCCTTCCCATTCTCCTTCCGACTCTCTCTTTCTCTCCCTCCCAACCCCCTCCCTCGTCGAATTTGAGACAAGTAGCCAATAGTTCGAAGAAACAATAAAATGGGATCGTGCTCGTTACCTACTGTAAAAGTTATGAAGTTATGAACGGGAAATTGTGCTTTATTTGAATTTCGTCTTTTACAACGATCGATTTCATAAAATATAGAGCAGATCTGATAAAACAGGGTTAATTAGGAAGGGCGTAAATTCCCGGACGTCATACAACAAAACAAAACATATATGTTAAATGCGAAATTGACTTTTGCTATTCAGTTATGCTTAACAAATGTTCATAAAAAATAAAGGCACCGAACTCGCTTTATAAATGTAGATAATGACCTACAAATATCCGACATTACAAACCGAATAGTTCATCCTCTACATGGTATTTAGTTACGTCAGAGGCATATGGGCTGTTACGTGACGATGCACAACAAACTTAGAAGATAAGCATGGCGGACAAGAAAAAACCACGGATGCCGCGGCTTAGTCCAGAGTCAGATTTCAAGGCAAAAAAAAAAGATACATTGTGGACTTGTTCACAGTCTAAAGAGTAATTAGAACAGTAGACCGGGCGTGTCTAGTACTGTACACACATGAGTTTGTGAAGCGATTTTTTTTAACGACAAGTATCCCTTTCGATTTGTATAATGTATGATTCTGTAAGAAACAAGGATTTTTGTCTCTATTTGTTAAAGGCACACCAAAGGAGAGGAGTACAAATAAATTACTGAAAAAATATATGGAGTTCTTTTATTATGTTCATAAAAGTCATGAGAATTAGTTTAGGAATGCATTGAGACCCTATTAAATAGACTCATATAAAATAAGTTATTTTGTGCTTGAAATATAGTTGTCTCCAATTCAATCATGTTTGTCAACAACTTGTTTGTTTACATATTTAGAATAACGAATTCTGATTGGTCGGTTCAAAAATGTGTGTATCAACTGTCAAGGTCAGAGGTAAAGAATCAGGAAATCTGAATTATAAAACCTGCTAATCTTGGTTATTTCTGGTTTACTTTCACATTTAAGTTGTTCTGATGGTGTTTTCTAGTGATTACTATTTTAATCTGTCCAAAAATTTACCAAATAACATAGTTTGATATAGCATTAATCTCCTTTAATGGGCCTTTAATAATCACGCCTGTTGTTCTACATTGCCAACCGTGTGTCTGTTTTAATGTGTAATATGGGTATCACGTGACCGGTTGTTTACAGCTTGACATAATGCGGGCTATATTTAGATCATGTCGTCTCGCCATCGGATTTGCATCCTGTTCAGAGGTCTACGTCATCAGTAAAATTGAAAAGCGCACCTGTCGAACACACAGCTGGATTTCTATAAAATGAAAAATGCCCATCGAATGTGTTATTGGTTAATCTGCTGAAATATTGAGTAAATGCGTATTTCTTTTTTTGTTCGTTAGTTCTGAAAAAAACACCATTTGACGTCCCCGTGGGAAACTTTAAACGTTGTATTCTCTCTGTTTCACAAACTGAATTGTTCGAATCTTATTTTTCATCGTGATCGATGGCTTTAAACTATAAAAAGGAAAAAAGACGTATGAACCGAGAATCAAGTGCCATACTAGCCCAATCTGTCATTTCAATGCCCCTATGAAAATGTTCATTTGTAAACATGTTTATGTACAAATATATTTTTAAACATGGTATAAGCGATAATGACGCGATGCTAGGTTGAGTTCGATTACATTGACCTCAAAGTCTAAGAGTGTATATATCGGCGTATTTTGTGGACTGCGGTAATAGTACAATACGCCATTGTAAAATTATATGTCGATATGCGGTGTGAAATTATATGAGGAAAATGAATACATATGATATTGAAATAACTTGAAATTTCAAGAACTCGCGGGATCTATGAATATTGTGTTTAATATTCACCATGTTTAAGAACTTTTAATTATCTTGATTTAAACTGCCGCCATATTCCAATGTAGGGTGAATACGTAGGCTAGAGGTTCCTTTGACGTGTCAAAACTTATCTAACGCAAAGTGCTGAAGACTTTACGAAACTATACAAAAATACACAAAAATGCTCATGTGCTCGCTTTAAAAGTCAAAAGCATAATAGCTATAGTTCAACCAACTTGACTTGAAACAAGTCAACTTTTGTGAGTTCTTTCGGATGTTTCCGTATTCAATGAATAACCAATTAATCTTTATCAAACGAGGTCACCCCAGCAAAAGGTCATTGCATGCGAGTTATCCAGAGTAATCTCAAGTTAAATTGGTTGAACTTTAAACACCGAATGGAATCATTAACGGATGATGATATTTTAAGATGGTGTATCAAATACATACGCATGCTTTAAATTAAATCGTACTTCAAAATCATTATGTTATATCGTCGCGAAGGGTAATGATCTAGCAGAACAATGCGTGTCCTCAAATGATTTCACGTAACTAACATATAACACATGTTAGGTTTTGTTTAGAAACAATACACTTGGCAAACTAAAAACTTACAGCAGATGCTGATGTTAAACCCAATTTTCAACACATTTTCAATAAAATATTGCCGTTCTATATAGATCAAAACCGGTACTACTTCTACTCTTTTGGATTTCCCAGTCGCATTAATTTACTGTCGCGTTCTCAGAACGTTTATGCAAGTTAGGGAACCTTATGCATTGTTATATATAACATACATGTATACATACAAACAGACAACATAACTGATCAGTGGACAACAAGGCTTTTCAATGATCAGATAGGATTGTCATTTGATCAGATAGGATTGTCATTTGATCAGATAGGATTGTCATTTGATCAGATAGGATTGTCATTTGATCAGATAGGATTGTCATTTGATCAGATAGGATTGTCATTTGATCAGATAGGATTGTCATTTGATCAGATAGGACTGTCATTTGATCAGATAGGATTGTCATTTGATCAGATAGGATTGTCATTTGATCAGATAGGATTGTCATTTGATCAGATAGGATTGTCATTTGATCAGATAGGATTGTCATTTGATCAGATAGGATTGTCATTTGATCAGATAGGATTGTCTACTTTGCAAAACTTTAGCAAAAAATGTTTAGTATAACGGTACCCAAGTGGTTTCTAACTGCATTACACCAACTTATTTACTTGGGTATATATCGTAATGAAAATCTAAAACTACTCTGAACTACTTTTGTTTCACATATGTTGTTTTTTTTCCCAACTCATCTACACTAGCTGATTTAGGATATCATTCTGACAAAAGCAGTTAATTTCCATTTTGTTACAATGCATTATGGTTATTACAAAAATGCAACAGGTGAAATTGTTTCTTTTCTTTCAAAATGACTACTTTTCGTGTGTTGTTTCTTTGAATTAATACTAACACTGAATTCATTAAGAGGGAAATGCTAACCAGTAGTAATTAATATCGTCTGATGTAACTTACAATGAGCTCATAAACTATTAAAACCTAATTTCAAAACCATGTAAAACTTCATTTCTAGTGAACCTCCGTATATGATGACCGCAGACACTATTAAAACATCGTTTTGCAGGTACGACGGAAATGCAAAAGCGATCGCGTTTCGAACGACGAGACTATAGTATCAGAAATATGTGCGACATTTTATATTTATTACCCTAGCCGTTCTATTTCCAGGCTATTTATAAACAGCCGTTTTAGTTCGCGAGCTGAGCAAATATGCCGTTATGTCACATGATAAGTTGTTAAACGTCCGTTTGCTAGTTAGATACGAATGACATATAATGTTCAGTGCTGCAGTTTTGTTGTTCAACGTTATAGTTATGGTAATAGTTATAGTAAGTTTATGACACATGTCCCATATGGGTCCTCTTGAAGGCTTCTTCAGTGCCGTACCAACATATTTCAGTTTTGTAACGGCTTTAAAAAGAGAAATATAGAAAACATTCAAATAGCAAAACAATGGAACGGCAATAGAATGAAAAGCTGTGAGCTTCGTGCCCAAACAGAAATTTAATTAACACTCCTAAGGAATTAGATCGTTGTGGTATGTATCGAAGTCTGTGTGGGACTACTTTCCTTTGTTTCTGCGTATACATGCTTTTCTAACAGGGGAGATCACCGTGCATGTGAATCGGTGGCAAACTCCTCGGTTACTTTCGCCACGTTACACTTACCAATCTCGTCCCGCGGATTCTACAAATGTGGGAGCGTAGCGGGATCCAATTTACTCTGGTAGAGATTGTACACTTAAATTGGTGTAGTTAACACTTACTGTTGACCATAGCCTGGGGTTCCGACCCATGCGTATAGACCTACCCCTAATGCAGTGTATATGCATAGGCCAGGAACCAAGGCTATGTTGATCAAAGAGTAGGAGTTTTAATTGGTAGCTTTATCTACGAAGAGTCTAAGAAAGACTTAATGAATTCTTTGTTACAATTCTATATAAATCACAGAAACCGTTGCCATAGCGATGACCTTCATGTTGGAACTGTTTATAGTTGTCAATCTCCAATTAATGATTTCTATTCCTCCTAGATCAAGATAGCAGATAGATCTACATAACAGTAAACATCCTTGGTATTTCCTCTGGCATTAGTACAGCACCAAAATACGAGTGTTCAGTGCAGTACTTTTGTAAGTGCTTCATGTTTATGAAGCACTTACTATAGTATTGCACTGAACCCTCGAATATTTCTTAGCGTCTGACTTTTTCCCAGAACACAAAGTTTATCTTTGGTGAGATGCGTCAATACAATTATCGTGTCATGAGAAAAACATGGGGAGATGGAAATAACTATTTGGGACGAGCCTGCGCGACATGCTCATACTATCGCTGCAAAACAAAATGAAATTTTGGAAAAACCATTTTTATACAAGAACAGTCCAATTTACAAGGAAGGTTAAATCCCTTTATCGAAATGTTTTGCCACCATTCCCTTCATCTATTACTTTACCCATTCCCTGATGTATCCCCAATGTATATTGGCCTACGCTCATTGTGCTTTATATAATAGAAGGCTCGAAAAGAAGAATAGCAATACAACTAAGTAGTACATAATGTTTACTCGTTAACCCTCAGAATACTGGGTAATCTTATAGAAATACATTTTTGTTGTCTGCGTTCCAAAACCTTAAATATCTGCTCAATTTTGATTAGGAAAGATATTCAGAGGACAAAACAGGTTAGATCACAGACAAGCCGCCAATTTACTTGTTTGCAATAAACATTATGTCGGTTCTAGCACTATAAGGGTGAAATAGCCTACCATATATGTATATGGCTAGTTGGATAGCTAAAAGCTGGTTTACAATAGAGCTTTACCATCGTATAACCTTGCAGTGTAGGGAGATTGTCTGAGGCGTGTGTAAGTGTGGGGTCAAGGTCGTGGGTTCGACACCCAGTCCTTGTCGCACCAAAGGGGAAAGAAATGTTGTTTTATTATCATTTCTTTGTAACATTCTTGGTAACGGGGATAGTATGATGTTCTACTGGGACAAACTTTCTATTCCATGTCAAAATAGAGGATTTAGTAGTTGTGGACCCAGGGAACTGAAAATTTCTCCACAACGATGTTGAACAGCTAACAGACAATTGGCATGTGAGGGTGGAAGGTCCCTGACTAAACTTTAGTTATCTTTAGAATTATATTAGTGGATAATCACGATATATTGATGGATTCCGCCAAAGCGTAGACTTGCACAACGGTCGTGTGGCATACCCCATTAGACACCGAGAAACTACTTAGAATAGAGAGCCATTCCGAGATAGAGAGCTTGGGAACAGCATTTAATCAGAACTAAGAATTTTCATAGAAACCACTGGAAGATTTCAGAATTCTGGTCCTTATCAAACCCCATGAAAAAAATGATCCGACATCCACACAAAGTGTACTTAAGCTTACCACGGATGAAATTATCTGTGAGGAATATGCTACATATGAGACATAAACATTGAGCAATAAATGACATTCAGTCCGTAGATCAAGGAGCTATAAAGACTAAATCACAGTAAAACCATCGATCATACGCAAGTCAACCAAGAGAAAGAATTCTTAGACTGATTCAAAGGCTTTGGATGTCTTTGATTGATACAACTTGAAAGTAAAGACATATGGAAGTCGCTCTTCTTCCCCTTCTGTAAAGTTATGGGTCTTTCGACCACAGTATTTGACCTGAACTGAGTCATGAGATAGCCATCATCAACCAGATTTGGAATAATGGCTGTACATGTTTAAACTATAAGACATGCGCTCTTGTAGGCTATTGTTAACTAGCGTGTATGTTTGGTGGACGACACGTCCGCTTCTGTGCCAGGGAGATCATCTTAAGAAGTTCCAATATCTTTACTAGAAATGATGTCCGTCATCCAAAAGGGGATACCATAGCTTGGGTCCTGACCCGTGCGTAGGCCTATTCCCTGCACAGGGTTTAGATAGAGCAAAGTGTACGCACGGGCCAGGACCCCAGGCTACTAAAAATGATGTCCGTCGCCCCAGTGGGGATACGATTACCTTAGGTCCTGGTCCGTGAGTAGGCCTACAGTAACATAGAGCGGGGTATATATTTGCACTATATACGCACGGGCCAGGACCCAAGGCGACTAGAAATAATGTTCGTCACCCCAGTGGGGATACGATAGCCTGGGATCCTGGCCTAGCACGGAGTATATTTGCGCACGTGCAAGGATTCAAGGCTATGGGTACCATTTCATTTCCTAGTGGTAAACTGGAACCGGACCCGTACTGGGTATGGGACCTGTACACTGGCTTGACCCAATGTTGTCCGGATTGTCCTTGGGAAGAATGATTGATGGTGAACAGAGGATCGAATAGATCCAGCTGTCGTATCCATACCGCTACCCCTGACATGTCGCATGCCTGAAGAAAGTGGTATGGTAACTAATGAACATTCATTAGGTCTTTGGTCAGGGTGAATATTAACGTCTTCGTGTTTTATTTTGGATGTGTAGTAGAGTCAATTGGAGCGCGTATCATATAGTCTGCAAAGTGAGTGCCAACGGTGATCAGTTAAGGCTTTTGATCATGTTGGTAACACAAACATGTGATCTATCTATGTACATGTATGTAGTTCATACAGACATTTTTGTTCCGGATAAGCCTACTGTACATAGCCTGTTTTTTCGTTAGAAAGTCCCCTCAACATTCCCCACCCCACATGGTATAGATTAGCTGAGACTGACATTACATCAACTTTTGGTTCAACTTTTGAGTCAGACTCACCATACTGTAACCAAGAACAACGAGAAGGAAGATTCCTCTTTCCAAATTATTCATACACTTGCGTGATATAGAATGTTAGGATAATAGCGCACACTGAAAAATATGCGAGTCATGATGATAAAAAGTAAATCTAAAATACTTGCGGATTCGAGATTAAATATCATCAAAAATGGCGCCGAACTTGACTGCTATCAACTCAACAGTAGCATTTCATTGTTTTCTGTTATGTGTCAGCTGTTTTACTGTAGTGAACACACAGAAATATCTTCATGAAAAGGAACCATGTTATCGACCACGGTGTAAGTATCATGACAATGAGATTTAGAAGAAGTACAGATGTTTTGTTCATTTGTAATTGGTTTTCGCGTAGAAATCTATCTGGTGAAGAAAATATTCAGCTTCATTCGCCTTAGGTTCCCGTTTAAGGCTTATGTGTAAATACATAAGTTCTTAAAAGATACCAATGATTCAACTAGATAATTAATGTTTGCTCCGGTTTATGAAACTATACGTAAAGAGTTTGAAACTTTTTTTCTTCGTAATTCAGCTGAATGAAATTGAAAGTGACAAAAATGTATGGTAATGTTACTTACTTACTTAGGTTTACTTAGGGTTGGTTCCCAGCACAGGTCCTCTAGGGTCCTCTTCGCCAGGCTCGTTATTTTCATTAATTGTATTTATCCTACATGTATTATGTTCTCTGGTTCCGTTAATTTTTATTTCTGCCCTATGATTATCATACAGGACCTCCTGTTTATGCCAGTGTTTATCTAGTCTGTTTTTGAATGAATTAATTGATGGCGCTGAAACAACCTCCTCGGGAAGCCTGTTCAAGACTCTCGAAATTCTTATTGTAAAGGAGTTCTTTCTTGCATTAGATGCACAATGTTGTGGAAAAATTTGAAAACAATTTCTTCTTTGACTGTGTCTGAGTGAGCAATTATCCCAGAGTTTTAAAAGTTTTAATAAGTTTGTATCCCCAGTATCATATAATTTATGTATAAATGTGTATGCTTCTATCATGTCACCTCTACATCTTCTATAGGATAAGGTTGGTAGTTTTAATCTTCTAAGTCTCTCAGGATATTCCAAGTTCTTGAAGCCTGGTAGTTGTTTTGTTGCACGCCTTTGTACACTCTCAATTCTATTGCTTTAAATGGTCTCCAGGCTGCACCTGCATATTCTAAATGTGTTCTAACGAGACTTTTATATAGGGGTTTGAATGTTTCCTCATTGAGAAACTGAAATGATCTTCTAATAATTGCAAACATGCTGTTAGCTTTCTTTATTTTTTCGCTGATGTGTTTTTCGAAATCCAACTTCTCATCAATAATAACTCCTATGTCCTTCTCATATGTAGTTTTGTTTATGTCTATTCCTCAGAGATTGTATTTTGTATCAATATTCTTTCTACCAGCATGCATATGCTTACATTTATCTGGATGAAATTTTAAAAGCCACGTTTCACTCCATTTAGACATTTGATCTAGATCAGATTGTAAGTTGTCAGAGTCTTCCTCGTTTGTGACTATTTTAAACATTTTTGTGTCATCCGCAAAAAGAAACGCATCCGAGTTGACTGTTGTCGGGAGATCATTGATGTACGGTATAAATATTGTGGGGCCAAGGACAGACCCCTGGGGAAAGCCTGATGTAACTGGGGGCCATTGGGATTTTTCTCCGTTAATTATTACTCTTTGTTGTCGATCTTGTTAGAACTTTGTATCCATTTAATAATTGACTCATTGAAATTATACGCCTTCAGTTTTTGTATAAGCCTCTTATGTGGTACCGTGTCAAATGCCTTCTGGAAATCCATGTATATGCAGTCTATTTGGTGTCCGTTATCTATAGCATCAGTCCATTTTTCCAATACATTTAATAATTGAGAAGTGGTGGATCTTCCAGCGATAAATCATAATTGTTTCTCGGAGAAAAGATTGTTTTGTTTCATGTAATTATTAATATGCTCTCTTATAAGTGACTCCATAATCTTACATACAATTGAAGTAAGGCTAACTGGACGATAGTTCCCGGGTTGACATTTATCTCCTTTCTTATAGATAGCTGAGACGTTTGCTTTCTTCCAATCGTTTCGTAGACTTGACTGTATTAAGGATTGTTTAAATAGAAGACTAAGTGGTCTCTTCAGTGCGTCAGCTGCCTCTCTAAAAAGTTTTTGGTGCATTTGATCATCTCCTGGGGTCTTGTTAACCTTTAGTTGATTGAGTAGCTTAAATATGGAATTTTCTGTTATATTAAGTTCATCCATCGTGGTGGTTTGTGACCTGTCATGGAGCATTGGAATCTCACCTTCAGGTTCTTTCACAAAGATGCTTCCAAAAAAATTTAGCAGAACCTCAGATTTTTCTCTGTCGGTTTCTACTTTACCAGAATGTATATCGTTTGGATTCTTATATAACTCCCCAATAGATTCCTTTGTTTTCGAATTTGATTTAACATATTTCCATATTACTTCAGGATTTGTTTTTGATTCCTTCGTCAAACTAGTTTCAAAGTTTTTCCGCAAATAACGGGTTTTCTTCCTAAGCTTATTTGTAATTTTTCTATACTCTTTCTGGGTTTCATCATTTCTTGACTTTACTACTTTCTTGGCTAGTAGATGTTTGCTTTTGATAAGCTCCCTTGTATTTTTATCAATAGGCATTCCACTATTCCTCTTCTTATTATATTTTATTGTGCGAGTTGGTACATATTTATCCTCAACTTTTTCAAGTTGGTTATGAATGTACCCCAGTTTGAGTGTATGTCCAATTCATCTGGTAATAGTGTTTCCCATTTGTAGTCTTGAATCTCCTTTCTTATGTTTAAGTAATCTGCTTTATCATAACATTTCTTTTCTCTTTTTGGTCGCATAACTATAGTTTTACAGAGATATTCGAATTTAATCACACAGTGGTTGCTCCTATCCAGTGGACTCAACAATTCTAAATTTTGAATCTGTCCTTCTTTAGTTAATACCAGGTCTAGGAAGTTTGGATTGTTATTAGCACGAAATCTGGTTGGTTCAAGTATATGTTGATGTAGAAAATTGTCCAGCATACAGTTCACAAACTTGTATACATTGGACATTATGCTTTCTCCCTTTGGAGAGTTTGTTTCCCAATTCATGTTTGGATAATTGAAGTCTGTTACAAAACGGATCAGTTATTATCTGCTTACCGTTTGGAAATATAACAAAAACATTGGTTTTTGGATCAATTTAAAAGCATTTCGTCTGAAATTATGTGAATTGTTGTGCATCAAACACACAACAATCTAGATTACTTTTTAACAATTTATTCAACATTTTGATTCTGCAACAACAGTTAGTCTTGGTCATCAAACTGCAGAAATACCGTTACTTAAGATGGTCCTTACTGTCTCTTATATATCTGATTGATTTGATTATCTTCCTTTCATGAACATTGTTCCAAGCCGGCAAGCATCACAACTCCACATAGACATGAATCAAAGAATTTGTAATCAATACATATGCAGGGTTGTCATTACGAGCCGGTAAAATTGACCACTACAAATGGTTGTCTCAAATAACAAAAGTAATGTAAGGCTGTCATGAGAAGTAGTTAAAACAATTTTTTGTTTTGTGCTTTGCTTCATTGTCCTCCTCAAATGGTCAGTTGGTCTCTTATTTAAAAATTTAATGACAACCCTTCTTATGTTGAATGCATACCGTATCTGCATACACTTGTAACGAACCGAGCAAATGAACCTCTCAAAGACACAAACACATCCGATCAGTGAAAATCACTCATTCACTGAGTGGTTGTGTTGTCTATGTATATACCAGCATGTTCTCTCAAACAATGCATTAGGTCCCTAATTTGCATAAATGGTCAACAAACGTTACATAACTCCAACTTCAGAGAAGACTCGTCCTGAGTCTTGGCCCTTGGAAAACATGGAGGAGGCAACTCAGACAGAAAGAAGTCTTAATCCCACCGCTGCCACCAATTTAAGCAAACGTGCAAATGAACCTCTTAAAGACACAAACACATCCCATCAGTGAAAACCACTGTCATTCACTGAGTGGTTGTGCTGTCTATGTATATACCAGCATGTTTTCTCAAACAATGCATTAGGTCCCTAAATCGCATAAACGTTGAACGTTACACAGTAATTATAATTTCACAAGGAGATAGAGGTTGGAAACAAAGGAAATATTTATTTTGTCACAGTTGTATCTTAAGGTGTCTCATGCATTAAAATGTTGAAATGCGATAAAGGGTTGAATTTAGATTTTCATTTTGTAATATTTGAAAACACAAATTTTGATCTATTGGCAATTACAAATTACAATTAGTAGCCTGGCTATTTGAAGAATGAGGAGAGCTATACTTCTCACCTGGGCGTCGGCTTCACACATTGGTAGTTTTAACATGCAAGTTTGTATATCTTCAACTAAGTTATGGAATGGGTTGATACTACACACATGTGTTCAGGGTCGCTTTTTTTACGGTCCTTGTGTTTAAGACCAAGTTCCATCACTCGTTCTTGATTTTAAGTGAATTATGCAACCATTTGTTCTCAGAAAATCTTGGTTGAATTTTAACACCAGCTTCTATCTCATCACAACTAATGCTGTGATCAAATTGAAACTTCACATGTATGGTTGGGTTCGTAATCTAAGGTTACTGACAAAATGCCTATTCTCTGAGCACTATTCTTTAAGCAAATTATGACTTATGTGTTCTTAGAAAGTCTTGGTTTAAGTTAACCATCCAAGTTTGTTTCTCATAAGCTACTATAAGAAATGAACTTCGACTTCACACATGTACTATTGGTTATAATGTAATATAACAATGTGTGTGCTTGGCATGCACATTGCAAATCCAATCCCTGCCCCTTCTCTTCCATCTACCTCTGTTTCCTTCTTCATGTATATCACTATTGTTTATGTGAATAAATGTAACATTATTGTATTACTATACTCATATGTCTGACAAATTCAGACATGATCAAATAAAAGAATACAATGTTATTGAATTGAAAAGAAAATGAATTGAATTGTAAGGTTTCTGACTAAGTACAATGACTTTGCTTTTGATTTGAAGCAAATCATGCTAGTTATTGTACATAGAACATCTTTATTAGAGTTTTGTGAGCATCTTCATATTTCAGAAACAAATTATTGTTCGCTGGCCTATATTCCTCTCAAATATTATGAAATACTCAAGCCTTCTGTCATATGGACAGCTCTTGTTTTTGTAGCGTTCTTACACCACATAATAGAAACAGTGAAAAATGTAGAAATTGCTTATAAATGAAAATCATTTTTCCAAATGGTCGCTTCTGAATGTATATCAAGAATGTTTTGGGATTTTTTTTTATTATTCCAATGCTTACAATTTTAATGCTCAACTTTTCAACAATAACAAAGTTATTTTTGTTTTTATTTTCCAGGTTACCATTTTTTGAGGACCAACTCTTCCAATGTGATAGACATAAAGAGAAATGACAGCACAGGAAGAACAATATTTTGTTATGAGGGACTTCAGCAATCCCTCATTCACCTGTGGTCAAGCCCTATGGTAAATATAGTTAATTGTCTTGTTTTCTTATTAGACACAGGAAGAGTTATACTGTTATAAAGTGTATACATTTTTAAGCAAACAGGGAATTTTTGATTACCGAAATGTAAAAAAAAAAAAAAATTGAAGAGAATAAATTTCCCTAGGCTTTTTTGATCAGAAGCCCGAGTACTTTGCACAGTTTTATGATAATTCTAGTGATGAGGTTCCCAAAAACTCCTGTCTACTTTTGCAAATCGTCCTCCTACTACTAATATCAATGAAACCCTTGCAAAGTAGATCCATCTCAGCCTGGTTGACTGGAGAATGTCTGCAATACCTCTTATAAATGTCAAGTCCCTTCCAGACATGTCCATCTCATCAAGCCTCTCACAAGAATTCCAAGTCATTTATAGTAGACTAATTATTTTCCTGTGTGTGAGATAAATATGAAACTGAAACATGTATTTTTGTTTTTTTGCAGTTAAAAACTGTGAAAGAATTTCCAGCCAAAGGAGATGAAGTTATAAAGTTTTTTACGTATTATGGACCTTCGCTATCGGAGGCAGAGGACAGGAGTGATGCGCCAGTCAATGCTTTATTTCAGGTATGTAGAATAAAAGGAATTTTCCTCATCACATGCTTGTGTTAAACTGGTCGAACCAAACCTCAACAGATTCTCTTGACAATCGACATATCAAGGCTTCAGTGCAATACTATAGCAGTTGCTTCATGTTAGTGAAGCATATGAAGCACTTACTATAGTCTTGCATTGAACCATCAATATGTAGATCTGCAAAGAACAATCACTAGGTTTTGTTTATTAAAGTGTTGCCCCTATTGAAAGGGGCAGCCAGTTTGGCTTATGAGACACTTTTTCACTGATTATACCAAGTACCTCACAACTTCTATCACTATGCCAGGCGCCAAGCTGATATTAGTCGGTAACCATTAAATTTAACTAGCTCATGGCTCAAAAACCAGCCTTTTCGGAACAAGTACCACAAGAAACATTCTCTAGACAAACCAGTGGGGCTGGAACCATGTACCTCCCAGTCCTGAGGCTGACGCCTTTACCACTAGGCAACAGTGACAGATATGTTTGCTTTGTATTCATAGACTGTTCCAAAATGAAAGTAACTGTGACAGCAGCCAACAGTTTTGTTTTTAAAAACTTTGGGAAATCTGACTGTCTGTCGGTCAAAACCAACAATTTTGTCGATGGACCAATGGAGAAAAACATTTGGTTGGACAGAATGACTAGTTAATGACATATTCTACTTTTATATCAGCAAGGTCTCCTTATATTTGTTTTCAGTCTGCTCTGACTTTTCCTGAAGTCTTGAATTAAGGTCAGCAATTTTTGTTTACCAATTTCCATGCCTTTCAATTGTCAGGTTTTAACGCTTTTCATTCAACAGCTTCACAAATAATGTGTCTAGTCAAATAGCGCTATAGAAAAAGATTATTGATTATGAGAATAACATGACTTGTCAGTCTGGTTTGATGGGTTTTAGATGGTCAGCCAATCATATAACATGGCACATTCGGTATGGAAACTTAACTTGGGTTTCCTTAACAGCTTGATTGGGCACTTATTATTGTAGATTTTGGGAAGAATTGTCCCTGAAATTGTTTAATTGGGAAACACAAAAGTGGGTTCAACATGAAATAACATTTTTGGGAAAACTGTATGTTTATTAACACCGACTATTAACAGACTTCATGCATATGCAAATCGGTTAGATTTCAGGCCAGCCGCCAAGTAATTGGCGGCTGTCCTGTGATCTAACCTGTTGGCTTCTCTGAGTTTCTTTCTTCATCAAAATTAAGAAGATATTTATGGTTTTGGAAAGCAGATGACACAAAAATTTATTTTTAGAAAATTACCCAGCATTCTAAGGGTTAATGCACTCAACAGACTTTACCCATGTGATGTTTGTTTAATATTTCAGAACTGGGTTTCTTCAATACAGTCTGTGAAGCATACAGAAGATTTTGCATTGAATGCTTTTAATACAAGTTGTATTGTTATTGACTCCAATGTAAACTACAGGGCCACTGTGGATCTTAGAGGTAATGGTAGTGATTTGTCAATTATTTTTAAATTCATTTTAAAAGTGCTTGTTCACATAAGGCAAAATATGAAAGTCAAAATAAAATTTCGCTGAAACTATGCAAATTTTGTATTGTCATTTGATATACAATTGATAGTTGCTATGAAAAACTTAATTACTTTAGGAAGCGTCAATTTATCTCAATATATATAGTTTATATGTGGTAGATATATAAAGTGATTCGTGCTTTTGAAATGAAATACATGTTAATTTACGGTAAACTAACCCGTTTTCTACTCTTGAGTATCTTTCCCCATCATAATAACGCAGATATATAAGGTTTTGGAAAGCAGACAACACAAACATCTATTTTTAAAAAAATAACCCAGATTTCTAAGGGTTAAATGAAAATGATTAAATTGTAGAAATCTAGGATACTGGGTAAAACTCAATTCTTGTAAGCAATTATTTGATGATACTTTTTTCTTTCTTTTTTCTTTGTGTATTAAATTAATGATACATTTTCTTTATTTCAGAAATTAACATTCTTCGTATAGATCAATTTAATCTGTAACATAAGAGGACCTAAACTGCTTTAACTTCACTAATTTGGTGTTTTTTTTATTATTATTATTATTATTATTATTTAAAATGGTCTGGGTGATCCAAGGCCATAGTAGTCTTCTTGTTTGGTTTCAATGATTAAATTCTTGTTAGAAAGACAGTTTTCACTTTTGTTCTGTATTGATATCTTTTGTTTGTTTCAGCGATTGACCTATGGTTTCTGTTTTACCTTGGTGCCGGAATGTTAGTTTTCTTTTCTGCAAGGACCTGGAGCAGGTGAGTTACTTTTTGAAATATAGAATTTGCCAAAAATTGTTATTTCTTTGCTTTAAAATCCCCTGGTCCAGTTTTATTGAAGATATCCTCAAAAAAGTTGGTGAGCTTGAGTTGCTGATTTTGTCTATCCATCTGCCTGAATATATAATTTGTTGTTTTCCAAAAGCCTTGGGATAGGGTTCATTGAGAGATGCAGAGTAATTTAACCCTAAGAATACTGGGTGATTTTCTAAAAATAGATTTTGGAGTCATCTGCTTTATAATACAATATCTATATTACCACTGTCAGACCTATAAACCAAACATACTAGGAATTTTTCCTGGCGCCCATTCTGTTTTTTCGACTGCTAAAATCCCATGAAATTCTGTGTTCAACTTGACCTCCTTTGCAACTACATTTCTTGCAACATATGATAGTAAGCCTAGACCAGCTTGGTTTTCTACATTTTTTCAAAAGTCTTATAGTCATCAACACTCTTTAAATCACATTCTGCCTTCTTCACTCCATATCTATTGTGCTTTAGCTTTACTTCTGTAATTCCGATAATATCCGGCTGTTATGCCTTGACTCCATATCTATTGTGCTTTAGCTTTACTTCTGTAATTCCGATAATATCCGGCTTTTATGCCTTGACTCCATATCTATTGTGCTTTAGCTTTACTTCTGTAATTCCGATAATATCCGGCTCTTATGCCTTGACTCCATATCTATTGTGCTTTAGCTTTACTTCTGTAATTCCGATAATATCCGGCTGTTATGCCTTGACTCCATATCTATTGTGCTTTAGCTTTACTTCTGTAATTCCGATAATATCCGGCTGTTATGCCTTGACTCCATATCTATTGTGCTTTAGCTTTACTTCTGTAATTCCGATAATATCCGGCTGTTATGCCTTGACTCCATATCTATTGTGCTTCAGTTTTACTTCTGTAATTCCGATAATATCCGGCTGTTATGCCTTGACTCCATATCTATTGTGCTTTAGCTTTACTTCTGTAATTCCGATAATATCCGGCTGTTATGCCTTGACTCCATATCTATTGTGCTTTAGCTTTACTTCTGTAATTCCGATAATATCCGGCTGTTATGCCTTGACTCCATATCTATTGTGCTTTAGCTTTACTTCTGTAATTCCGATAATATCCGGCTGTTATGCCTTGACTCCATATCTATTGTGCTTAGCTTTACTTCTGTAATTCCGATAATATCCGGCTGTTATGCCTTGATCCATATCTATTGTGCTTTAGCTTTACTTCTGTAATTCCGATAATATCCGGCTGTTATGCCTTGACTCCATATCTATTGTGCTTTAGCTTTACTTCTGTAATTCCGATAATATCCGGCTGTTATGCCTTGACTCCATATCTATTGTGCTTTAGCTTTACTTCTGTAATTCCGATAATATCCGGCTGTTATGCCTTGACTCCATATCTATTGTGCTCTAGCTTTACTTCTGTAATTCCGATAATATCCGGCTGTTATGCCTTGACTCCATATCTATTGTGCTTTAGCTTTACTTCTGTAATTCCGATAATATCCGGCTGTTATGCCTTGACTCCATATCTATTGTGCTTTAGCTTTACTTCTGTAATTCCGATAATATCCGGCTGTTATGCCTTGACTCCATATCTATTGTGCTTTAGCTTTACTTCTGTAATTCCGATAATATCCGGCTGTTATGCCTTGACTCCATATCTATTGTGCTTTAGCTTTACTTCTGTAATTCCGATAATATCCGGCTGTTATGCCTTGACTCCATATCTATTGTGCTTTAGCTTTACTTCTGTAATTCCGATAATATCCGGCTGTTATGCCTTGACTCCATATCTATTGTGCTTTAGCTTTACTTCTGTAATTCGATAATATCCGGCTGTTATGCCTTGACTCCATATCTATTGTGCTTTAGCTTTACTTTGTAATCTGGCACATCCGCTGTTATGCCTTTGTACTCCATATCTATTGTGCTTTAGCTTTCGCTGTAATTCATAATATCCGGCTGTTATGCATGACTCCATATCTATTGTGCTTAGCTTTTACTTGTAATTCTAATATCCGCAGCGCCTTGACTCATATCTATTGTGCTAGTTTTACTTCGTAATTCGATAATATCCGGGTTGTTATTTATGACATCCATATCTATTGTGCTTTTAGCTTTACTTGTAATTCGGGATAATATCCGGCTGTTATGCCTTGACTCCATATCTATTGTGCTTTAGCTTTACTTCTGTAATTCCGATAATATCCGGCTGTTATGCCTTGACTCCATATCTATTGTGCTTTAGCTTTACTTCTGTAATTCCGATAATATCCGGCTGTTATGCCTTGACTCCATATCTATTGTGCTTTAGCTTTACTTCTGTAATTCCGATAATATCCGGCTGTTATGCCTTGACTCCATATCTATTGTGCTTTAGCTTTACTTCTGTAATTCCGATAATATCCGGCTGTTATGCCTTGACTCCATATCTATTGTGCTTTAGCTTTACTTCTGTAATTCCGATAATATCCGGCTGTTATGCCTTGACTCCATATCTATTGTGCTTTAGCTTTACTTCTGTAATTCCGATAATATCCGGCTGTTATGCCTTGACTCTATTGTGCTTTAGCTTTACTTCTGTAATTCCGATAATATCCGGCTGTTATGCCTTGACTCCATATCTATTGTGCTTTAGCTTTACTTCTGTAATTCTGATAATATCCGGCTGTTATGCCTTGACTCCATATCTATTGTGCTTTAGCTTTACTTCTGTAATTCCGATAATATCCGGCTGTAATGCTTTGACTCTTGTTTTAAACTCGTTCATTTTCTTGACCAGTTGGTCTGCATTAGTGTAAAAACACCAAAACGTGTTTAACTCAGAACATAACTTAGAAGGTAGCGTATTAACATAACTTTCTTTTTCCACTATTACTCCTGTTTCAGGATTCTTGTCACCTTCCTTGTCCAAGGTGGCCAAAACAAGATGTTTCCCGACTTGTCTTCATCCTGCCTTCTCTTTGCTTCCTGGTGAAGTTTTTGTTTTCGCTTTCTTTCCTCAATCAAAAGGTCATTCGCAACATTGATTCCATCGTAAGAACCATCTTTCAATTCAAACATGTTCTTAAAAATTTTAGGAATTAGTTCCTTGTTATCCAGTACTACTAACATAGGTCTTGGTCTCACCTTATTTACATTCTGCCCTTCCCCATATGCCTTTTGTGCATTTTCATCTTCCCCTACGGATGTTCCTTTGGTCTCTGATTTCCTTTTATCTTTCTTGGTTTTTTTAAGTTCAGACGGTTGGTTTTTCCCCCACCCTAGTTACCTTTTGAACTTATTTTTACCGCACTTTTGAATAACATCTACTATTAGTTCATATTCAGATTCCTCCCTTCACTTTATATTCTCTTTGCGCTTTTCTTCAAGTCCATATATTACAGTGTTTATTCTAGAAATGGATTTGTAGGGGCGCAATTCCCCCCTTCCTTTTAAAAACAGGGGGATTTCTAGAGAAATGGGGGGAATTCTGAATAAAAACAATTCTCCAACTATAGGAAAGAAAATGAATGATTAAAAAGATAAATTGTATTGTGAACTTTTATTTAAGTAGATCTATCAGTTATCAGTTTGTTTTTCTAGAAAATATTCTTCTCTGTTTCTTGTTTTTGAATTTTTCAAGTGCCTTGCCGGCATCAAAGTCTTAAATTACCTTTGGACCTTCAATAGAAATAGTCATTAATGTTCTCAGTTTTGAATCATTTTGTCTATTTCTATGGGAGGTTTTGACAATATTTTGCACAGAGAAGCCTCTCTCACAAATTGCTGTCTGCATCAGTAGAGAAAGTGCTATGTTAGCCAGTTACATAAGGTCAGAAAATAAATCCTTGTGGTTTTGACAGATGATTTTCCACAAAACATAAAAAAAAATCTCTGGGATATTTCTGCTGTAAAACCAGCTCTTTCAACAGGGAATATTCTTGATTAACATTTTCACCATTGACAATAGGTGCCTGTAAAGGGTGACCTTTCTCTGTACCATAATGTTGAATTAAAACAGCCAATTTCTCGCTTCCATATTTTGAGAGATCTTTCTGAGCAATGAAGGAGAGATCTCTCATTGGCAGACATTCAAAAGAAGAAATAACTAACATTGAGTCAGCAGGAAATCTTTTCTCCAGGTTTGCAATGAGATTTTCATTGAAACAATTCATTGTGGAAATTGACATATTGGCTTGTTGTGCTCTGTGGTGAAGTATATGGTCAAACAATGTGTTTGATTCGACTACTAAATAGAATAATTCTCTTTTATAGTGCCCACTGTTGGTTTGCAAATACAGCTGTACTTCAATTTGGATATTGCAGTGGCTACCACTAGTTTTTCTACAGAAAGATCCAGATTTTCCTTTTGAAACAAGAGATTTAACTGGGTTACAATGGGTATGATGTCCATTAACATCCAAGTCAAAGCAGCAAACTTAAACCTTAGGAGGCAATTCATTAGATTGGTTGCTTTTGGATCTTTTGATAATTCGGTTGTATCAAAATACAGGAGTAGAGAATCAAATGATCTGTACAAAGTGTCCAAAACATTGTAAAAAGAGAACCAACATATGTCATGCATTTCTTTCATTTTAAGTTTTGGCTCATTGAATGGCTCCTGCATTTCATCTGCAATTGAGCGGGAATGATAAGAGGTGTTTTTAGCTTCATTCAACTTATCAATAGAAGGGCATCCCTCTTTTGACAGCAACTCTAACAAAGATGAGTACTTATCAGTGGTTATGTTTTCCTTAGCCAACCAATAAGCACAATTAATGGCCGATTTCATTGCACTTTCTTCTTTGGAGAGTTGTTTCAATACGGACTTGTCAAGGGCTTTGCTTTGGGTGCATGCACCCAACGACAACCTATGGTCCTTGTTGTCAGCATGTCTGGTAAGGGTGGAGGTCTTAAAGTTTGAGCAGCCTGATGTAAACGCATTATCCATTTTGTTATCAATGCAAACAGTGCAAAGCATTTCTCCCTTTTCATTTTTCTGCAACCATTTCCAATCGGAAAGGTATTTATACTGGAAACAGCTAGCCTTATATTTGCTCTCAGGCTCCTTGACCGGGTCTGTTTCGTCGGCCGGTAATGATTCTGTCGGCGAAGAACTGGTGTCTTGGGGATCGGACACAGTTTTGGACGCAGGCTTCTTAAAAAAGTCTGTCATTCTTTTACGTTTACACATTGTTTTCGTCTGCTCGATTTGGAAAACGTTTCTGTCATTTTCAAGGAATGAAAATGTATCGAAATTGTCATTGTTTCAAGAAAAACTATACAGAATAATTAAAAGCAACTTTAAACTAAAAAGGCGATATAAAATACTCTTAGGCACAAGGATATTATGTCCAATGTTCTAGATAAAATGTCTCGGCATATCATTCCACACAGAGCGTAAAGAGTTTTGTAAAACCACTTCGTAAAATATCAATTCTATAAAGGAAGTAACCGCTGTAATAAATTATGCTAATAGTTATTCCGAATGATCCGGACGTTTCATTCTACGTCTGGATGTGTTTGATATAAAAGAGCGTCAAGCGGATATCGATTTTTTTAGGGTAGTGCGTGTCGGGAAATCTGTAGAAAGGGGTGGAGTTAAAATAACAGGTAAATTCTGGCTGGAATATAATATCGGCTCCTTTTTCGTTAGGAAGAAAATATATATTTACTTTTAAACCGAGATGCCCTTTCCCTCAAATGAATTTTATCAATTGCCAAAGTATTGCAACAGTTTATTTCAATTGAATATGTAGAGATTCATTCATTGAGTAAAGATATATGTGACTCTATTGCGAAAATCTAGAAAACATTCAAACCATCAGAGAATTTTTTTATGGAAACTTTTGCCATAAAAAAGACCTTTAGCTTATCTTTTCTATGGGAAAATGGGCTCTTAATTTGATATTTTCTTGAATTATAGAAATCGGCAGTATGGGTCTAATCAGAAATATAAATCTAGAAACTATTTCAAAGTAAAATATTTGCAGGTTGGACGAGCACAAATGGAAACAAAACAGAGAAATAGATTACAGCTATGTCTTTTAAACAAATTATTCAAAAAGCTAAAAAAGCTATAAAAACAGATTTGGGCATGTTATAAAGGGGGAGTATTGAATAGCACATCTTTCCGGTTGGTTGGTCTAAATATCAAACGCCTAGTTTTAAAACCCCAGATGGGAGCGACGCGCGTCACACACAGACACTAATCCAGACACCTCCGTACATCACACAACAGGTGCCTTACCCTTTATCTTGTTAATAGCATCATAGTTTTGTCCTCAAAGAATACGCATTTGACATAGATTTTTATTTCTGAAGTATATTGATATTAATCAAATTTACAGATTTAAGAGCAAGTTTCTTCTGAATATCATTTATGCTTGCAGCGAAATGGTAGTCGTCAAAACCAAATCCTTTTTGCCAATACAATATTGATTACTTTCTTTATAAAGTAAATATTTTGTAATTTACCTAATCAATTAGTTTGTGTGTTTTATTGCAGTTTGAATTTTAGAATGGTAACAACCTTGTTTTAAAACTAAAATGGTAAGGGAAAAGGTATTGCCCAATGCTTTCATGCATGGAATGAGTCAGACAGACCTATTTTGATTATCACTAGATTGGTTAATGGGCTATTGTTTTAATGGTGTATCAATATGCATGGTTATTTAGCGCATATATAACAAGAGGTGACTATCTTTTTACCAACACAAATAACCACAAAGGATTGATTCCGAAATAAGTGTGGCGAAGTAAATCGCTTCAACACCAAAATGTTGACATTCTTTTAACCCTTTCCCAAACACCAAACTTGGACTGTCTTAAATTGAAAGAGTTTGCAGACGACATTTTAAAACGTGATGAATTTAAAAAAACAATCTTCTTTAAGGGCAGAAATCATTGCGGGAAAATGAGAACTCCATTTCCCACAATGTTTTCCTGAGTCGTCTGCAACAAAGTGGTCAAATGTCTTTATTGTTTGGGAAAGGGTTAATCAGTTTTATCAGGGAGGCGTTGATGTTGTTTCATTTTTAGCATCGTGATATAGAGTTGATAAACAGTCCAAATGAATTTTAAGTTTAAATATATAGGGTACAGATGACCCTATTTTATATAAGAGATGTTTTATTATAATTGAAACTTAGTGTCTTTCCCTTTGACAATGGATTACATCAAATGACTCTGCTATGGTTTAAAACGAATTCATATTTCCCGTAAATCAAATGTTAACAATCTTGGCCCATTCTTCCTGATACTTGCTCAGGATGTTTACCTTGATGATATCTCGATCGAGTTCGATCATGGGTGGGGTGGGGTCAAAAAGTAGGTCACTAGGTCAAATCTTAGTAAAATCTTGTTTACACTCTAGAAGCCACATTTTCTGCCTAATCTTGATCAAATTTGCTCAGGATAATAACCTTGATGATATCTCAATAGAGTTTGATCATGGTTGGTGCGGGGTCAAAAAGTAGGTCACTAGGTCAAATCTTTGAAAAATCTTGTTTACACTCTAGAAGTCACATTTTCTGACCAATCTTGATAAAACTTGCTCAGACTGTTAACCTTGATGGTATCTTGATCGAGTTTGAACATGGGTAGTGTGGGGTCAAAAGTAGGTCACTAGGTCAAATCTTTGAAAAACCTTGTTTACAGTCTAGAAGCAATGAAAGCTACATTTTCAGCCCAATTTGATCAAACTTGCTCAAAATGATCAACCTGTTTTATCTCAACCAAGTCAGTTTATGAGTAACTTGGGGTCAAAAGTAGATCACTGTCAAATTTAGTCAAATCTTGTTAATTACTCATGTGTAACATTGTTGTAACCAACACTTTACAAGTGTCAGGTGAGCTATCCAGGACCCTCAGGGTCCTCTTGTTTTTTCTTGTCGCGGATTGGACCCCTCACACACAGAGGGGGAATGCTGATGCGTTTTTATCGCAGGGCACCTCCAAGCTGTCACGCAGTTACAGCTTTGATCATCCTAGTTAGCTAATAGTGGGAGATCCCTGGTCTATTTACAGATCAGAACTACATGATCTGTTTGCATCCACTCAATTTCGTACTTAGTCAGCCGTCTTTTGATCGGAAAAGAATTCTTTCAGTTTATCTAAGTTCTTTAAACACTTGTGAAGGGGACTTTCAATAAATAGGGGCGCATTGGAGCGCATACAGATCTAAAACAGGGGCATTTTTTTTTTCAAAATTGGGGGAGGGGGGGGGGTTTGCGCAATCGCACGTCCTAGAATAAACACTCATATTGTTAAGTTCTTTTCTCTTGCATTCCTATTAAGTTCTTCGATGACAACTTCCTGTAAATGAGACAGATCTTTCTCTGTTTGAATAATAGGAACTCGCGGATCTTGCTTAACTCTCTGGATTTCTTCTTGAATGATAAATTTAACTAATTCTGGTTTCTTAGCTTTGTTTATTACTGTGTGGATTATTTCTTTTACTTTCTTTTCATTATAGGTATTTTCCTTATCTTTTGACCTACAAATCTCTGTTTGGATAATATCTTTTACCCTTTCTTCATCATTAAATACGGGGGCCTCCGTGGCCTAGTGGTTAGAGTACAGAACTTGAAATCACATGGCCCCTTTCTGCGCGAGTTCAAATCCTGATATGGATAGGGATATGGATTTTCATGAGAGGCAGTCTCCCCACTGACTTACGGAATGCCGATGATTCTTCCCACCTTGACCAGCCTTTATGGGCAGTTGAGTATGGGGTCTTCCTCCATCATTAATAGTCGGGCATCGCTTCATAACTGAAATAATGTTGATGTAATGTAAAACCCATATAAAAAAAAAATCATTAAATAACAATGTAGTGCCACTGGTCTGATGAATAGAAGGCATGTATCTGCGCTTATCTATTACTAACATTGGTGTAACAAAATCTTTTGGTTCTATTGAAGATGTGTCCCTTAATCACCTTACTGTCAGTAAAGAATTTGAAAGAAGATGGTCGGATATATATCCTTTTCCCACAATGTTTTCCACAGTCGTCTGCAACAAAATGGTTGTCACTGCAAAAGCAAAGTAGCACATCCAATAGGCTTTTTGTCTAATTTGGTCCAGAAAAAAGTTGGTCATTCAATGACTGACCCATATGGGAAACAGCTGGGTCAAATACCACTTTATTTTGTCCTTTTTCTTAGGGCAAACAATGGTAGGTACCATTTCTCATTTCTGTCTGCACCATCTGAAGCCAACTCTGCTGCTTGACTTTGAAATATCTTTTCCATAAATTGTACCGTGTGCTCACTTTTTTGTGGGTTTTTCTCCAGATTCTTCTTGAATAGTAATGCCTGTTTCAAGGCCAGATCTCTGTTATTTATAAGTGTAGCCTTTTGTGGTTTGAATGTTAAAGGTGCTGTCCATTACCTGAATCACCCTAGGTGACAAAAAATCCACATGAATACCTTTTAAAGTCTCTCTCACAGAAGGAAGTACACCATGCTCACACATTCTTGTTCTCACAGCCATGACTTGACGACACCTCAGAATTGTCCCTGTTTGTTGATTCTTCCTTTGGCGCTTGGTGCAATCTACCATTGTGGGACACTTGGCAGCTCTCTGTTCACTAGAGAGGACATTTGTAGCAAATGCCTTTCTCCTGTATGGTTCGTCTTTCAACCAAGTTCTTAAGAACAAATGTGTTGCATTCAAGCAAACTGACTTGCATTGTGTACTGGACATTTCAATGTCGTATTGGACACCTCAATATCCTCTGATTGGTGTTGGAACTTTTTTGATCGCCATTAGATGAGCATGTCTTGCAACTAACAACTTGAGAGTTTTTCTTCCTGAATTGGTTTGGCTTTTTCCCATTTGTTGATCCCAATTGAAAGGCTTGATCATTTCTGAGTTTACTTATTTCACTGATGAACTTTACAAAGACAGAAAACGTAGGAAACAAGATGGTCTTTTTTATATTTTGCAGCACGTGTAAACCATGACTTTTTAATGTTGTACGGAAGCATGGCAACACTTTTGGCTGGCATAGAATAGCTGTTAGAAATCGAAGTGGAAGATGGTTTATTTTTGACTCTAAAACACTGGTTTATTTCAATTTCGACTTCACCCATTTCGTCTACTATGTAAATTTCCGTCTCTAGATGAACAATTTCCGTTTTTCATGTACAGTCTATTTTACCAATTTTTACTCAGTCATGGACCATTTTCCATCCAGAGTGATTTTAGCCTTACTCTTTGACAGCTTGGGACACACTTTAGCACACTTATCTGTTGAGAGCTGAGCACATGCCATTGAAGGTTGGCATTTGAGCAGATACTTCCTCAGGCTCCTCAAGTTCCTCCTAATTAGTGACTCTTAATAGCATTTCATTGTAGAGTAGTGTAATTTTGTCTGTCTGCTCTGTGCTGTGCTTGTGCAACTTAGTTTTCAGAAGTTCAACACTGTTTGCAGCGTTGACATTTAGAGCCGGCTGCTTGTCAATTTGACCACTTCAAATGACTTTTGGGATGCTCAAACAACAAAAAATATGATAAATGGTGATAGGTAGTAGTTAAAACAACTAACTTTTGTTGGGTGTTTGCTTTATTGACCTCCAATCAAAAGTTTGTCTCTTACTCCAAAAATACAAACCTGCTATTGTAGAGGTTCAGGATGTGTAACCTTGGTCATTTTCATGTAAAGGGTTGACTCTTTTATAGTTGTCTATCATGGGGTTTGAACTTGTGTCCCTATCTTCTGGCTTTGGGATTTCGACAGCTGGTTGTAGTTGATAAACACTGATGGGTAACAGCCCTATCAGTGGATGAGTGGTCCCTTTAATCTCTACACATGTTATCTGTGTTGAACTGTAACAGTTGAAGTGCTGTTGATCTTCCAAGGACTTGCTCTCTATTTCTAAGTCATCTGTTTTTCATGAGCCCTCTTTTGAGTTTATAAATGACTTCTGCAGCCTTTATTCTGTGTTTCTGTAACAACTAGTCTCAGAGCCTTAGCTATAATGCTTCTGAAGGTCTCTAATAAATGATAACAGATCACTGATTACAGTTGCATCTTCTAAATGGCTACTGTGGCTTTTGTTGCTTGAATCTTCCAGTCTTTTCGAAATATGAAAAAGAACTGCCTGGTCACCAGACTGGAGTCTTGAAGTTGTTGCCTGTCTGAAACCAAAAATGCTGAATTTTCAAGCTGTAGACTAGCGTTTGTATGATTGAAAGTTAAAATTCATTAGCTAGTGTTAGGAAATGATTCATTGGCTGTGATAATAACTAACATAGCGGATTAGCCAATTGACGATAACAAGGGGCTTTGAAAGGGAGACCACTCAAACTTATTCAAACACTAAGGACTGAAAAATAATCCAAATTACCTTCAGTAACGTCACCTTTGGTGGTATTTTGCAATTTTGTGATGGTTTTCATATTTAATTACCACAAAAATAATGCCGAACACAAGGACCCTCTGAAGATGATTTTACTGCGGTCCGAAATGAAATTTGCCAGTCAGGACAGGATTTTGTACCCTCTAGAATAACAAAAAGACACATATTGGTCCTGAGATGTCAACAAATTTCAAGATATGTGATTTATGGCTATCCTGTTATTCACCAGTGCAAGGTTTTGGCTCTGAAGTGTCCTGCCAAAGGACACTTTCAGGGAGCCTAAATGAGCAGTGCTGCAAGTGCTTGAACCTGAACCTCTGGGTTATAGTACATGCATTTTCTGTTTTAATCACTGGGTTCAAGGTCGAAGGTTCCAAGAAAGACTTGTAAGTCCTTCACCAATGTAACACTAACTAAAGTCTTACAATGAACCCTCAAAATGGTTGAAGAAGATTTTCTTCTGCAAAAGATTATGATCATATGGATTTGACTGATACCTCTTGGACGAATTATTCGGTGTTATGTGTTATTTGGGCCCATTCTCCCATCTCTCGAATATATATTTTTACCCAAAATATTCCCCCCCCCCCATGGGACCTGACACTCTTCTCCCAAAACTGGTAACAAAAGACACATATGTGATGTGTAGGTGAAACATGTTTAAAAAACAAGTTTGCATTAATTTTTTGCTTTGTCATTTTCACACAGCTTTTTTAAAATGGCTGCAAGAAATATCAATTATATAGGCTGGTGTTTTCTTTGGAGAAATGGCAAGAATTGTTAACACTATTGAACAGAATTGTTCATCAATCATGTTTTTTATTATCCCAAATTGACAAAGTTTTTAGGAGACACATTTGAACACTGCAGACTGATGGTTTATTAATATTATTGGAGTAGAAAAATGCTATTATTGGCTTTTCCTCCATTTTCTCCATTTCCAAAATTGATTTCTAGTGTCATCTGATGCAAACCTATTGAAACTTCTGTCATCAATTGTAGTGAGAGAAAGTACAGAAATAGTTTGTTGCAGACGTCTCTTGATGACATTGTGGGAAAAGGAGAAATTGCTCTTTACTAGCAATTTCTCCTTTTCTCACAGTGTTTTTTCCCTAGCTGAGGAGATTCAATTTCATCACATTTTGAAATGTCTTCTGCAAACTCTTTCAATTTTAGACAGTCAAAAAACTTGGCGTTTGGTAAAGGGTTAAATAGGATTTTCCTTGACCCCCAACTTCTGTTAAATTTACTGACCCCCAATTCATGGATTTAACCCACTAAAAGTCATTATTTTTTATTCACAATTCCATATATAAGGGGTCACAAGTACCCAAAATCAGCATAGATTAAGGGGTCATGGGAAACCCTGTATAAACCTTTTTATCGGTAGAGAAGTTATAATTGTAATGAGGTGTAATGTACAGAAAGTTTTAGCTTAGTGTAAAGGGGCCTTTCTACTGACCTACTTTTGTGGTGGTTTGTTTATAAACACACTGTGTGTATTCTCTAAGCTGTGTGTATTCAGATTGCTTTATGGTTGTGTATTGGAAAATTGTGTGTATTGGGAAAGACTCTCATTATAGTTTAGTATGCAGTGGATTGTACATGTATAATGTTGGTCATAATGACTAAAGGAGAGTTTAATTCATGATTTTCTTATTGAGTTTCCTCATTTGATTAAATTTATGGACAAGTAGAAACTAGGTCAAGTTTGTTTGTAAACAGAAGGATGACAGATGGACAGGAGTGAAACATTGATCCAGAAATGCACATCAGACAGGTGTTAGCATGTACATGGAGTGATTAAAACAAAGTAGCTGTGAGGAAACAACTATTGATACATTATGATTAAAATCATCTGATTGTTGGCTCTGTAAAGGAGCATATTATGCACAACTATACTGCTGCTGAAAACAAGTTTGTACCAGAACTAATGGAGAGAGCTTCTAGTTTTTGACAGATGTGATGATTGATGGACATTAATTGAGATACCATGATATGGACTTCAAGTGAAGTGATAAAAAAAACACATTGAAGGATTATTGAACAAGGAATGAAAGGATTGTTTTCTCTGTCCACACCATACATGTTTGAAGCTCAGGCCTAACATGGCCACATCTGAATTATTGATGAAAACATGCCAGTATATCAAATAACATCTACAGAAGAGAGAACAATTTGTTGTTCAGATGTTCAGTTATTTGATAGAAGAAAAATATGTTGATACATTGATTATATTTAAATGGTTTGTTCAACTTCATATATACCAGCCACACACAGTCTTAGGGGACGTGATTAATGAGCTAATGACTGAATTAAAGGAAAAGGAAACAAGAAGTATAACTCAGAACCTGACATTGGGACCATAGAAACGATATCAACAATCAGACTGAAGTTTTCCACAGCCATTGATAGTTCATGTCAATGAATACATTGGAAAACCAACTTTCTATTTATAGATCTTGGAAAACACATTTTCGAAGTTTTTAGATCCTCAAAAAGAAAGTGGATTTGTGTTTAAATTTCATTCCTTATTAATGTGGACTTTTGAATGAACTTTAATACCTGTTGTGCATACTGAAATCAAAGGAACAATGTTTAACTACCAGTTTAAGGCGTTGGGAGAGACATACACTGCCCTAATGGGTCTCACCTGGGCAGATGTACAGTTGACCTTGTATAGGTGGGCGCAGTATATAGGGGTTGTCGAGTTGTTTGGCCCGTTCTGGGAGGTTGTGAACAGTTTCTACGAGGAACACAAAGCTTCATTGGATTGGATGTTTCCACCGGGACCAGGACTTCATGGGTTGTGGAATGTAGCAAGGTAATCCATTCAATATGGGTTACTAAGGGTCAACATGTCTCTATGGATGATTGAAATAACATGATAATTCAGCCTTTTTGTCCATTATTCAATTGATTTTGTGTTGTCTGTTTTTACATTAGACTTTTTTTTTTTACACATTTAACTCCAAATTTCTGTGTCTTGCTGCAGACGACTTTCAAAAAGCATTGTGGCTACAGTAGAAATTGCTTGTCACAAGTGATTTTTCCTTTTGCCACAATGCTTCTTCAATTTACTCACACATTACAACAGCAAAAAACTGAAAGGTTTTTCACATGTTTACAAAGCTTTCCTAAAGTCGTCTGCTTTTAGGTAAGTAAATGTTGTCTGCAGTTGGTAAAGAGTGAAATACTGTTCATTGGTTGTCTCATACATGTATTTTATCAGAATTTCTCAACCCTTTACTCCATAATACCTCACTATGTGCGTCTGCTGCAGAAAACTCTAAACCCACTCTGCCCTAATTATAATGAGCAATCATATCCTTTTTGTCACGATGCCTTTTCCCAATATGAAGGGAATAAGTTATTCTGTTCATGCTTTCAATTTGGACCAGCATCAAAATAAATGGTCTTTTTCCACTTGACAAAAGACATTTCCATTATTTTTCCAACTATTTATTGGTCATCTCATACAATGATTTGTTGTCTAAATATTTATTAAAAAGAGTAAAGTAATTAACTTCATACTTAATTTCATGTCACAAAGGTCATTTTACATTAATTTTGTAAAATTGAGATTTTATTTGCATTACTTACTGTTTTTGCTGTTGTATTTTTATTCTTTATTATAGATGCTTATAACATGCTTTTTGTTACCTACGTCAAAACTTGAATATAATTCTATGCCAATCTTTAAACATCATACTTAATTAGCAGGAATTGTTTATTTATCAATTAACAAATTTCATTTGTTACCTGTCACTTAAAATCAGGCAATAAGGTCTGACTGCAAATCTATCAACAGGGAAATGTTTTTTTTATTTTCATAAACACTTCATTATGGTTACTTTTAAGAATTGCCTGATCAAGAAGATTCTTTCTTGTTCCCAGGGTTGGCGAATTCTAAAAAAAACTTCTGCACCTGTCCATACAATGGTTATAGTAAATTTCACTTGTCCATTATGGTTTTTTGAAAAGTTTGGCAAAACAAACAAATGATTTTGCCATCCCTAGTACCCTTAATTTTTTGTAAAGTCTATTGAGGATGGTTTTTGAAATTCATCCCTTATCCAGAGTTCTTGTAAAAGATGTCTTACTTAAAGATTATGTGAATAATATGAGGGTTCAGTGCAATACTATAGTAAGTGCCTCACAATTGTGAAGCACTTACTATTGTCTTGCATTGAACCCTTATTAGTATTTTATGTATTGTATAAAATGTTAAGGGCTCACCGTTTTATTTTTAGGAATACCAACCTCCATCTGGGTACCGGAGTATCGGTGGGCGTGCTGGCATCTATTCTCATACTTCTATATATACTTTCCAGATTTTTACCGTCTGTAAGTAATAAAAAACATTTTTTATTTTTTATTTTATTTGAGAAACTCATCCTTTCGTTATCCTTTTTGAAAAAAATAGATTAAAGAAAAACATATTGCCTTTTTTCAGAGGAAAATATTCTTTTTCATCACACCGGTTTTTACGCAGCTGCGGAAGAAAATATTCGAAACTAATGTGACGATGGCTAAATTTTTGGAAATGAGCAATTTTTCCTTTTGTGATAAATGATTACTTCCTTAATTAAATTGAATATGCCTTTTTGTCACATGCTATAATTCACATCTGCTATCGCTTTTCCAAAGGATATAGAAGGAAATTGTTGAAAGGAAAATTTTGGATCAGGTTATTCTCTTAATGTTTTTGGAAACACATAGATATAAGACTTATTTCAATATTGAGCAACAAGACAATGATTAACAAAATATACATTTAAGATAACCAATGTATTAAATAGAATAATTGCCTTTAGGACAAACAACATTTCAAGAGTTCAGTGCAATATATACAGTGATGTCTCGTTAATCCGAACACATCCTTTCCCAACAAAATTTCCGGATTACCGAATCATCCGGAATAATGAAGCAGAGCCTGTTCTTTTTAAGACATAAACGGTCTGTATGCATGTGTATACTTATAACCCTTAAGCAAACGCCAAATTGTCGACCGTCCCAAATTGAAAGAGTTTGCAGACGACATTTCAAAATGTGATGAAATTTAAAAATAATCTTCTGATATGGCAGAAAACATTGTGGGAAAAATTTCTCCTTTACCCACAATGTTTTCAAAAGTCGTCTGCAACAAACTGGTCAAACAATTCCGTTCCTTTACAATTTCGTGAAGATGCACCTGAATGCATTCCATGCAATGCACCCTTTACCATCAAACATATATTGCTCGATTGCATTGATTTTCAAAGAATTCGTGCAAAATATTTCAATGTCAACACTATTTATGAGCTTTTTGAGACTGTCAGGATTGAATTAATTCTTTCCTTTCTCAAAGAGATTGGAGTTTACAATAGATTGTGATTAATTACACATTCTAAATATTTATACATTTATCAATATCATTTTTCATCACACACTATTTATTTCATATCACACATTCATTACAAACAATCTATCAACAACCATTAATTTTTTACAAATTTTCTATCTACTTTTGTTCATTAATTACAAATTCTTATTTATTTTTTCTTTAAACAAATACATTTTAACCTGTTAATATTTTTAATATCCATTCATCCACATCATCATAATGCGCGCTAAATGACCTTAGCTGTCGATGCGCCTTAAAACACCATTCATTCATTCATTCATTACAATTTCGTTCGGATTGCAAGATATCCGGACAATTGGGGTCCGGATAAATGAGGCTTCACTGTATATAGTAAGTGCTACATGTTTATGAAGCACTTGCAATAGTCTTGCATTGAACCCTTGATTTGCAATACGTAATTACAAGGTAAGAGTTGGGAGGTTTAGTGCAATACTTTGGTAAGTCCTTCACGAAGAAGAAGTGCTTACTTAATCAAGTACATGTATTGTTCCTGAATCCTTAGTATTTTCTTCATGAGCGAGCACTTCCCTCTTTTGAAAATGAAAATAATTCAATGTTTGTTGAAGAGTTTTTCATAGATTTTTTTATTTTTCATAAACTGTTTTAAACATATGTTACATTTGTTGGTTGGAAATAATACACAGCAGATACATGGTTATTCCCTGGAAATTTTCTACAGAGGATTTTTACTGAATCTTGATAGCAAGGTGACACAGATATCAAGAAAATCTTGCGTTATCTGATTACAACATAATTATATGAATTGAATAATAACTCATAACAAAAAGTTTAATTATTTTCTTCGTATATACATTATTTTACATTCCTGAATAAAATTTCTAGAGAAACACTTTGAGAGTTAGTATATTTAGTAAATGCTTCACATTCGTTAAGCCTTTCTACAGTCTTACATCGATCCCCTTTGCTGAAGCTGCTTTTTTAGGCAGCAATTTCTTCATTTGACATTGCTTGTTTGCGTCTTTTTTCCTCTCATCTCAATAGTTATGCACTGATGTGTTAATTTTGACAAGTCACTAAATGTAATGAGGGAATTGATTATGATCTTGTTGGTCTAGTGTAAAGCCTAAAGGGATATTTAATTGATTGTAATTTTTGCTATTCTTTCAGAAACTTAAGAGCCTGTGTTACGTGTTGATGGCCATGGGTACATCGGCCTCAATATGGGCCCTGCAATCCGTCTCTGATACCATGATAACCAAACTGGTACCCTACTGGCATTATGTGCTGGGCTACGTGGTAATCATGGGACTGCTTAGTGCCGCGGTGGTTTACAGATACGGCAAGATCACCGATACTCGAACATTAAACCTGATTCAGTGGTTACTGCAGTGTATAGGTTTGATACTGATATATAATGGGAGCCAAATCAGGGAGGTGTCTGTGGCCCTTATTATAGTCACGCTGATGGTGTACAACTTCCCGAGATTGTGGCTTGCTCGGTACTTCAATAATCAGTCCAGCAGAAATCTATGGTAAGCACAGAGGTCAATAACTCCATGTATACACAGAGGTCAATAAGTGGGCTAGATAAACTAAAAAATTCTGTACACAGTATTTTTTTATACATCCAATAAAATCTATTGCTTGAAAAGGAGAAAAAGTACATATGGTTAATTTGAGGTCTCCATGCTATGATATTTGTTAGTCTCATGAAAGCGGTCCATGAAAGTCTTTGTTTAGAATATTATTTTTCCTTTGCCCCACATATATTCTTTCCAGCATATAGTCAAATATCTTATAACAAAACCTTTTATTTTTTAGAAATCTAAAAAGAATTGTTGAGTAACAAGTCATTTTTCATGAGTTTGCAAACCCAATCCATTACTGTAATGTAGCTTTAAATTTACCCCAGAAAAAGATATGGGTACATGTATTTGTTTGATTAATGTTTTCTAGATTCAATATGGTTGTCACTATATCTTCAGGTACAGATTTTTCCCTCCTAAAATCCAACTTCTGACCGAGGAAGAATATAACCAACAGGGTAACATACATACACAAGAGGAGTTAGAAAAGTTACGGGATTATTGTAGAAGTCCTGACTGTAAAGCTTGGAAAGTGATTAGCAGATTAAATTCACCCCATAAGTAAGTATTTTGGGTAAAGGAGTTATTTTCTCAGATATCTTTCCTTACATCAAACTCTTTGAAGGGATTGTTTGACTTGCATGTATTGGCTACAGCAGCTTACAATTATCTTAAAGAATGAAAAATTGACTATTTTTTTTTTTTACTTTTCTTATTTTTCCACAGTGAATTTATTGCCATTAATTACAGAATGTGCTAAAATGGGTTTACTAAAATGAATGAATAGGGTTAACTAAATCTGAGTATTACAATATGCCTATATTGTGTTTTTTTTCTACTTTGATTTCTTTTTTTGTTTGTTTACACAATAACAAGACTTCAGACCTGATCTATTTGTAGGTCTGTTAAAGGTCATTTTGTGTCAAGATTTTCCCATTTCTTCATGAAGATATGTTATAACCAATTTCCAAATGACATTTGACCAGTCTGTTGCATACTTCTCTGGAAAACATTGTGGGAAAAGAAGAAATTGCTCTAATCTTGCAATTTCTCCGTTTCCCACAATGATTTCTGCCATGTCAGAAGATCATTCTTTAATTTCATAACATTTTCATATGACGTCTGTTAAACTCTTTCAATTTGGGACAGTCGAAAATTTGATGTTTAGTAAAGGTTAATGCACCCTTAACCCTTTACAGTATATAGCGCCGTTCGCCGCCTTATCGATTACCGTATAAAACCCTTTTCGCCGTTATACCTATTACCGTATAAAACCTATTTTGACGTTCTATCGATTACCGCATAGAACGCTTTTTGACAGCTGAAAAATTGATTCAACTTTAGCTCTTAATAACACATCTTTGCACACACGTCATTTTCTCCAAAGTTTATTTTCCTCTTAAATAAATATGTCTTCTTTCATTTCCGATGATAAAATTATAGGGTTAAAGTTTAAACTTTTGCTCTAGAGAGAATCTATTGATAATGGTCTCACGACACGCTTATGGAAATAACGCTGTCAAATTGAGATGAAGGAATCCAAATTACCAATCCAATTAATAAGAAGTCTTCCGGTCATAAAAGATCAAAACACTGCCGATTTTTAAAGACTCGATAAGGATTTCATGCAATTTTTTAGTGACTTAACACATTTCTAAAAATACTATCCAATTAAAACGAGAGCATACGGCACGCGACCTGTAAAGGATGTTTATGACACGGAGCTATTGTTCAAAGTTTAAAGGCGATTGAAAATCGAGCCGTCAAATAATTGACGTTATAAAGACGGCCTTTTTAAAATATTTAGCCAATTTGGTGTTTCCGATCGCAAGTCAGACATCAATGTAGATTCAGAGCAGTAATTTGATCGGGTTTTTTTAAGCCTGAAGATGATGAAATGTTGATAAATATTACCAATTCACGGACAAGCAAATTAGATCATTCCTCCGACTTTGACTACAACTACGAGCTTTTGGTAAATTTATCACCCATGGACACGTGTTTTACGGAAATTTTAGCATGTTTCGTTGCCAAAATGAGTTGATTTTTACTGTTTTACATTTATTAGAAGGACCAGGTTTAACTTCTTTACAAAGCAATATTGCATTGAAAAACATTCTTTTCTTCATTATGGAAACGGTTTGAATGGGAATTGAAGTAAAACGATTCAGCTTTGTTGAGAAATATGCAAAGACAAAGTATGTATCTCGAGTCATGAATGGTATTTTCGGCAACAAAATTCCCTGCAATTGATGACAAAACAGAAAAACAAATTAGGGATTTCTCAGGGAGAACACATAAGTCATATTATTACTTTTGATTTTGTATAATTCACGCCGTAATATACATTTTCATTGTCTGTTTAATTTTCTACAACTTAATCCTGATATGAATGTATCACTAAATAAAGAAAAAAACATCAACTTAAAGGAAATTTTGTTCTCGTCGTCTTTTATTCTTTGATAAAATCTATTAAATGAATGTAAAATGCATTAATTTGGGTTTGATTAACAGTACCCCAATCAATAACAATTATCGGAGATAATCCTGTGCAAATAGGTACCAAGGGTGACTAATAATGTATGCGTTAATGGTCTTCGATGATCGGATGGTTTATACCTATAGTGTCACTGATAAGCCTTATCTCTATACCTTAAAGGGTTAATTGAAGATTGGAGACACATTTGTTATAAAAGGAGAAATTGCTCAGCTGAACCAATTTCTCGTTTGGTTGTAATAGTTTCTGCCCAAAACCACTAAAGCATTATCAAGAAACTTGTTTAAATGCATATAAAAGATAAATTAACAAACAGTTGCATTAAAACTGGGGAAATTGCTTAAAATGAACTTTTGTTTCATGCAAATCTGTAAAGAAATTCTAACCTTTATTACAAATTATCTATTTACTGGTGTTAACTCATTACAAATCTTCATTCTGATGATTCATTCATTACAAATTCTTATTTATTTGTCTTAGATAATTCAATTTATGTTTATCCACATTACCATAATGCGGACTAAATGACCTTAGCTGTTTATGCGCCCTAATCACCACTGATTCATTCATAAAAAGTTTTAACTTTTGAAACTAAACCCTTAGAATGCTGGGTAATTGTCTAAAAATAGATTTTGTGTTGTCTGCTTTTCAAAACCTTATTGAGTAGACTGTAACAAACTGGTTTGATGTCGTTATTGTTTGGGAATGGGTTAGATGAAGCATACATAGGTGAACATTTTTGAATTTTAAGTGACAAACAAAAATAAGTGAATGTTTAGCCAATAAATTGTTTAGTCATTAATTTTGTATTTCTGAATTTACTGTCAACCAACCCAATAAATGCTTTTATGACGCGAGTTTAGGAAGACAATATATCGAACATTTTCAAGAAAAGATATTGGTTGGCAAGATACAAGAATATAAAAATATTTTTACAAGCTACAGGATTTAGAAATTAATTTGCAAGATACAAGAATTTATATGCAAGTGAGTATATTATATTTTAAGTAATTTCTGTACTGTTCAAGGTTCTACTGAATACAAATGTGTTTCTTCTTGTTCTAGATCATGTAAAGCAGATGGCATTTAACTTAAGGACACATGTCCACAGCACACACAAGACATGCATTACTGCCCGTCAATAATTTAACCCTTTACCAAACACAATATTTCTACTGTCCTAAATTGAAAGAGTTTGCAGACGACATTTCAAAATGTGATGAAATTGAAAAATAATCTTATTGGGTTGAAAACATTGTGGGAAAAGGAGGAATTGCTTGTTAGGAGCAATTTCTCACATTTTGTAGAGTCACTTGCAACAAAGTGGTTAAAAGTCGTTGTTGTTTGGTAATGGGTCTAATCATTGTGATAAATGAAGAAAACATACCAGGGGCAAATTCTTCTACATTTAAAAGTTGTTGAAATGACTTATGAAAGTAAAGATCATATTTTGTAATAGGGAACTGTAATTGAATCAATCCATAAACAGCGGTCCCTGGCTGGGTATCTTGTGGGCGACAGTGGTGAAGCGGTAGAGCGTCGGGCTCCTGTACTGAGGGTGTCCCTTTCGAATCCCTGCTAGGCTAGGAGAAAATTTTCCAGGACTAATCCACAAATCGGCATGATTTCTGGTTTTGTACCTGATTGATATTATGTATTTGACATTTGCATATGATTTTAAAGATTTTATGTATATCTCTTTGTGAATTAAAAATGATTTTTTTATTTCATTATATATTAATTCTTTACAAATTTATATTTAATTTTCTTTAACCAAATACCTTTTAAACTGTAAATCATTCAATTATACGTTTATTCACATCAACATAATGCGCACTAAATGATCCAAGCTGTCGATGCGCCTTACAACGCCATTCATTCATTTCATTTTATTATAGATTTGCGGACTTTATTGCCAATGATGCATGGCACATAAGTGAACAAGAAGCCAACTGGTATACACAAGATTCAAACTCGGATCCTACGGACAGTGACAATTATTCGGATGCTGAATCTGAGCTTACCTTCATACTGGGCAACCCTAACATGAGAGTGACGTTGTCTTGATCAGCTTGGTGGACTCTTTTTCGAGGGATCAGTGCAAAACTATAGTAAGTGCTTCATGTTTATGAAGCACTTACGGGGGATTAGTGTACAGAACTTGAAATCACATGCCCCCTCTCCGCGTTGGTTCAAATCCAGAGAGGGATATGGGTTTTCATGAGAGGCAGTCTCCCGACTGACTTACAGAATGCTGATGGTTCTACCCGCCTTGACCAGCCCTTATGGGCAGTTGAGTATGGGTTCTTCCTCCATCATTAAGAGTCGGGCATTGCTACATAACTGAAGTAATGTTGATGTGATGTAAAACCCATATAAAAATGAAGCACTTACTATAGCCTTGCATGGAACCCTCGATTTACAGTAATTGTCTTTCAATTAGGTGTGAGGTTAGAATATATCTTTTCATTCTTTCATATCAAGAGTTCAATGCAAGAATATCAGGGTCATCCCAAGGATTTTTTTTCAGGCCTAAATTCATCCAAATGTGCTTAAAAATTAGCCCACAGTACTTTAAAATTTGTCCTAGATGTATATTTGAATTTGGTTGAAGTATAAGAGACAATAATGAAAAATTACTTATCAAGAGCAATTATTTTTGAAAATTGTTGTCCGAGATTTCAGGTGTTCGTAGTATTAAGTTTAATTAATGTGGGATAGAGTCAAAGTGCTCTTGAATTTTATAATCGCCCACTATAACCTTCAAATACTTGCCAATGAGAGGCTCTTTTTACACTGTTGAGGTATGATATTAATGATATTGTTGTATGTGATAGTTTTTAGACTCTGTCTTATTTAATTATTGTCAGTTTTATTTTATAAGAGAGGGTATAACTGTTGAAAGTTGTTTTAATAGCAGAATTTACCGGTAATATTTTTTTCAGTTGATAAATCATGTAGATTGTGATAGTGTTTTATGTTTTATGTTTCTTGTATATTGTATTGTTTTTGTTTATTTGTTTTTGAGCAACAATTATGTTTTAGATACTTGATTGAACCATACTGTCATTGGTCCAAATGGAAATTAGCAGCAGGCAAGTTTTATAAAGCAAGTAAAATATATCAAGTACGGTAATATCTTTCTCATGATTGAAGAAACAATTAGGACCAAAGTGGAAAATGCTCATCATAAACAGTTACTCCTTGAGTCACAACAGTTTCTTGCTTACCAATAGTAATAACACAATTCCTATGAGACGACAGGTAGAAAATAAAAATGTCCTCTTTGATTTGCCTTTCTGATATGCACAGATTTTCATGTTCAATAATTCGCTATAGCTCATCATTTTTATTATGATGTCATTTTTTATATACTCAAGTTTTATTTATAGTAGCTGGCCCATAGTTTGTATCAAGTTTGTATACATTTCTGCGTTTATCTTACATATTTTCATAGTTTCATATTTATTGTTTTGATGGTAACAAGATATCTATGTATTACAAGATGAGCCTAGAATGCTGTTACTTGTGTATACATGTACTTTTTATAACCCTTCCTGTTAACCCTTAAAATGCTGGGAAATTTTCTAAAAATATATTTTTCTGTTGTCTGTTTTCCAAAATCTCAAATATCTGCTTGATTTCGATGAGGAAAGATACTCTGAGTAGCAAACAGGTTAGATCACAGGCAAGCTGCGAATTTACTTTGCAGCTGGCCTGGATCCAACCTGTTTACATAGGCATGAATTCGGTTCAAGCACTTTTAGGGTTAAAAGTAATTAAAGCAGAGAAAACTACAACTGAATATAAAAAAATATCATTTGGCACAAAGCTTTTAAATGTAATCTCGTTCAAACAAATCTTCAAATCCACTGCAAAGAAAGATATGGTTTATGGGATTAATATTGTGCGTCAGTCAACATTCTGTTAAGGCATGGCAGACACCATCAAGATGTGAAACCATTTTCCTCATTTGTAACAAGAAAACCATTGCATATTTGGTTTGTAAGGTAATTCTTACAGAATTAAACTTGATAAAGTAAAGAAGTGAATCAAATCATTATGATTTTTCAAAACTATAGAGTTATGGAAATTAATTTTGAAAATGTGTTACAATGATTCACTATGTATGACAAGCATTTTTTTCCTGACATGTTATCTTAACTATTACCACCACATTTCACTGTAATAAGGTTTTCTACATTAAAAAGTGTCAGCATATTTCCTGACAATAATGGAATGGTTAAATCAAGTTTTGCATGCCTTTTTGAGATCATGTGGTATTAGAAAGATGAGAATTGAGTTAGCTGCTTACATTCTGTTTCTCTTCACCATCTCTTGTGGGATTGAATTGCTGCAATGAGATAGTTATAAGTAAAACCCACAAAAGAACTTAGATTACTTTTAAAATGTAGCATGCAATATTCTCAAGTATACCCTCATTTATTAACCCTGCATGCATTTTAAATTTTGCGAAAAAAGTCATTCCTGACAAAGCTTATCTAGTCTTGACTCTTTCTGATATTGTATTGAAGGGATGTATGTGATTTATTTTTCATTCTCCTTGTAATGAATTAGTGAAGTTTTATAATGACTTCGTAAGTCTTCATAACAAGATAATTTGGTTGTTATGACAAGTTAGTTGATCAATCAGAAGTGTGTTGTCTCTCATGTTATTATGACAGAAAATGGCAAACTGGAAATTCTATCCTTTATAGGGATTTAATGCCCTGGGAACAATTTTATGCAAGGTTATGGCTTTTCTGGATTCACTAGTACAGTACTAGGTTAGGGCTCTTCCCTAAAAACACGCAAAAGAAAACAGAAATACCAGAGTAGCATAATCCTGGGTCCCAAGTTATTAGACTGCCATCTTAACCAATGCAGTAAATTAGTCTAAAATGATTAAATGTATGCCTTCACCATAACAATATGTTCATTTCTAGCCTGTTTTCAGTTGTGTTGATGTGAAAGACAAAAAAAACATCTGACTGGTCTTCTAACTTGTTATAACAAAAGAATTATCTCATAATGACAACTTGATTATCTTATTAGAACGCATTAGTTAGTCAATATAACCAGATAGACAAAAACACACACACATCTCATATCTCTGCCTCTTTATTTTTTCTTTATCTTGTAAGATATATTTATTTTGTTTTTGACTATGTTTTTTCTGTAACATGTATATTGATTGGTTCAAGATTGATCTCTAATAAACCTTTGAATTTAAACAAGATTTGTTTTCATTTATATGTGCATTTTGTCATCATTGATGCTTATGATATGCTTTAAAACAAGTATCAATGAAGGTTGTAGGTTTACTTGCTGAATACTTTGGAGAGGATAAGTGAAATGCTGGACATGGCTGGTTTTGCATTTAAGTGAAATGCTGGTTTGGCACTAAAATGAAATGATTTTTGGCATTAAAGTGAAAAACTAGTTTGGCATTAAAGTGAAACACTAGTTTGGCATTAAAGTGAAACACCAGTTTGGCATTATAGTGAAATGCTCGTTTGGCATCAAAGGGAAATGCTGGTTTGGCATTAAAGTGAAACACCAGTTTGGCATTATAGTGAAATGCTAGTTTTGCATTAAAGGGAAATGCTAGTTTGGCATCAAAAGGAAATGCATGTTTGGCATTAAAGTGAAAGGCTTATTTGGCATTAAAGTGTAATGCTAGTTTGGCATTAAAGTGTAATGCTAGTTTGGCATTAAAGTGAAATGCTTGTTTGGCAGTAAAAATAAATGCTAGTTCGGCATTAAAGTGAAATGCTTATTTGGCATAAAAGTGAAAGGCTAGTTTGGCATTAAAGTTTAATGCTAGTTTGGCATTAAAGTGAAATGCTAGTTTGGCATTAAAGTGGAATGGTAGTTTGGCATTATAGTGAAATGGTAGTTTGGCATTATAGTGAAATGCTAGTTTGGCATTAAAGTGAAATGCTAGTTTGGCATTGAAGTGAAATGCTAGTTTGGCATTAAAGTGAAATGCTAGTTTGGCATTAAAGTAAACTGCTAGTTTGGCGTTAAAGTGAAATGCTAGTTTGGCATTAAAGTGAACTGCTAGGTTGGCATTATAGTGAATTGCTATTTTGGCATTAAAGTGAAATGCTGGTTTGGCATTAAAAAAAATTCTTTTTTAGTATTAAAGTGAGAGGGTTTAACCTGCTTCCTGATGAATTCCCATTTCACCACTCAGACAGAAACAATTGTTAATGGAGAAGTCTTCAGTGAGAAGCATTTGAAGAATATCATGGCTTTAACATTGTCTTCTGCTTTTGTTTCAAATTGTGGACTTTTCAAAATATTCCATATGAGGGAATGGGTTAATAGGTATCTAAATAAACATCTCCATTTTATGAAAAGTTGCATTCTTCAATCTGATATAGCCATAACCAAACAATAACAATATTTGAACACTGTTGGAGACGACCCTGGAAAACTTTGTTGGAAAAGGGAAATTGCTCTTAACGAGCAATTTCTCCTTTTCCTACAATGTTTTCTGCCCTTCCAGATTATTTTTAAAAAAATTTAAATTTCTAAATGTCGTCTGCAAACTCTTTCAATTTGGGATAGTCGAAAATTTGGCGTTTCGTAAAGGGTTAAGGGAACATTTGTTTTTGACATGTAGCTGATATGATAGCATGCAGGTTCATAGTAAGACAAAATACAATGGCTTGAATGACTCTGGATAATGTGGATAGAATTACGCCTGGATGTCCAATTCAAATTTGATTAGAACTGGTTTGAACCCATGGAATACAAGGATTTTTCAACCCTTTACCAATCGCCAGATTTTCAACTGTCCCAAATTGAAAGAGTTTGCAGGCATTTCAAAATGTGATGAAATTCAAAAACAATTATCTGATAGGGCTGAAATTATTGTGGAAAAAGGAGAAATTGCTTGTTAAGAGCAATTTCCCCTTTTTCCACAATGTTTTCCACAGTTGTCTGCAACAAACTTGTCAAATGTCGTTATTGTTTGGTAATGGGTTAACTCAAAAACCTCATAACTCCACAAAGAAAGCAATTTTCATTTTATAGCTAATTAATTTTAAACACCTATTTCTTGTTTGACACTAAACTTTTTGGATTTATTTTTTGTCTGAAATTATTCTTTTTTTGTTGATTTTGATTTATACTTTATGTTTTTTACGTCCCCTCTTTCTTGTCTGATCATTTCAAATAAAAATTATTGGTTCATGCTTCCAAATTTTGATGATTTCAAATTTTATGCTTTTCTTTTATTCTCTTTTAAATCTTTTCTTTGATAGGCATCAAACAAAGATTTGGATATTTTAAATTTTACTTTTCTCTATATTCCCCACCTCTCCTGTCTGTTTTCAGGTTTGCAGACTTTATAGAGGGCAACTCCTGGCACGTCACCAGCGATGAACTGCTTGAGTACGAATCAGGACCGGATCCGATAGTCGTGAGTGATGATGATGACGATAATATATCAGAGGCAGACTTCATGCTGAGCTCGCAATGACGTGCCAAGAAATTGAAGATCAAATGTGAAAGATTTGCTAGTGCTTGCAATGAACACTTCGAGAGCTCAGTGCAAGACTATAGTAAGTGCTTCATAAACTTGAAGCACTTACTATAGTATTGTACTGAACCCTCGACTTGATGTGTATTAACCCATTACCAATCAATAACGACATTTGACCAGATTGTTGCAGACGACTCGGAAAAACATTGTGGGAAAAGGAGAAATTGCTCTTAACGAAAAATTTCTCCTTTTTCCACAATGTTTTCTATCTGGCTTGATAAGTATTATGTGGAGTTTTTGGGTTTTCCTCTGTCATAATGAGCTAGGTATCACATCATAACTGAACTAATGTGATTAGATGAAAACCCCTTTATTGAAATGTTGCTCAATATGGTCTCTTAAATAAGAACACCTAACCCTTTTATGATAAGTTATTTTCATGCCTTTGTAGAAATCCTTTTGGAAAATAGTGTACAAAAAAAACGGGAACTAGTTAAGTGGTGAGTAGTTATTTTTTTACAACATTGATTTCAATGCTTTTGCTTATGTCATTTGCTGCAAATGGACAGTGTGGGGACAGTGTTAGCTAGCTATTACCAAAGACAGTTGTAATCATTCCAAAATGAAAGTATATTTTCATCAAGTTACTAAAATGGGTATGATATTTATAGAATGTAGATTATATTAATGTAAAGGGAAGTAGTGTACACAAATTGCATATAAGAATTTATAAGATAATAAGTATGGTTTAACCAATTACCAAACAATAACAACATTTAACCACTTTGTTGCAGATGACTTTGGTAAACATTGTGGACAAAGGAGAAATTGCTCGTAATGAGCAATTTTTTCTTTTCCTACAATGTTTTCTGCCATTTCAGATGATTAGTTTCCAATTACTCACATTTTAAAATGTTGTCTGCAAACTCTTTTAGTTTCGAATTGTCAAAAATTTGGCGTTAGGTAAAAAATGTTAAGCTTCCAACAAATAATTTTAGAATTTTGAAGACACAGACTAGAAAAATCTTGCAAATATGCCTCATGTCTTGACATACATTTCTTTTGTAGTAGCAATATTAAAGGAATTGTTTCTATTGGAATTCTGGGGGCAACTTTTCTTTTTTTGCCATCTTTTGTGTGCGATTTCAGGATAATTTCTTCATTTTTGCAGTTTTTAGCCATATTTTGTTGCAATTGTATCCTTTACTATATTGTGGGTACTCATTATGATCGTCTTAAAGTGATGATTCTAATTAGTACATTTAAAATGTGATTTATTTAATTGGTTGTGAAATACTACCTGTATGAGACCCTCATGCATCATCTTGTGTGAACCGCTGAATATGAACACTGTTAGACTTTGTTTTTCTATACAGTGAGGTTTATCTGCAGTACATTTAAGACATCGGTAATGTGTATCCTGAACTTGCATGTTCTGCCCTGACACATCTTTGTTTAGACTATGATAATCAAGCAATAGAAGTGTCCTCATATATCCAATATGTTTGGCAGGAATAGGCCATCTTGCCAAGTGGTTAACCTATAGAATGCTTGGTAATTTTGTAAAAAAGGATTTTTGTGAGGTCTGCTTTCCAAAACTTTAAATGTCTGCTTAATTTTGATGAGGAAAGATACTCAGAGTAGCAAACAGGTTAGATCACAGGCCAGCTGCCAATTTACTTGGCCGGCCTGGATTCATCCTGTTTGCATAAGCATGAAGTCGGGTCAAGCCCTAAACTGGTTAAAACTAAACATAAAAATTACATGGCCCCTCTCAATGTTGGTACCAGCATAGGGACATATTTGGATTTTCATGAGATATAGTCTCCGGGCTGGAATCGGATGGTTCTATAAGCTTGACCAGCCTTTAATACCGTAAAGCTTGAGTTTAAGTGTGGTCTTACATGGCCAAGCAGTCAAGGTGGTGGTCTTAGAATTCAGGGGTCCCGGGTTCAAGCTCGTTCTTTACCTCTTGTTTTGTAGGAATGTCACTTGGCAAGACAATTCCCCTTGCCTTAATACCCATGAATCCAGGAAAGCTGTAATATAACTGAAATGTTTTTGACATGACATGTAACCCTATACATACAAACAAAATAGGCTGGAGATATTTTGTCATCCGTTATGTGCTAGGCAACACACCATAACTGAATACTGTTGTCACAATGTAAGCAAGGACAGCTGTACTTTATTCTCTAAACAATTTACCAAATGAAAAGTGTTTTACAGAAACGTTCTCTGAAAACATGAAATGAAGATACCGGAGGATTGGTTGGATGCTGATTTTGCAGGAAGTACTCAAAATAGAAATAAAAGTTACAGAAATTATAAAGGTCAAAAAGGATAAATTGCTCATACATGTGTCCATAATCCCATACAACTGTGAACATGTTTTATTAATAAGTAACTTTTTGTTGTTTCAACTTTTTGTCAGGAACTATTTCTTTTGGTTCAAAATTGTTTCCAAAAGTCTTTTTTGTAATCCAATGTATTGTAGGTAGCGAATGAAAATGAACATCATTAATGTTTTGCCCTTAATACATAATAGTTTGTATTTTCATAATGAGATTGAAAATATTTCAGTTAATCCATTAACAAACAATAACGACATTTGACCAGGTTGTTGCAGATGACTATGGTAAACATTGTGGGAAAAGGAGAAATTGCTCTTAACGAGCAATTTCTCCCTTTCCCACAATGTTTTCTGTCATATCAGAAGCAATCCTATCTACTCGGCAATCCCAGTAACAAGTCCGTAGATATACCTCGTAGTCAGTACATGAATACATCAGAAATCCTGGGGTAATTCGCCTTATTTCCGGCAGATAACGCAAAATGCATATAGGCACTAAATATGTATTTAAATACACACAAATTGGTTATATATCACAATTGAATGTTTTTTTTTTAACCTTTTCATTAAAGATGATCATATCAACACATCTTTGTTTCATATTTTGTAAATCGGCTCTTTTCGGCAATCCGCGGCTTGTGCCGGGGATTTCCGAGTAGATATTATTGCAAACGAACATGCCCTTCGTTGCTGACCTACCTTCAAAAATGGCCCCCCATTACCTCCGAGGTTATTTTAAGAAATGGCCGAGGTAATCCGAATGTATCAGAAGTATATTTTTCAATTTTCTCACATTTTGTAATGGCGTCTACAAACTGTTTCAATAAAGGACAGTCCAAAACTTGACGTTTGGTAAAGGGTAAAAGCAGTCTCCATTTCAATTATTTTTCCTAGTCTATTGAAGTACCATTAATATATTATATAACCCTCATCTGTTAACAATATTAACTGGAGATGTTGAACAAATTAAAGTAAAAGTGACAATACTGTGGATTACTTTCATGATAAACATATTCTTGTTTTGCCAAATTGTCAGTTTGATATTTTTTACCGTAGTATGTATGATGAGATCATTTGTCCATTTTCTGTGAAAAAAGTGTATCTCAGGATTTAACACAGTTATGAAAGTTTTTTCTTGTGAATCACTGTTGTTTTCCTTTTGAACTATGACGGGTCTGATGTTAATTAACCCATATGTCCATATTTGTTTTGTAACTTGTTCAATCTACCCATTACAAGACAATAAAAAAAACCAGCTTAAGCCTTTCCCAAAAGCCAAATTTTCAACTTTTCCGAATGGAAAGAGTTTGCAGACGACATTTCAAAATGTGATGAATTGAAAAATATTCTTCTGATAGGGCAGAAAACATAATGGGATAAAAAAGAGAAATTGCTGTAAAGATCAATTTCTCCCTTTCCCACAATGTTTTCCAGGTTTATCTGCAACAAACTGGTCAAATGTTGTTATTGTTTGATAATGGGTTAAAAGAAATACAATATAATGGGAAAAAAGAGAAATTGCTGTAAAGATCAATTTCTCCCTTTCCCACAATGCTTTCCACAATGTTTTCCAGGTTCATCTGCAACAAACTGGTCAAATGTTGTTATTGTTTGATAATGGGTTAAAAGAAATACATTTCTTTATGGTACTGGGTAGAAATCAATATTGCATAAGGGTAAATTTCTAATTGGGAGCAATTTATCCTTTTTCACAATGTTTCAAGATTCAACACCATACACCATAGAGAGGTATTGTGGTGAGAGAAGAGGGTCATGTACTTAAAGTGGAGGACTTCAAATGTTTTCTTGGTGTACAATATCTCTATATTGTCATGGTAAAGCAATGAAGAACGATTGTAATGAGTAATTGTTTTCCAAAACCTTTAATATCTGCTTAATTTTGTTGATGAAAGGTACCCAGAGTAGCAAACTGGTTAGATCAAGGCCAGCCACCAATTTACTTGAAGAACGGTATGAAGTCAGTTCAAGCGCTTTAAGGGTTAAAGCTAGTGTTTAGATCCTACGTTGAGAAGGGTGTATTCTCTCAGCAAGTACATTTTGTAAATATATGTGTATCTGATGATTTGTCTGTTTTCAAGGGATTTTGGGTAGTTCAGTGGTGAGGTTTTAACCCTAGGTCCAAGATTCCATTACCACCAGGTTGTTTGTCTTGTGACTAGACACTTCAGAGACCTTGCCTTTTAGTAGTACTGGTGAGTATCAGGAAAGCCTAAATAAAGTTGTGGACATAGTGTTCATAGAAATGTAGGGCAAGGTCCTAGGGTGGAATGCATTTTCTTCAAGACATGGTCTTGTGTTCGAATTATGACACTGGTCATGTATCTGTTACAGGGAATATGTATAATCCCTGAAAATTTCAGGGATTATGTATAATCCCTGATTCACTCAGGGAATATACATAATCCCTGAAAAAAGCAGGGATTATACATATTCCCTGATGTTATGTCCAGATTTTTAGACATATTCCCTGAAATTAATTCTGTCATTATTTTCTGGATTTACAAATCATTTACAAGTAATTTCTGCGGTAAAACAAACACACCTTATCATTTGAAACAGTTTATTTCTGAAAGGACATCACATGTACATGTAACATATAAGATAGCTTCAGATTAAAACAAAGTTATCTAATTTCACACATGCATTTCAGATAATTGTAGTTAATTTTTAAAACTTTCCTCAACGTGCTTAAGGTTGTGAGTAAAGGGTTAATCAATGTGTTCTTTTCAGGCTCATTCATATTGTAAGCATCTAGAATTTTCACGGACGATATTCTATTTTCAGACACAATCACAATGAAAACATCTGGTATATGCGTTAATTTGTTCACATATCACCTGAACATTTAAAGTCAGTTATTGTATTTTGCACATGCAGTTTCAGTTAAATGTTGTTAACCCTTTATTCTATATCATCGGTGTCATTCGAAAAAGACTTAATGGCCCTTTTGAAAAAAAGGGAACTAACATCTTTTTTGGAACGACACGGACGAAAGGCTATTTTCATTCACAATGAGAGCATATGGCATTTAATTTGTTCACATATCACATAAAGTCAGTTATCTTAGTGCCCTTTTTGAAAATGGAGTATTTGCTCATTATCATCTCCGACAATGTTTTCACAGGTCATCTGTAAGTTCATTTGTTTTTACATGGCATGCTAGAGTGACACCCCGAGTTGCACTGTAATTTAGCTTTGAAACATCTGCACCGATTTGTCTGACATTTCTTTGTACCTAAACAGTTACATCGAGTAAAACCTTGTCCTCCACATTTTGATTCAATTTGTACAGCCGAACGGAGTGGAATGTGTTTGTCAGTAGCGACATCCTGAGCTGAATAGAGTGCAGTAGCACACACATCGAACTGGTTTCAAGAATACTTTCCATTTAACACACCACCTTTCACAGCAATAGTATACAACTCATTGTCACTACATTCAATCACAACACCAATGAGATTCCTTGGATCAGCACGACCGCGGTCCACATGAGGTATAGGCACAGTTACATTATCACCAATTTGTACTGAAGACATTATACGTTTGCTATGTTTTACCATTCGTTCGGCTTGTTGAATCTGAGCTTCATTTGCACGTTTTCTGTTGACTTGAATGACTTGCTGACGTGATTCAATCTCAGTTTGGGTTGGTTCAGTTGATTCCGGTCTTGTTTCAGTTGATGAGTCTGGTTCAATGGTACCTGATACTGGTTCGCTTGGTGTAAAAGATATTTCACCAAGTGCTGCTGTTGTTTCCCTCGGTACTGGGGTTATTTCCCTGGAGTCTAGGTCGTCGGTAGTTGGTTGTGTAGCATCAGGTGCTGGTTCGCTCTGCGTGGATGTTTGTGTCACTGTGGCAAGAATGTCATCTGCACTCTGTAGATTTGATAGAATGTCATGTGGCAGGTTTGATAATGTCAGACCTATCTTAGCATCTGCGCCAAGTAGTACTGCAAATGGAGAACACTTAATACCACTGTGGTGACTAAGATCCAGAAAATAAAGACAGAATTAATTTCAGGGAATATGTCTAAAAATCTGGACATAAAATCAGGGAATATGTATAATCCCTGCTTTTTTCAGGGATTATACATATTCCCTGATTATACATATTCCCTGTAACATATCCATGTTGTGGTAACTATAAGTTAAACCTTACCCATCCGGGGACATTTTCTAAAAATAGATTTTTGTATTGTCTACTTTCCAAAACCTTAAATATCTGTTTAATTCTACTTGGCGGCTGACATGGATCTTACATGTTTACATAAGCATGATGTCAGTTCCGGCACTATTAGGGTTAAGAACTTAAACAATAAATGTCAAATGAGCAAGTTTTAACTTAACCAGTGCCATATAAACCTCAGGTGACCTGGTTGAATTTGTATCAGGTACCAAGTTTAACCTATTTCTACAGCAAATACATGTACTGTTAAAACATGGTGTAAATTTCAAGTTGATATAAATGCAATGCACCTAGCAAATAAACCTCTCAACGACACAATCGCCTCCGATCAATGAAAAACACGGTTGTCCACTGATCAGTTGTGTTGTCTTTTCATTTATTGTCCACCAACATTCACCGTCTGTTGCCCCCTATGCCTGAATAATTATGACGCGGTATATTCAATACTCGACAGTCTTTTGAGCACAGTCCATAAACAATATAGTTTTACGCATAATAATATTATATCAACAGGTAAGCTTAGTAGTATTTATCAAATAATGCACGTCGACGAACCACGTGGTCGAACATTACGGACGGCTCCGGGGATATTTTTAGATACTCAGTATAGCGTGTAATTCATGCTTTTCAGGCAGGTCTGCAGACGGTGAATGTTGGCGGACAATACCTGCGTCTTCTCCATTACAATCAGTTCCAAAATTTGCATAGACGCTACACACACATTCTGTAGGTGAAACGAAATGCATACATTTTAACAACACCGCAATGGACTTAACCCTTTACCAAACGCCAAATTCCTGACTCCCATATTGAAAAAGTGTGCAGACGACATTTCAAAATGTGATGTAATTGAAAAATAATCTTCTGATAGGGCAAAACATTGTGGGAAAAGGGGAAAAAATGCTCGTCAAGAGCAATGTGTCCTTTTCCCACAATGTTTTCCAGAGTCGTCTGCAACAAACTTGTCAAATGTCGTTATTGTTTAGTAATGGGTTAAAATGCATTCGTGGTAAGGGGTCCTCAGTATGTCGGATGCACAATCATTCACGAAATATACAGAGGTGCCCGAATGTATTTTAAACCCCTTTGTAAACTTCTTGAAAGCTTGTGAGTCTAAAATGTCGCGGTGTCTTGTGACTGTATCGGATTTTCCAGGAGAGCTATACTACTATACAAAATACAAGTCTTTTATTGTACATAAAGGTCTCCGGCCCATCATACCACATATATTATACATTTCATATATAGATCTAGAGCAACCGTATCTACTTGACAATCCCCGTAACAAGTCGGTTATTTTATGAAATGGCCGAGGTGTTCCGAATGGATCTAGAGTTTATCGTTCGTTTCTTTCGACAATGACGCAACCCAGCTTGTTACAAGCCGAAACTAGTCTTTTTTTGGGCATGGAGGAAGCAAAATACACTACAGTAAGTAAAACAAATAAAGTAAATTAACGAAGATATTAAACATTTAGAAATATAAGGCAGTCGTTTTTATCAATTTCAGACTCTTTGTTCGCGGTTAAGTTCAGACTGTTTCACTTTCAATTAGTCCGGATAACTGGTCTCGAAGGCTATTGCTATTTTGACTGACGCGAAGCACGATAAATGTCCAAATGATGAAAAAAGCTTGGTTCACGGATCATTATTGAGACTAACTTTCAATATGAAAGATTAACATGTTCGATCAATCTCTACCAGAATGGGTTCCCGCTACGCTCCCACATTTATCTCTGTGACGGGCTCAGAAAATAGTCCCACCTTTCCGGCATGGTCACGTGACCGAAACTGACGTGTAGTAGAATACTGCATCTAGCGGCTTGCAATATGGAAACTCCAATCTAACGCTCAGATCAATTAAGAAGTTACACGAAAGTCTCTTAAGTCGTATCACAATATAAAGATAGATAAGATAGGATAGTTAAAATAGAATAAAGACATTTATTTACACACAAAGCAGTTTACATTTGAAACGTTTTCAACAACAGCTTATTGAGTAGAATTGAGGCGACGCTCCATACGACTCGAAACCCACCCCCTCGATCAAAACAAAGTGGATGACAGCTAGAAAATACATTCTCCAAGACAAATCAAACCCCCACGTAGTTTAACAAATGAATCGTCAGTCAGAATGAAACGTTCTCAAGAAAATCCAATGAATCGAGAATATTTGTGACCTTCTCAACAACAAATAGCACCATTCCTCTTCATTTCGAGTTTAAGTCTTCCTTCAGTCAGTTCAGACCTTGATTAAGTGGACATAGATCATACTGTTAGGCCTCAATAGACTTATTTGAAACGACTATCTCACATGTTGTGATTTTAACAATTTAAAATAAGTTTTCCTTCAATGAAATGAAAATACAAATTTCTAAAGTGACAGAAGACTAGATTATTGACAGGTTTCCAATACCATTCTTAATTGTTTAGAAAAGTTTAAAAAGAACATTTACAGTGTATATTGTTGATAATGCAAACCGTTTAACCCTTTCCCAAACAACACATTTTTGACTGTTTCAAATTGAAAGAGTTTGCAGACGACATTTCAAAATGTAATGTAATTGAAAAATATTCTTCAGAAAGAGCAGAAAACCTTGTGGGAAAAGTAAAAATTGCTTGTTACGAGCAATTTCTCCTTTTCCCACAATGTTTTCTAAAGTCGTCTGCAACAAAGTGGTCAAATGTCATAATTGTTTGGGAAAGGATTAACCCTTTACCAAACGCTAGATTTTCGACTGTCCCAAATTCAAAGAGTTTGCAGGTGACATTTCAAAATGTGATGATATTGAAAATAATCTTCTGATAAGGCAGAAAACATTGCTTGAAAAGTAGAAATTGCTCGATAAGAACAATTTCCTCTTTTCCCACAATGCTTCCAGAGTAGTCTGCAAAAATATGGTTAAATGTCTTAAGTTTAGATTGTTGTTTAGAGAAACACCAGTTTAAATGGTTTGTGATATCTGCAAAATAAATGATTTTTATCTTTTCTAAATAATTATGATTGGGTTAGAAAGCTGTCAATAATCTAGTCTTATATTACTTTAGAAAATATGTTGTCATTTCAATTGTAAAAGACCATTTTTTCTTAAAAGTTAAAGATCCCAATCTGTGAGATTGTCCTTTTCATATCAAATTATTAATGTTTATTTCACCCAATACACAACTCTCTGAGTTAGTTGCTTAAAACCATTTTCTAACATCTGCTTTTGCTTTCAAATTAATCAAGTCACAAATTTTACATGGCGGAATGGGTGAAGCAGATATCCAGATAAAAGGCATATTCAGCAATTATTGATTCTTTAAATCCTATGTTGTGGGTACTCATTTGAGACATTAGAACGAACAAATGAATCATTAACCAGATGTAACTCATCAAACAGATCCAAGCGTTGTTTTATTCAGATCAAACTCATCTTTTCATTACCTATTTTTACTGATAAGAAAGTTACCATCTTATCTCTTCACCTACACCATATTCTTCAATCATGCTTTGATAATGCACATGGTGGACACTGTTTCTGTTTATTTGGTGATCCTCAGGTGAAACTGTATTTGATTGAGTAATTTTGCTTTAGTTACTTTTCCATTTTATACAGCAAATAATATTTATGGTTGAAAGGCTTTCAACTTTTATGAACACTGTTCTGACATCATCTTTCTTGAAATATAATGAATGAAAACCATTATGTAATGTTTTAACAAACAACAGTTCAGCTTATTTGTTAATTCAATATTTCATCATCATATCATTAAACAGTAATATTCTCATGATGAGAACTTGTCTTTTAAAGATTTTGATTGTTGTATGTTGTAATGATAATAATACATGTATATTTTTGTCTTAAAAGATTATTCATAGAGAACATTTGAATTATAAAAGAAACTCTTACAATCTGTCATTTAAGTTCCTATTAACAAGCAACTGTTTGAATACTAAGTAGCAATTATAACCATATCTGGGGATGCTCCCTGCATTTATCATTTAGTCACTTATTGTGAATTTGTTATAAGTATTTATGAAAGAAACTTAAGAAATAACTGTTGTCATAAGTGTTTTGGCATTGCTTAGCAGTTATAAAAACTATGATGAATTTTGATGCAAAGCATGCGTATTGTTCATTCAACTATGGCTGATATCTGTATGTAAAATTCAAAACATGTGAAGAAGTAAAGTGAAAATCTGAAATGAAAACTTACTTGTTAATCGTTAATTGTTTTCTTCATTTAACACATATCTACAGAATATATACCTTAGACCATCCTATACACTAAAAGAATCATATTACTGGCCACCTTTAACCCTATCAATTATCAATTCTTTATTATCATTTTTTTTTTCATTAGAGAGGTTAATAATACCTAATTAAACTTGCTCATTATACAGTTCATCCAAGTATTCTGAAATTACATACAATTCATGATTCATTAAGTTACATAACAATGCTTCAAAAATGTGACCCATTTTCATGCTTGTGAAAGCATTTCGATTAAAGAAAAACCTGGTTATAACAACTTACTCTTTCGTCCAAAAGATTTATGCAAAAGGCCCACTTCCTAATTGAGTCCCTCTTCTTATTACAAATTTATACCATGGTAATCAATTAATTTCTTTTTTTGCATTGAATGAATCAAATATGGAATGTTTTATCAGTCTCTTGTCCCTTATAAAGATTGTTGACATGGTAAAGTATGTGCATTCATTGGTTCAAAAAGAGGATTGTGAGAAAATATAAGGACATCTGAATTGATAGACTAAATGCTACGTTATGTTCAAATTACAATTAACAGAAGCATCTCAGATATGAATAGTGAAAATTATCCAAATAGTAAGCAACTAAAGATAACATTCGTAACGTTGAAAAGTATAGAAATCAGTTTGATAAAGGGATTTGATATAGCATGACAATCTGTCAGTCATTTTTTAGTTTTATTCCAATGCTTTTCTCACTATTGTTGGAGGTTTTACCAAAATGTCCCATAGTGCACTAAATCAAACATGAATTTGCCTTGATCCATCGACCCGTTTTAAGATAACCGCGTCCTTACCCCCCCTCCCCCTCGCCACCCCCCAGCTCTACCCCCCGCGAAGATTAACAGCTGTGGCAGTTTTATAGAGGGGATAACCAAAGGTGTACAGCTTTCTTATTTCTTCAGAATCATTAATGGTTTGTCTATTCTTTTGCACAAAGTATGAGCATACATACATCATAAAGTTACCGGTAAACCATATACTACAATAAAACACAAGCATAGTAAGAAAAGGGTACTTGCAGTTAATTCAACATAGTTCTTTCCTCTCATCTTTGTCTCTATGTTCATGTCTTTCCTGTGGCCCCACAAACCATGAACACATCATCCAAATATCCATTTTGTTTCAAACACTGGCAGCCTATAACTTGTATCTTTTCTGCAACTCTTTTTTATCTCATTCAGCTCTCATTTCATAGCATGTGAAGCTTATTTGTGGGTTATTTGGAAGTACCTTTTTAAAACCACCATCTCATCGATATCTTACTTTCGTGGAAGTTTTCAGAACATCGATTTGGAGAGATCTGCGCCCATTCAGATGATTAGAATGTGCCATTTAAGAAGCTTTTGCCTTATTCCAAAGACAATCCTGTCACGTATTTTGATGTTAATCTTTGCAAGTGGCAAACTCTTTAAAAACACATTTGTAAAGAGAAGACATCGTTCCAAATCCTATATCTTTTTTGTTTACATCACTGGTATCCAAACTGTGCGATAACAAAGATTTATTATACATCGAGCGGGAGACCAAAGATGTAAACATTCCGCGGATTGATTTTCAATAGCGTAAAAAGGCTTTAAAATAGTTCTAGCAAAAATCAGTGAAATACATATTCAATTTCTACTGTATGGAAAAAGTAAAGATAATTTGGACTTATTCATATAGTGTTTTACTTAATTGTATGCATATAACAGTTTGGATCGCAATATTACAGAGTTTGCCACGATTCGTGGCAAAGATGGCGTGAGCCCGTTGCAGAGGTAGTATCCGGGGGACGATAACTCGGCATAGGAGATTGGTTAGCCTGGTGGAGCCTGGTCCGTTCGTATACCGCGAACTAGGGCCAGGTGTCAGAGAAAGTTTACCGAACACAATAGTGTTCGGTTATGCCGAGGTATTCCGAATGAAACAACATCGACTGCGCATGCGCGTCGATTAAGAGTCTACAAGCTTATTCATGAGAAAATGCACCTATTTAGACACCCTACTTAGCGTTGGATCCTTTTGAAATGAAATTGTGATTCCGGTTTTTATTGTATTTTATAGCGTTGTGTTTTGTAATGGAACACAAATGCAGTACACCGCGCAAATCACCCAAACAGGGTTGTGTTTGTGACACAAGTATTAAAAAGTCAAGCTCTTTGCGTCGTGTTTTACCGTATAACAAATCCGGAGTAGATCAAAGTAGATTTTATGGTGGAATGTCTGTAATAGATGGTGTCGTGTGCTTAAATTCGTTATAGAAAAGTACTTGATATTGACAAGATAGTTACAGAATTAAGGAAGGCGTGTCAATCTTCCAAAGTTAGATTAAACGTGGTTTTAAAAGACGAGATATGACGAGACAATATTATATCTGGAAAATCGTTTGATAAGCAATATATGTTAGAATAGTATTATTTCTGATTTTAAAATTCTTGACATCTAAATGTGTCCGAATCAGTTTATTCTTAGATCATGCGTTCCCCCTATTTTTGATAACTACAGGTTGTTATGTTAAATCAGACTTTCAAACAACACTAAATAAGCCTATTGCGATCATGTTTAATACTAATTATAATTTATTTTGTAGGCTTCATATGATTTTGTCAAAACGAAAAATAAAGGTGTTAAATTTGTCGAGAAGCTTGGCTTTTGATTATAATTTGGCAAAGCAAAATCACGTTCTTTTTTCCTTGTTTGTTATTTAACTTATGGCTGCATAAAGGGAATGAATACAGATGCCGTTTCGTTGATATACCAAAACTTTTGTCGGTGGGATTCTTATCTTTATTGCCTGTTAATTGAATTCGTCATTGTTTAACCAGAGATTAGTGAAACCCTTTACCCTTTCCTTTTATGTGTCGTTGAATTTGATTAAAAAGATGTTTTGGTAAGGATAGAAGAAAATCCCATTTTTTTTCACATTTTTATGTGGTCTTTCTTTCTTTAAAATCTCCTATTAACACTTCACAAGCCTCAAATTTAAGCCCCGAAAGATTTAAGATGATATGTAATATTGATTGGTGGAGATATAGGTTTCCAATTTGTTTCCATTCAATATGTTTTGTGTGTGATTTAAAACTCATTTGAATATATAAACAATATTTTTGGTAGATTTCATTCAGAGAGAACTTGTTTTTATTAATATGGGTTTTTACATCACATCAACATTATTTCAGTTATGTAGCGATGCCCGACTCTTAATGATGGAGGAAGACCAAATACTCAACTGCCCATAAGGGTCAGAGAGAACTACTAAAGTAAAAAGTTTGATTCTTTTACAAAAGATATTAATTTAATCTGATATTTTGAATCCCAAAATCTGAATCCAACAATAAATTAATAGAAAAATGAAATGAAATGACAAAATCCATTTAAGTGCAATTAATTTATAAAAATGGAGTATTGTATGAAAATTGTAAAAGGTAAAGGCTACCCTGAATAAGGGATGGAAATGTGTAAAAAATGATAAGGGTAAAAAAGGTTAAATGCACAATTCAAACGCCATCTTTTCATAATAGGCGAGTGGCAATCCGTTAGCCAATCAGAAGCGACAATTCATTCTCTGACACCTGGCCCTAATGCGGGTTAGCATGGGCCAGGACTCCAGGCTAGAGATTGGTGTTCGATATAGGCCTTTTCAGAAACTGTTGTTATCTTTCCTTGAATACTCTTAATCGGAGATACGAAATTTGTGGTAGCTTCCGTTTTAAGACTTCCGGGTATTAAATTATAACAGCTGACATTGAGAAACATAGATAAACTGCTGCGGGTATTTTAACAATGCCGTCAAAGTCGTGTTTGTAAAAACTATATTGGAAAGATTGTTGAGGAGGGGAAATATCAAAGTATATCCTTATTTTGTGTTTACTCTCTTGCGGACATTTACCCCGTTTCCCGAAATTTAACAGTGGAAACAAGGGGGGGGGGGTACAGCGTTGCGATTTATCATTAGTGAGAAGAGTCGATCCCCTGTTAAAACATTAACTTAAGAATAGAATACGATGATGTAGATCTGTTTGATGATTGCCTTAACTTATGATAACATTATTTAAAATCCATTTTGCAATCTAACATTTTCAAATGATATTGTACCATGTAAATGCAAACACAATGAACAGATGATATGATGCAAGCTGATCAAACCTACTTAATAAATGTTCCACTTATTTATGGGACATTCCATCAAATTATGTCCAATAAGAGTGACAAATAAAAGTTAATTTATAAGAGATTATAGATTTGATTTTATTCATGTTTAATGATCGGACTTCAACAATAATTACACCTACCGAGTCAACGTTAGATTCCTCTGATTTAAAACATGTCCATACCCTTCACTCTACTTAGAATTATTGTTTCCAAGACCCTTCAAGCAGAACGATTTATCCTAATCTGACTTTGCCACGCCAATCAAAATTATGATTTTATCATTATATAGCAACCAATGGCATGCCTCGAAGCCATAAAACACACAACTATGTGTCAACGCAACATGTGATGCGCGCCTGTGTATTTCGGCAAGCTTCAAAAGATACATATCTTTCACGTCGAGGATTTTATTGCTTCTTTTATTGGTCAACTGCATAACGTAGGAAATAACACATACGATCTTTTTGATACCCTCTTTATTCGACCAAATACGCATCAACCCTTTATTAGGTTAATTCCCTATGTTACTGAGTGTCAGGTCGTTTTGTTATGTACAAGGTTTATCCCATTTTGTCTACAGTCTATTTTACCAATTTTCACACCATTTCAGACAGAAGTTCCATCTCACCTAAACGTGCAAATTGGGTGGTTTTTGACACTAATTGAGTAGAAAATCAATCCAACCTATAATCATTTTGTCTATGAAGGGTTGGTGGGAAAGAAAAATATGTATAAAGTGTAGATCCAGATAAGAAAATGACAATAAATTGCAAATATCGATTATGACTCTAAAACTTAACTGATATTTTTCTTATGTTGATCAACACTATTTCTCGTAATATGCTTCTAACAAATTATGCAGATCAAGAATTATCTAAATCTTTTGAAGATATTTCAATCAATTAAAAATGAAATGAAAATATTTCTTTAAACTGTAGACCTTTTGGAAATTTAATATGTAGACAAAGTGGGAATTGAAACCTTTATGGGTTGTAGACTAAATGGGAAGTCCTTATGTAGAAAATTCATTTGCCTACGTCCTTCGTTTCATATTTGTTGAACCCATATGTCTTGATCTGCCGACATGTATGTTTAGTTTGTTCTGTTTTACCCCAAATAGTTATGACTTTATGGTTCATACGATGAAATACAGAATTACATAATGTAAAATGGGCTTCTTTTAAGCAACGAAAAAAAACCCACCTAAGGACCACCTCTGGTCTTTGAAGTAAACTTTTGAACAGACTTAAGAGTCAGATTTGGCAATAAGGGTTTATTTGGAACATTTCACTTACTTTGTTGACGACTTTTTGCCTTGTTATTATATTGATAAATAGTTCAAAGATTTGCTAGAAAATGTTGTTTCTCTAACTTTGAACTATAATTAATTGCGTAGTAATCTTTTGATTATATGTCTCTTATAATTGTTGTTTTACAAGAACGATTGTGTTTTTGTTTGAGTTTTTTTTTGTAATTATATATCATTAAAATGATTATCTACACATTTGTAATATTTTTTTAATTCAATGGATTGTTGCCAGTTTTCCTTCTTAATTACATTCAAATGGTCAATTAACAAACATTGGCTATCACAAGGATTGAGAGTCTTGATGCAAATTAACACCAATCTGCCACGTTTGCACCATATGTTCTAGTCACACTCTTTATTGTTTAGCCGATTGAGATAGTGTAATTAACCATCGGTAATTTGAGGTCCTTTAAACATATGAAAGATCTCCAACAATCCTGTGTCCCACTTTCAATCAATATTATAATTAGAATTATCAAATACTTTTTAGAATTGTACACTGTAAAAGGCAATAATTGTATTCTACATGCTTCGATCGAAAATATGATCACAAGTAGCAACACAAAAAGTGATACATGGTTTGATAAAGTAAAGTGTTTATTACAGTCGACTGGATTTCATGAAATATGGCTTTTTCCATCATCAGTGATTGTAAATGCTTTTATACCTGTTTTACGCAATAGATTAATAGACTCCTATATAAACGATTGGCATATTGACATTAGCACAAAAACATCACTTTCCCTTTACAAACACCTGAAAATCGAATTCGAAATATCGGAATATATCACAAAAATGACCATACCAACATACAGAAACGCTGTTGCAAAACTGCGAATATCTGCTCACCAATTATTGGTTGAAACTGGTAGACATATGAATATTGATAGAAATGACAGAAAGGTAAACACTTTGTAATTTAGACCAGATAGAAGACGAATTTCACTTCATATTAATATGCCCGTTTTATAAAGATATAAGAGAAAACTTCTTAATTGTTCAAACATTAACACGTTAAATGGCATAGGAATTTATTACAAATTAGCCAATGAGAAGAGAATAAGCCAACTTAATACTCAAATTTCGTAAATCAAATGTATAATATAGTCATTTTTGTCCTATATTGTATACTTTTATCTCTGATGTTTACATATTAAGCACTATTTTCGCATTACTTTTGTATGTTTATAAGTATGTATATACATGTATTGTCCATTATTTCATGTATGTGTATATGTTGTAATGACGATGAACCTTAAGTGTTCAAGTCATGAAATAAACTTCTGTTCAGTTCTGTTCTGCTCTGTTATTTGAATGTATTTTCAACAGGTGGAAAAATGGACAAGGACAGTTTTCATAGCCCTTAATATTTCGATGCGATACATCATCAAAGGTAGGCTGATAGAGAACCTCATATAACAACTAATTCTCTATTTTAGGTACTTTATATATACGACAAATTTCAATTTAAAGAAAAGAGAATATATACTTATTGGAGAAACATAACCTCTACACATTATTGACAAAAGTGCTGATGTTTGTTCTATCTTATTTAAAATCCGTAAATCGAATATAATGCAAATTTTTAATAACATTCTAGAAATATGTGTTCCATTCATTCTTTCCTTCCATCACCATGCCGATTAACACATTTTTTATCTGTCAAAGGATTTAATTCAGACAAAAATATATACTTATTTGCCTTTTTTCACACGGAATGTCATGTTTTAACTGAACTGCGGTGCGCTATTCGGGTCTCATTTAATTCAATTTAATCTAAGTTCCTTCCATAACTAGGCTTGGCAACAACCAACAACATATTATTCTGTTAAGCTTATAAATTTCAAAATCCGATCGATAGCGATCGTTTTCTTTGCCTTTGCCCACATTCTTCTTTCGAAAGTACTACCCGGAAGTGGAGGTATTCCGAATGTGGCCCGATTTTAGAAAGGGAGACAAACCACGTTTCTGAAAAGGCCTATAAAAATGCGTCAAGCGGATATCAATTTTTCGAAGTAGTACATGTCGGGAAATCTGTAGAAAGGGGCGGAGTTAAAATGAAAGGTAAATTCTGCTGGAATATGATATCGGCTCCTTTTCGTTTGGTAGAATATATCTATTTACATTTAAACCGAGATGCCCTTTCCCTCTTATTAATTTTATCAATTGCCAAAGTATTGCAACAGTTTCAATTGAATACGTAGATATTCATTCATTAAGTAAAGATATTTGTGACTCTATTGCGAAAATCTAGAAAAAAACCAAACCATCAGAAAGTTTTTATGGAAACTTTTGCCACAAAAAAAGCCTTTAGCTTATCTTTTATGATGGCCGATTCTATGGGAAAATTGGCTCTTAATTTGATATTTTTTTGAGTTATTGAAATCGGCAGTATAGGTCCAATCTGAAACATAAATCTAGAAACTATTTCAATGTAAAATATTTGCAGGTTGGGCGAGCGCGAATGGAAACAAAACAGAGACATAAATAACAGCTTTTTCTTTTAAACAAATTATTCAAAAAGCTGGAAAAGCTATATAAATAGAGTTGGGCATGTTATAAAGGGGGAGTATCGAATAGTACATCTTTCGGGTTGGTTGGTGAAAATATCAAACACCTAGTTTTATTACCCGAGATGGGAGCGACGCGCGTCTCACACAAACACTAATCCAGACACCGCCATACATCACACAACACGTGCCTTACCCTTTATCTTGTTAATAGCATCATAGTTTTGCCCTCAAAGAATACGCATTTGACATAGATTTTTGTTTCTAAAGTATATTGATATAAATCAATTTTACGGATTTAAGAGCAAGTTTCTTCTGAATATCATTTATGTTTGCAGCAAAATGGTAGTCGTCAAAACCAAATCCTTTTTGCCAATACAATATCGATTACTTTCTTGATATAGTAAATAGTTTGTAATTTACCTAATCGATTATTTTGTGTGTTTTATTGCAGTTTCAATTTTAGAATGGTAACGACATTGTCTTGGGAACAGAAGGGTTACTGAATGTTGAAAGCTTAACAAAACTGATTACCTTTGGATTCAATATTTTTTGAAAACTAAAATGGTACAGGAAAATGTATTGCCCAATGCTTTCATGCATGGAATGAGTCAGACAGACCGATTTTGATTATCACTAGATTGGTTAATGGGCTATTGTTTTAATGGTGCATCAATATGCACGGTTATTTAGCGCACATATAACAAGAGGTGACTATCTTTTTGCCAACACAAATAACCACAAAGGATTGATTCCGAAATAAGTGTGGCGAAGCAAATCGCTTCAACACCAAAATGTTGACATTGTTTTAACCCTTTCCCAAACACCAAACTTTGACTGTCCCAATTTGAAAGAGTTTGCAGACGACATTCTAAAATGTGATGAAATTAAAAGAACAATCTTCTTATAGGGCAGAAAACATTGCGGGCAAATGAGAAATTGCTCAATATGAGCAATTTCTCCATTTCCCACAATGTTTTCGCGAGTCGTCTGCAACAAAGTGGTCAAATGTCTTTATTGTTTGGGAAAGGGTTAATCAGGTTTTATCAGGGAGGCGTTGATGTTGTTTCATTTTTAGCATCGCGATATAGAGTTGACAAACAGTCCGAATGAATGTTAAGTTTAAATATATAGGGTACAGATGACCCTATTTTATGTAAGAGATGTTTTATTATAATTGAAACTTAAGTGTCTTTCCCTTCGACAATGGATTTCATCAAATGACTCTGCTATGGTTTAAAACGAATTTATATTTCCCGTAAACAATCGTTCATGTTTTTATTTTTTCTGTAAATTACAGGAAATGGAAGCAATAAGCAATCTTATTGGTCAATCCCACCTCCTTTCTGATTGGTGCCCATTTTTTTTCTTGTCGCGGATTAGACCCCTCACACACAGAGGGGGAATGCTGACGCGTTTTTATTGCAGGGCACCTCCAAGCTGTCACGCAGTTACAGCTTGGATCATCCTAGTTAGCTAATAGTGGGAGATCCCCGGTCTAATTATAGATCAGAACTACATGATCTGTTTGCATCCACTCAATTTCGTACTTAGTCGGCAGTCTTTTGATCGGAAAGCTATTCCTTCAGTTTATCTAAGTTCTTTAAATACTTATGAAGGGGACTTTCAATAAAAAGGGGCGCATTGGCACGCATATGGATCGAAAACAGGGGCGTTTTTTACAAAATTGGGGGAGGGGGGGGGATTCGCGCAATCGCGCGTCCTAGAATAAACACTCATATTATTAAGTTCTTTTATCTTGCATTCCTATTAAGTTCTTCGATGACAGCTTCCTGTAAATGAGGCAGATCTTTCTCTGTTTGAATAATAGGAACTGTCGGATCTCGCTTAACTCTCTGGATTTCTTCTTGAATGATATCTTTAACTAATTCTGGTTTCTTAGCTTTGTTTATTACTGTGTGGATTATTTCTTTTTCTTTCTTTTCATCATAGGTATTTTCCTTATCTTTTGACCTACAAATCTCTGTTTGGATAATATCTTTTACCTTTTCTTCATCATTAAATACAATGTAGTGCCACTGGTCTGATGAATAGAAGGCATGTATCTGCGCTTATCTATTACTAACATTGGTGTAACAAAATCTTTTGGTTCTATTGAAGATGTGTCCCTTAATCACCTTACTGTCAGTAAAGAATTTGAAAGAAGATGGTGGGATATTTATCCTTTTCACACACAGTTTTCCAGAGTCGTCTGCAACAAAATGGTTGTCACTGCAAAACCAAGTAGCACATCCAATAGGTTTTTTTGTCAAATTTGGTCCAGAAAGAAGTTGGTCATTCAATGACTGACCCATATGGGAAACAGCTGGGTCAAATACCACTTTATTTTGTCCTTTTTCTTAGGCAAAACAATGGTACCATTTCTCGTTTCTGTCTGGACCATCTGAAGCCAACTCTGCTGCTTGACTTTGAAATATCTCTTCCATAAATTGTACCGTGTGCTCACTTTTTTGTGGGTTTTTTCTCCAGATTCTTCTTGAATAGTAATGCCTGTTTCAAGGCCAGATCTCTCTTATCTATTAGTGTAGCCTTTTGTGGTTTGAATGTTAAAGGTGCTGTCCATTACCTGAATCACCCTAGGTGACAAAAAAATCCACATGAATACCTCTTAAAGTCTCTCTCACAGAAGGAAGTACACCATGCTCACACATTCTTGTTCTCCCAGCCATGACTTGATGACACCTCAGAATTGTCCCTGAATGAATGTTTGTTGATTCTTCCTTTGATGCTTGGTGCAATCTACCATTGTGGGGAACTTGGTAGGTCTATATTCACTAGAGAGAAGACATTTCTAGAAAATGCATCTGCCTTGAGTTTGGCTTGTCGTTCAGCCATGGTCAAATGAGATGCGTTCAAGCAAACTGTGACTTGCGTTGTGTACTGGACATCTCAATGTCTTCGGACTGGTGTTGTAATTGAATGTATTGTCATGAGAAAAAAATGTTTTGCGACTTATGACTAGAGCATTTCTCTTCCCGGATTCGTTTTTCTTTCATCATTCGTTGATTCCAATTGAAAGGCTTGATCATTACTGAGTTTACTTATTTCACTGATGAACTCAACAAAGACAAAAAACGTAGGCAAGATCACAAGATGATCTTTCTTGTATTTTGCAGCATGTGTAAACCATGACTGCTTGATGTTGTAAGGAAGCTTGGCAACAGTGGTGTTTACCCTGTAAGACAAGTGGTATACTGCAAAACTAGCGGCACACTTACAGTTTGATTTGACAAACTAATTCAAAGTGTAGGTTGATTAACTCAGAGAGTTTCCTATTATCCTTGTTTGATAGCAGGGGATTGATATTCACGATTGACTTGATGCTTCTTTTTTGTAGATTTTGTAATTTGTTCAAAAGCATACCTGGGGCATTGAAAATTCTCCATGAGGGTACAGATGCTGCAGGCACTGACAAGGCACTTTTGCCGATGACTGCTGTCTTCAGGAAACGGCTCTCATTTTCTTTCCACCATGTCAGAGGGTCAGATTTGGTTGTATTTGCTCACATCTAGAGCTGTAACTCATCAGCAACTGACGTGTCGGTAATTTCAAATATATGAAGTTCAACTTTCGTCTCTTTGACGATGTTTCATTAGTAGGTTGGCGTAGTACAGCTATTAGAAGTCGAAGTGGAAGATCGTTTATTCTTGACTCTTAAAACACTTGGTTTATTGAAACTTTATTCCCATTTCGTCTACACCCATTTCGTCTACACCCATTTCGTCAACTATATAAATTTTGGTCTGTAGACCAAAAGTTCTCATTTCGTCTACAGTCTATTCTACCAATTTCACTCAGTCATGGCCTATTTTCCATCGGCATCCAGAGTGATTTCAGCCTTTCTCTTCGGCGGCTTGGGACACACTTAAGCACACGATCATCTGTAGAGGGCTTAGGACATGCTGTTGAAGGTTGGCATTTGAGCAGATACTTCCTCAAGCTCCTCATGATTGAGACTCTTAATAGCATTTCATTGTAGAGTAGTGGAATTGTGTCTGTCTGCTCTTTACTGTTCTTGTGAAACTCAATTTTCAGAAGTTCTACACTGTTTGCAGCGTTGACTCCAACACTGCTCGTGGCATTTGAGTACATGCCCTGGATGACACGAATTGTCCATTCCTCAAGGCCTAGGCTCCTCAGTGCCCACCAAAGAACTTTCCTCGGGACACAGTCAAAAGCTTTTTCGAGGTCGACAAAAGCAAGGTAGAATGGCTTGTTTGCAGCAATATATTCCTCATGTAACTAGTGCAATATGAAGATAGCATCTGTGGTTCCTTGACCAGGTACAAAATCTAATCTGCATGGGGTCGATGTTAACCATCCTTCGAATGCTGGAGTCCAAGATACGCTCAAGTAGCTTCATAACCTGGTCGGTGAGCTTGAGCCCTCTGTAGTAACCTCTATCTAGGGACTCACCTTTCCACTTGCAGGGTTGTCATTTAGAGCCGGCTCACAGTCAATTCTACCGCTTCAAATGACTTTTGGGATGCTCAAACAACAAAAGATATGATAAATGGTGATAGGTAGTAGTTATAACAACTAACTTTCGTTAGGTGTTTGCTTTTTTGACCTCAAATCAAAAGTTTGCCTCTTACTCCAAAAATTAATGACAAACCTGCCATTGTAGAGGTTCAGGATGTAGCTTTCTTCCCAATACCTAGCGATCTGTTAAGTCACCATGAACATCCAAAATATTGTCTCCATTACTTCTACTATTCACACAAATATGAAATATCACTGTAGAGATCTGCACACTGATGAGCCCTTTTCTGCTGAGTAACTATGTTTTTTTTATTTTTGATCTTCTACATGATTGTGTTAACTTCTTCATTCAATTTGAGCCTTTTCTTGTTGATATGACTGTGATGTCTAATGTGTATATTAACCTTGCTCATTTTCCTGTAAAGGGTTGACTCTTTTATAGTTGTCTATCCTGGGGTTTGAATTTGTGTCCCTATCTTCTGGCTTTGGGATTTCGACAGCTGGTTGTAGTTGATAAACACTGATGGGTAACAGCCCTATCAGTGGATGAGTGGTCCCTTTAATCTCTACACATGTTATCTGTGTTGAACTGTAACAGTTGAAGTGCTGTTGATCTTCCAAGGACTTGCTCTCTATTTCTAAGTCATCTGTTTTTCATGAGCCCTCTTTTGAGTTTATAAATGACTTCTGCAGCCTTTATTCTGTGTTTCTGTAACAACTAGTCTCAGAGCCTTAGCTATAATGCTTGAAGGTCTCTAATAAATGATAACAGATCACTGATAACAGTTGCGTCTTCTAAATGGCTACTGTGGCTTTTGTTGCTTGAATCTTCCAGTCCTTTCGAAATATGAAAAAGATCTGCCTGGTCACCAGACTGGAGTCTTGAAGTTGTTGCCTGTCTGAAACCAAAAATGCTGAATTTTCAAGCTGTAGACTAGCGTTTGTATGATTGAAAGTTAAAATTCATCAGCTAGTGTTAGGAAATGATTCATTGGCTGTGATGATAACTAACATAGAGGATTAGCCAATTGACGATAACAAGGGGCTTTGAAAGGGAGACCACTCAAACTTATTCAAACACTAAGGACTGAAAAACACTCCAAATCACCGTCAGTTACGTCACCTTTGGTGGTATTTTGCAATTTTGTGATGGTTTTCATATTTAACTACCACAAAAATAATGCCGAACACAAGGACCGTGTGAAGATGATTTTACTGCGGTCCGAAATGAAATTTGCCAGTCGGGACAGGATTTTGTACTCTCTAGAATAACAAAAAGACACATATTGGTCCTGAGAAGTCAACAAATTTCAAGATATATGATTTATGGCTATCCTGTTATTCACCAGTGCAAGGTTTTGGCTCTGAAGTGTCCTGCCAAAGGACACTTTCAGGGAGCCTAAATGAGCAGTGCTGCAAGTGCTTGAACCTGAACCTCTGGGTTATAGGGTTATAGTACATGTTTTCTATTTTAATCACTGGGTTCAAGGTCAAAGGTTCCAAGAAAGACATGTAAGTCCTTCACCAATGTAACACTAACTACAGTATTACAATGAATCCTCAAAATGGTTGAAGAAGATTTTCTTCTGCAAAAGATTATGATCATATGAATTTGACTGATACCTCTTGGACGAATTATTCGGCGTTATGTGTTATTTGGGCCCATTCTCCCATCTCTTGAATATATATTTTTACCCAAAATATTCCCCCCCCCCTTCTGTCATCAATTGTAGTGAGAGAAAGTACAGAAATAGTTTGTTGCAGCGTCTCTTGATGACATTGTGGGAAAAGGAGAAATTGCTCTTTACTAGCAATTTCTCCTTTTCTCACAGTGTTTTTTCCCTAGCTGAGGAGATTCAATTTCATCACATTTTGAAATGTCTTCTGCAAACTCTTTCAAGTTTATACAGTCAAAAAACTTGGCGTTTGGTAAAGGGTTAAATAGGATTTTCCTTGACCCCCAACTTCTGTTAAATTTACTGACCCCCAATTCATGGATTTAACCCACTAAAAGTCATTATTTTTCATTCACAGTTCCGTATATAAGGGGTCACAAGTACCCAAAATCAGCATAAATTAAGGAGTCATGGAAACCCTGTATAAACCTTTTTATCGGTAGAGAAGTAATAGTTGTACAGAGGTGTAATGTACAGAAAGTTTTAGCTTAGTGTAAAGGGGCCTTTCTACTGACCTACTTTTGTGGTGGTTTGTTTATAAACACACAGTGTGTATTCTCTAAGCTGTATGTATTCAGATTGCTTTATGGTTGTGTATTGGAAAATTATGTGTATTGAGAAAGACTCTCATTATAGTTTTGTATGCAGTCGATCGTACATGTACAATGTTGGTCATAATGATTAAAGAAGAGTTTAATTTTATGATTTTCTTATTGAGTTTCCTCAATTGATTAAATTTGTGGACAAGTAGAAACTAGGTCAAGTTTGTTTGTAAACAGAAGGATGACAGATGGACAGGAGTGAAACATTTATCCAGAAATGCACATCAGACAGGTGTTAGCATGTACATGGAGTGATTAAAACAAAGTAGCTGTGAGGAAACGACTAATGATACATTATGATTAAAATCATCTGATTGTTGGCTCTGTGAAGGAGCATATTATGCACAACTATACTGCTGCTAAAATCAAGTTTGCACCAGAAGTAATGGAGAGAGCTTCTAGTTTTTGACAGATGTGATGATTGATGGACATTAATTGAGATACCTTGGACTACCATGATATGGACTGTCAGTGAAGTGTTAAAAAAAAACACATTGATGGATTATTGAACAAGGAATGAAAGGATTGTTTTCGCTGTCCACACCATACATGTTTGAAGCTCAGGCCTAACATGGCCACATCTGAATTATTGACGAAAACATGCCAGTATATCAAATAACATCTACAGAAGAGAGAACATTTTGTTGTTCAGATGTTAAGTTATTTGATAGAAGAAAAATATGTTGGTACATTGATTATATTTAAATGGTTTGTTCAACTCCATGTATATACCAGCCACACACAGTCTTAGGGGACGTGATTAGCAAGCTAATGACTAATTAAAGGATAAGGAAACAAGAAGTATAACTCAGAACCTGACATTGGGACCATAGGAACGATATCAACAAACAGACTATAGTTTTCCACAGCCATCGACACTTCATGTAAATGATCACATTGGAAAACCGACTTTTCTATTTATAGATCTTGGAAAACACATTTTCGAAGTTTTTAGATCCTCAAAAAGAAAGTGGATTCCTGTTTAAATTTCATTCCTCATTAATGTGGACTTTGGAATGAACTTAATTACGTGTTGTTCATACTAAAATCAAAGGAACAATGTTTAACTACCAGTTTAAGTTGACCTTGTATATGTGGGCGCAGTATATAGGGGTTGTAGAGTTGTTTGGCCCCTTCTGGGAGGTTGTGAACGGTTTCTACGAGGAAAACAAAGCTTCGTTGGACTGGCTGTTTCCACGGGGACCAGGACTTAAAGGGTTGAGGAATGTAGCAAGGTAATCCGTTCAAAATAGATCAACAAGGGTCAACATGTTTCGATGGATGATTGGAATTACATGAAAATTCAGCTTTTTTGTATCATCCATGTTTCAATTTGTGTTGTCTGTTTTTACATTGGACTTTTTTAACTAATCAACCACCTAATGCCACATTTCTGCGTCTTGTAGCAGACAAGTTTCAAAAGGCATTGTGGCAGAAGGAGAAATTGCTTCTCACAATCAATTTCTCCTTTTGCCCTAATGCTTTTTCAATTTCAATCTATTCACACATCACAATAGCAAAACTGAAAGTTTTTTTCACATGTTCATTAAGATTTTCTAAAATTGTCTGTTTCAAGTAAAAGAAATGTTGTCAGCAGGTGGTAAAGACTACTGTTCAGGGATTGTCTTATACATGTATGTATTTTATCAGAAATTCTTAACCCTTTACTCCGTAATACCTAACTGTGTGCGTCTACTTAAGAAGGCTTTAAACCCAATTTCCCAAAATTAAAATTGCCCCTAATTACTTACGAGTAAACTGTAATATTTCCTTTTGTCGCAATGATTTCTCCCAAGACTTAGTATGCAAGGGAATAAGTATTTTTGTTCATGCTTTCAATAACGGCCAGCCACAAAATTAATTATACTTAATTTAATGTCACAAAAACCGTTTTGCATTTATCAAATTGAGATTTCATTTGCATTACTTACTGTTTTTGCTTATGTCTTTTTATTCTGTTTGTTACAGTTGCTTATAACATACTATTGTTTAATGCATAGGAACTTGAATGTTATTCTATGCCTCTTTTTAAACATCACAAATTGGCAGGAATTGTTTATATATCAATAAATCAATTTCAGCTTGTCACATAAAAATATGGACATTAGGTCTGCTGCAAATCCATAAAAAGGTGAATTAAACCAAAAAATGAACATTTATATGCATGTTTATTGAATGACATGTCCAGAGATGTGACATTTTTCCTTTGCTTACATCTCTATTCTTTCCTTAACCCATTACCAAACAAAAGCAACAGTTTCTTGCAGATGACTCTGAAAACATTGTGGGAAAAGGGGTAATTGCACTTGAGGAACAATTTCTCCTTTTCCCACAATGTTTTTTGCCCTATCTGAAGATTATTTTTCAAATTTCATCACATTTTGAAATGTCATCTGGGGATGGCAAAGTCCAAATTGATTTACTTGTCCATAAATGTCAAAAAACACCTGTCTGTACAATAGTTATAGTAAATTTAACTTGTCCATTATGGTTTTGGAAAAGCTGGGCAATACAGACAAATGAATTTGTCAACCTTAGTTCCTTTAACCCATTACCAATTATTTAAGATGGTTGACAAGTTTGTTGCAGACAATTCTGGAAAACATTGATGGAAATCGAGAAATTGCTCTTAACGAGTAATTTATCCTTTTCCCACAATGTGTTCTGCCCTATCACAAGATTATTTGTCAATTTCATCACATTTTGGAATATTTTCTGCAAACTCTTTCGATTTAGGACAGTCGAAAAATTTGGTGTTTGTTAAACGGTTATAATAAGTTGTATTCAGGATGGTTTTTTAAATTCATCCCTTATCCAGAGTTCTTGTAAAAGATGTCTTACCTAAAGAGTATGTGAATAATATGAGGGTTCAGTGCAATACTATAGTAAGTGCTTCACGATTGTGAAGCACTTACTATAGTCTTGCTCTGAACCCTTATTAGTATTTTCATGTATTGTTTAAAATGTTCAGGGCTTACTGTTTTATTTTTAGGAATACCAACCTCCATCTGGGTACCGGAGTATCAGTGGGCGTGCTGGCATCTATTCTCATACTTCTATATATACTTTCCAGATTTTTACCGTCTGTAAGTAATAAAAAACATTTTATTTTTTATTTTATTTGAGAAACTCATCCTTTCGTTATCCTTTTCGAAAAAAATAGATAGATAAAAGAAAAACATTTTGCCTTTTTTCAGAGGAAAATATTCTTTTTCATCATACCGGTTTTTACGCAGCTGCGGAAGAAAATATTCGAAACTAATGTGACGAGGGCCAAATTTTTGGATATGAGCAATTTTTCCTTTTGTGGTAAATGATTACTTCCTTAATTAAATGGAATATACCTTTTTGTCACATGCTTTAGTTCACATCTGCTATCGCTTTTCCAAAGGATATAGAAGGAAATTGTTGAAACGAAAATTTTGGATCAGGTTATTCTCTAAATGCTTTTGAAAACATAGATATAAGACTTATTTCAATATTGAGCAACAAGACAATAATTAACAACATATACATTTAAGAAAACCAATACATTTAATAGAATAATTGCCTTTAGGACAGACTACATTTCAAGAGTTCAGTGCAATACTATATATAGTAAGTGCTACATGTTTATGAAGCACTTGCAAATAGTCTTGCATTGAACCCTCGATTTGAAATGCGTCATTCCAAGGTAAGAGTTGGGAGGTTTAGTGCAATACTTTGGTAAGTCCTTCACGAAGAAGAAGTGCTGACTTAATCAAGTACATGTATTGTTCCTGAATCCTTAGTATTTTCTTCATGAGCGAGCACTTCCCTCTTTTGAAAATGAAAATAATTCAATGTTTGTTGAAGAGTTTTTCATAGATTTTTTAATTTTCGTAAACTGTTTTAAACATATGTTACATTTGTTGGTTGGAAATAATACACAGCAGATACATGGGTATTCCCTGGAAATTCGCTACAGAGGATTTTTACTGAATCTTGATAGCAAGGTGACACAAATATCAAGAAAATCTTGCGTTATCTGATTGCAACATAATTATATGAATTGTTAATAACTGAAATTGTTGTGACAAAATGAGAATTTCCTCATAACAAAAAGTTTAATTATTTTCTTCGTATATACATTATTTTACATTCCTGAATCAAATTTCTAGAGAAACACTTTGAGAGTTAGTATATTTAGTAAATGCTTCACATTCTTTAAGCCTTTCTACAGTCTTACATTGATCCCCTTTGCTGAAGCTGCTTTTTTAGGCAGCAATTTCTTCATTTGACATTGCTTGTTTGCGTCTTTTTTCCTCTCATCTCAATAGTTATGCACTGATGTGTTAATTTTGACAAGTCACTAAATGTAATGAGGGAATTGATTATGATCTTGTTGGTCTAGTGTAAAGCCTAAAGGGATATTTAATTGATTGTAATTTTTGCTATTCTTTCAGAAACTTAAGAGCCTGTGTTACGTGTTGATGGCTATGGGTACATCGGCCTCAATATGGGCCCTGCAATCCGTCTCTGATACCATGATAACCAAACTGGTACCCTACTGGCATTATGTGCTGGGCTACGTGGTAATCATGGGACTGCTTAGTGCCGCGGTGGTTTACAGATACGGCAAGATCACCGATACTCGAACATTAAACCTGATTCAGTGGTTACTGCAGTGTATAGGTTTGATACTGATATATAATGGGACCCAAATCAGGGAGGTGTCTGTGGCCCTTATTATAGTCACGCTGATGGTGTACAACTTCCCGAGATTGTGGCTTGCTCGGTACTTCACTAATCAGTCCAGCAGAAATCTATGGTAAGCACAGAGGTCAATAACTCCATGTATACACAGAGGTCAATAAGTGGGCTAGATAAACTAAAAAATTCTGTACACAGTATTTTTTTATACATCCAATAAAATCTATTGCTTGAAAAGGAGAAAAAGTACATATGGTTAATTTGAGGTCTCCATACTATGATATTTGTTAGTCTCATGAAAGCGGTCCATGAAAGTCTTTGTTTAGAATATTATTTTTCCTTTGCCCCACATATATTCTTTCCAGCATATAGTCAAATATCCTATAACAAAACCTTTTATTTTTTAGAAATCTAAAAAGAATTGTTGAGTAACAAGTCATTTTTCATGAGTTTGCAAACCCAATCCATTACTGTAATGTAGCTTTAAATTTACCCCAGAAAAAGATATGGGTACATGTATTTGTTTGATTAATGTTTTCTAGATTCAATATGGTTGTCACTATATCTTCAGGTACAGATTTTTCCCTCCTAAAATCCAACTTCTGACCGAGGAAGAATATAACCAACAGGGTAACATACATACACAAGAGGAGTTAGAAAAGTTACGGGATTATTGTAGAAGTCCTGACTGTAAAGCTTGGAAAGTGATTAGCAGATTAAATTCACCCCATAAGTAAGTATTTTGGGTAAAGGAGTTATTTTCTCAGATATCTTTTCTTACATCAAACTCTTTGAAGGGATTGTTTGACTTGCATGTATTGGCTACAGCAGCTTACAATTATCTTAAAGAATGAAAAATTGACTATTTTTTTTTTTTACCATTAATTACAGAATGTGCTAAAATGGGTTTACTAAAATGAATGAATAGGGTTAACTAAATCTGAGTACATGTATTACAATATGCCTATATTGTGTTTTTTTTCTACTTTGATTTCTTTTTTTGTTTGTTAACACAATAACAAGACTTCAGACCTGATCTATTTGTAGGTCTGTTAAAGGTCATTTTGTGTCAAGATTGTCCCATTTCTTCTTGAAGATATGTTATAACCAATTACCAAATGACATTTGACCAGTCTGTTGCATACTTCTCTGGAAAACATTGTGGGAAAAGAAGTAATTGCTCAAATCGTGCAATTTCTCCATTTCCCACAATGATTTCTGCCATGTCAGAAGATCATTCTTTAATTTCATAACATTTTCATATGACGTCTGTTAAACTCTTTCAATTTGGGACAGTCGAAAATTTGATGTTTAGTAAAGGTTAATGCACCCTTAATTGAAGATTGGAGACACATTTGTTATAAAAGGAGAAATTGCTCAGCTGAACCAATTTCTCGTTTGGTTGTAATAGTTTCTGCCCAAAACCACTAAAGCATTATCAAGAAACTTGTTTAAATGCATATAAAAGATAAATTAACAAACAGTTGCATTAAAACTGGGGAAATTGCTTAAAATGAACTTTTGTTTCATGCAAATCTGTAAAGAAATTCTAACCTTTATTACAAATTATCTATTTACTGGTGTTAACTCATTACAAATCTTCATTCTGATGATTCATTCATTACAAATTCTTATTTATTTGTCTTAGATAATTCAATTTATGTTTATCCACATTACCATAATGCGGACTAAATGACCTTAGCTGTTTATGCGCCTTAATCACCACTGATTCATTCATAAAAAGTTTTAACTTTTGAAACTAAACCCTTAGAATGCTGGGTAATTGTCTAAAAATAGATTTTGTGTTGTCTGCTTTTCAAAACCTTATTGAGTAGACTGTAACAAACTGGTTTGATGTCGTTATTGTTTGGGAATGGGTTAGATGAAGCATACATAGGTGAACATTTTTGAATTTTAAGTGACAAACAAAAATAAGTGAATGTTTAGCCAATAAATTGTTTAGTCATTAATTTTGTATTTCTGAATTTACTGTCAACCAACCCAATAAATGCTTTTATGACGCGAGTTTAGGAAGACAATATATCGAACATTTTCAAGAAAAGATATTGGTTGGCAAGATACAAGAATATAAAAATATTTTTACAAGCTACAGGATTTAGAAATTAATTTGCAAGATACAAGAATTTATATGCAAGTGAGTATATTATATTTTAAGTAATTTCTGTACTGTTCAAGGTTCTACTGAATACAAATGTGTTTCTTCTTGTTCTAGATCATGTAAAGCAGATGGCATTTAACTTAAGGACACATGTCCACAGCACACACAAGACATGCATTACTGCCCGTCAATAATTTAACCCTTTACCAAACACAATATTTCTACTGTCCTAAATTGAAAGAGTTTGCAGACGACATTTCAAAATGTGATGAAATTGAAAAATAATCTTATTGGGTTGAAAACATTGTGGGAAAAGGAGGAATTGCTTGTTAGGAGCAATTTCTCACATTTTGTAGAGTCACTTGCAACAAAGTGGTTAAAAGTCGTTGTTGTTTGGTAATGGGTCTAATCATTGTGATAAATGAAGAAAACATACCAGGGGCAAATTCTTCTACATTTAAAAGTTGTTGAAATGACTTATGAAAGTAAAGATCATATTTTGTAATAGGGAACTGTAATTGAATCAATCCATAAACAGCGGTCCCTGGCTGGGTATCTTGTGGGCGACAGTGGTGAAGCGGTAGAGCGTCGGGCTCCTGTACTGAGGGTGTCCCTTTCGAATCCCTGCTAGGCTAGGAGAAAATTTTCCAGGACTAATCCACAAATCGGCATGATTTCTGGTTTTGTACCTGATTGATATTATGTATTTGACATTTGCATATGATTTTAAAGATTTTATGTATATCTCTTTGTGAATTAAAAATGATTTTTTTATTTCATTATATATTAATTCTTTACAAATTTATATTTAATTTTCTTTAACCAAATACCTTTTAAACTGTAAATGATTCAATTATACGTTTATTCACATCAACATAATGCGCGCTAAATGATCCAAGCTGTCGATGCGCCTTAAAACGCCATTCATTCATTTTATTTTATTATAGATTTGCGGACTTTATTGCCAATGATGCATGGCACATAAGTGAACAAGAAGCCAACTGGTATACACAAGATTCAAACTCGGATCCTACGGACAGTGACAATTATTCGGATGCTGAATCTGAGCTTACCTTCATACTGGGCAACCCTAACATGAGAGTGACGTTGTCTTGATCAGCTTGGTGGACTCTTTTTCGAGGGATCAGTGCAAAACTATAGTAAGTGCTTCATGTTTATGAAGCACTTACGGGGGATTAGTGTACAGAACTTGAAATCACATGCCCCCTCTCCGCGTTGGTTCAAATCCAGAGAGGGATATGGGTTTTCATGAGAGGCAGTCTCCCAACTGACTTACAGAATGCTGATGGTTCTACCCGCCTTGACCAGCCCTTATGGGCAGTTGAGTATGGGTTCTTCCTCCATCATTAAGAGTCGGGCATTGCTACATAACTGAAGTAATGTTGATGTGATGTAAAACCCATATAAATATGAAGCACTTACTATAGCCTTGCACGGAACCCTCGATTTACAGTAATTGTCTTTCAATTAGGTGTGAGATTAGAATATATCTTTTCATTCTTTCATATCAAGAGTTCAACGCAAGAATATCAGGGTCTTCCCAAGGATTTTTTTCAGGCCTAAATTCATCCAAATGTGCTTAAGAATTAGCCCACAGCACTTTAAAATTTGTCCTAGAGCTGATCAACATGCTTGGAACATTGTTGGGTAGATATGACTTTGTTTAAAAACAGTATTTGTTGTCTTTAAATTAAAAAAGAATCCTTAAATTTCACCATTTGAGGATGCATCTGTTCCAAGCATGTTGATCAGCTCTAGGACAAATTTTAAAGTGCTGTGGGCAAATTTTTAAGCACGTTTGGATGAATTTAGGCGCCAGGGGAGTGCTTATTTTGAAATTCTGGCACTTAATATTGTAAGTCTTTCATGCTTTTGAAGGACTTGCCATAGTCTTGCATTGAGCCTCCTTTACCTTTTTAACAATTGGAAAGTATAGAAAATGATATTGTTTTTTTTTATGTATATTTGAATTTGGTTGAAGTATAAGAGACAATAATGAAAAATTACTTCTCAGGAGCAATTATTTTTGAAAATTGTTGTCCCAGATTTCAGGTGTTAGTAGTGTTTAGTTTAATTAATGTGGGATAGAGTCAAAGACTTAGTGCTCTTGAATTTTATAATCGCCTACTATAACCTTCAAATACTTGCCAATGAGAGGCTCTTTTTACACTGTTGAGGTATGGTATTAATGATATTGTTGTAAGTGATAGTTTTTAGACTCTGTCTTATTTGATTATAATCAGTTTTATTTTATAAGAGAGGGTATAACTGTTGTAACTATTAAAGTTGTTTTAATAGCAGAATTTACCGGTAATATTTTTTTCAGTTGATAAATCATGTAGATTGTGATAGTGTTTTATGTATTATGTTTCTTGTATATTGTATTGTTTTTGTTTATTTGTTTTTGAGCAACAATTATGTTTTAGATACTTGATTGAACCATACTGTCATTGGTCCAAATGGAAATTAGCAGCAGGCAAGTTTTATAAAGCAAGTAAAATATATCAAGTACGGTAATATCTTTCTCATGATTGAAGAAACAATTAGGACCAAAGTGGAAAATGCTCATCATAAACAGTTACTCCTTAAGTCACAACAGTTTCTTGCTTACCAATAGTAATAACACAATTCCTATGAGACGAGAGGTTGAAAATAAAAATTTCCTCTTTGATTTGCCTTTCTGATATGCACAGATTTTCATGTTCAATAATTCGCTATAGCTGATCATTTTTATTATGTTGTCATTTTTTATATACTCAAGTTTAATTTATAGTAGCTGGCCCATAGTTTGTATCAAGTTTGTATACATTTCTGTGTTTATCTTACATATTTTCTTAGTTTCATATTTATTGTTTTGATGGTAACAAGATATCTATGTATTACAAGATGAGCCGACAATGCTGTTACTTGTGTATACATGTACTTTTTATAACCCTTCCTGTTAACCCTTAAAATGCTGGGAAATTTTCTAAAAATATATTTTTCTGTTGTCTGTTTTCCAAAATCTCAAATATCTGCTTGATTTCTACGAGGAAAGATACTCTGAGTAGCAAACAGGTTAGATCACAGGCAAGCTGCGAATTTACTTTGCAGCTGGCCTGGATCCAACCTGTTTGCATAGGCATGAATTCAGTTCAAGCACTTTTAGGGTTAAAAGTAATTAAAGCAGAGAAAACTACAACTGAATATAAAAAAATATCATTTGGCACAAAGCTTTTAAATGTAATCTCGTTCAAACAAATCTTCAAATCCACTGCAAAGAAAGATATGGTTTATGGGATTAAAAGGAGGTATACAAAAGATATTGTGCGTCAGTCAACATTCTGTTAAGGCATGGCAGACACCATCAAGATGTGAAACCATTTTCGTCATATGTAACAAGAAAACCATTGCATATTTGGTTTGTAAGGTAATTCTTACAGCATTAAACTTGATAAAGTAAAGAAGTGAATCAAATCATTATGATTTTTCAAAACTATAGAGTTATGAAAATTAATTTTGAAAATGTGTTACAATGATTCACTATGTATGACAAGCATTTTTTTCCTGACATGTTATTTTGACCATTACCACCACATTTCACTGTAATAAGGTTTTCTACATTAAAAAGTGTCAGCATATTTCCTAACAATGTTTTCATTTATATGTGCATTTTGTCATCATTGATGCTTATGATATGCTTTAAAACAAGTAATAATGAAGGTTGTAGGTTTACTTGCTGAATACTTTGGAGAGGATAAGTGAAATGCTGGACATAGCTGGTTTTGCATTTAAGTGAAATGCTGGTTTGGCACTAAAATGAAATGTTTTTTGGCATTAAAGTGAAAAATTAGTTTGGCATTAAAGTGAAACACTAGTTTGGCATTAAAGTGAAACACCAGTTTGGCATTATAGTGAAATGCTCGTTTGGCATCAAAGGGAAATGCTGGTTTGGCATTAAAGTGAAACACCAGTTTGGCATTATAGTGAAATGCTAGTTTTGCATTAAAGGGAAATGCTAGTTTGGCATCAAAGGGAAATGCATGTTTGGCATTAAAGTGAAAGGCTTATTTGGCATTAAAGTGTAATGCTAGTTTGGCATTAAAGTGTAATGCTAGTTTGGCATTAAAGTGTAATGCTAGTTTGGCATTAAAGTGAAATGCTTATTTGGCAGTAAAAAGAAATGCTAGTTCGGCATTAAAGTGAAATGCTTATTTGGCATAAAAGTGAAAGGCTAGTTTGGCATTAAAGTGTAATGCTAGTTTGGCATTAAAGTGAAATGCTAGTTTGGCATTATAGTGAAATGCTAGTTTGCCATTAAAGTGAAATGCTAGTTTGGCATTAAAGTGAACTGCTAGTTTGGCATTAAAGTGAACTGCTAGTTTGGCATTAAAGTGAACTGCTTGTTTGGCATTAAAGTAAACTGCTAGTTTGGCGTTAAAGTGAAATGCTAGTTTGGCATTAAAGTGAACTGCTAGTTTGGCATTATAGTTAATTGCTATTTTGGCATTAAAGTGAAATGCTGGTTTGGCATTAAAAAAAATTCTTGTTTAGTATTAAAGTGAGAGGGTTTAACCTGCTTCCTGATGAATTCCCATTTTACCACTCAGACAGAAACAATTGTTAATGGAGAAGTTTTCAGTGAGAAGCATTTGAAGAATATCATGGCTTTAACATTGTCTTCTGCTTTTGTTTCAAATTGTGGACTTTTCAAAATATTTCATATGAGGGAATGGGTTAATAGGTATCTAAATATACATCTCCATTTTATGAAAAGTTGCATTCTTCAATCTGATATAGCCATAACCAAACACTAACAATATTTGAACACTTTGTTGGAGACGACCCTGGAAAACTTTGTTGGAAAAGGGAAATTGCTCTTAACGAGCAATTTCTCCTTTTTCTACAATGTTTTCTGCCCTTCCAGATTATTTTTCAATTCCTTCAAATTTTTAAAGGTCGTCTGCAAACTCTTTCAATTTGGGATAGTCGAAAATATGGCGTTTCATAAAGGGTTTAAGGAACATTTGTTTTTGACATGTAGCTGATATGATAGCATGGAGGTTCATAGTAAGACAAAATACAATGGAAGCAATGGCTTGAATGACTCTGGATAATGTGGATAGAATTACGCCTGGATGTCTAGTTCAAATTTGATTAGAACTGGTTTGAACCCAGGGATTACATGGATTTTTCAACCCTTTACCAATCGCCAGATTTTCAACTGTCCCAAATTGAAAGAGTTTGCAGGCATTTCAAAATGTGATGAAATTCAAAAACAATCATCTGATAGGGCTGAAATTATTGTGGGAAAAGGAGAAATTGCTTGTTAAGAGCAATTTCCCCTTTTTCCACAATGTTTTCCACAGTTGTCTGCAACAAACTTGTCAAATGTCGTTATTGTTTGGTAATGGGTTAACTCAAAAACCTCATAAATCCACAAAGAAAGCAATTTTCATTTTATAGCTAATTAATTTTAAACACCTATTTCTTGTTTGACACTAAACTTTTTGGATTTATTTTTTGTCTGAAATTATTCTTTTTTTTGTTGATTTTGATTTATACTTTATGTTTTATACGTCCCCTCTTTCTTGTCTGATCATTTCAAATAAAAATTATTGGTTCATGCTTCCAAATTTTGATGATTTCAAATTTTATGCTTTTCTTTTATGCTTTTCTTTTATTCTCTTTTAAATCTTTTCTTTGAAAGGCATCAAACAAAGATTTGGATATTTCAAATTTTACTTTTCTCTATATTCCCCACCTCTCCTGTCTGTTTTCAGGTTTGCAGACTTTATAGAGGGCAACTCCTGGCACGTCACCAGCGATGAACTGCTTGAGTACGAATCAGGACCGGATCCGATAGTCGTGAGTGATGATGATGACGATGATATATCAGAGGCAGACTTTATGCTGAGCTCGCAATGACGTGCCAAGAAATTGAAGATCAAATGTGAAAGATTTGCTAGTGCTTGCAATGAACACTTTGAGAGCTCAGTGCAAGACTATAGTAAGTGCTTCATAAACATGAAGCACTTACTATAGTATTGCACTGAACCCTTGACTTGATGTGTTTTAACCCATTACCAAACAACGACATTTGACCAGATTATTGCAGTCGACTATGGAAAAATTCTGCTTTTCCCCACAATGTTTTCTGCCCTATCAGATTATTTTCAATTTTCATCACTTTTTGAAATGTCGTCTGCAAACTCTTTCAATTTGGGACAGTCAAAAGTATGTCATTTGGTAATGGGTTAAGAAACATTGTGAACTCTTGGAATCTACTGGCGGACTTACAAGAAACCAATTGTTCTACCTTGATTTATCAGCCATTATGTGGAGTTAAGTTTGGGATCTTCATCTGTCAGTGAGCCAGGTATCGCAACATAAACTGAACTAGTGTGATTAGATGAAAACCCCTTTATTGAAATGCTGCTCAATATGGTTTCTTAAATAAGAACACCTAACACTTTTATAATAAGTTATTTTCATGCCTTTGTAGAAATCCTTTTGGAAAATAGTGTACAAAAAAACGGGAACTAGTTAAGAAGTGAGTTGTTATTTTTTTACAACATTGATTTCAATGCTTTTGTTTATGTCATTTGCTGCAAATGGACTGCGTGGGGACAGGGTTTGTTAGCTTTTACCAAAGACAGTTGTAATCATTCCAAAATGAAACTATATTTTCATCAAGTTACTAAAATGGGAATGATATTTATAGAATGTAGATTATATCAATGTAAAGGGAAGCAGTGTACACAAATTACACAAATTACCTATAAGAATTTATAAGATAATGAGTATGGTTTAACCAATTACCAAACAATAACAACATTTAACCACTTTGTTGCTGATGACTTTGGTAAACATTGTGGACAAAGGAGAAATTGCTCGTAATGAGCAAATTTGTCTTTTCCTACAATGTTTTCTGCCATTTCAGATGATTAGTTTCCAATTACTCACATTTTAAAATGTTGTCTGCAAACTCTTATAGTTTCGAATTGTCAAAAATTTGGCGTTAGGTAAAAAATGTTAAGCTTCCAACAAATAATTTTAGAATTTTGAATACGCAGACTAGAAAAATCTTGCAAATATGCCTCATGTCTAGACATACATTTCTTTTGTAGTTGCAATATTAAAGGAATTGTTTCTATTGGAATTCTGGGGGCAACTTTTCTCTTTTTTTCCATCTTTTGTGTGCGATTTTAGGATGATTTCTTCATTTTTGCAGTTTTTAGCCATATTTTGTTGCAATTGTATCCTTTACTATAATGTGGGTACTCATTATGATCGTCTTAAAGTGATGATTCTAATTAGTACATTTATAATGTGATTTATTTAATTGGTTGTGAAATACTACCTGTATGAGACCCTCATGCATCATCTTGTGTGAACCGCTGAATATGAACACTGTTAGACTTTGTTTTTCTATACAGTGAGGTTTATCTGCAGTACATTTAAGACATCGGTAATGTGTATCCTGAACTTCCATGTTCTGCCCTGACACATCTTTGTTTAGACTATGATAATCAAGCAATAGAAGTGTCATCAGATGTCCAATATGTTTGGCAGGAAGAGGCCATCTTGCCAAGTGGTTAACCTATAGAATGCTTGGTAATTTTGTAAAAAAGGATTTTTGTGAGGTCTGCTTTCCAAACCTTTAAATGTCTGCTTAATTTTGATGAGGAAAGATACTCAGAGTAGCAAACAGGTTAGATCACAGGCCAGCTGCCAATTTACTTGGCCGGCCTGGATTCATCCTGTTTGCATAAGCATGAAGTCGGGTCCAGCCCTTAACTGGTTAAAACTAAACATAAAAATTACATGGCCCCTCTCAATGTTGGTACCAGCATGGGGACAGATTTGGATTTTCATGAGATATAGTCTCCGGGCTGGAATCGGATGGTTCTATAAGCTTGACCAGCCTTTAATACCGTAAAGCTTGACTTTAAGTGTGGTCTTACATGGCCAAGCAGTCAAGGTGGTGGTCTTAGAATTCAGGGGTCCCGGGTTCAAGCTCCTTCTTTACCTCTTGTTTTGTAGGAATGTCACTTGGCAAGGCAATTCCCCTTGCCTTAGTACCCATGAATCCAGGAAAGCTGTAATATAACTGAAATGTTGTTGACATGACATGTAACCCTATACATACAAACAAATGATATGTGCTAGGCAACACACCATAACTGAATACTGTTGTCACAATGTAAAACCCTAATGAAGGACAGCTGTACCATATTCTCTAAACAATTTACCAAATGAAAAGTGTTTTATAGAAACGTTATCTGAAAACATGTAATGAAGATATCGGAGGATTGGTTGGATGCTGATTTTGCAGGAAGTACTCAAAATAGAAATAAAAGTTTCAGAAATTATAAAGGTCAAAAAGGATAAATTGCTCATACATGTGTCCATAATCCCATACAACTCTGAACATGTTTTATTAATAAGTAACTTTTTGTTGTGTCAACTTTTTGTCAGGAACTTTTTCGTTTGCTTTAAAATTGTTTCCAAAAGTCTTTTTTGTAATCCTAATGAATTGTAGGTAGCAAATGAAAATGAACGATTGGGCTCATTAATGTTTTGCCCTTGATACATAATAGTTTGTATTTTCATAATGAGATTGAAAATATTTCAGTTAATTCATTAACAAACAATAACAACATTTGACCAGGTTGTTGCAGACGACTATGGAAAACATTGTGGGAAAATTAGAAATTGCTCTTAACGAGCAATCTCTCCCTTTCCCACAATGTTTTCTGCCATATCAGAAGATTAGTATTCAATTTTCTCACATTTTATAATGGCGTCTACAAACTGTTTCAATAAAGGACAGTCCAAAACTTGACGTTTGGTAAAGGGTAAAAGCAGTCTCCATTTCAATTATATTTCCTAGTCTATTGAAGTACCATTAATATATAACCCTCATCTGTTAACAATATTAACTTGAGATGTTGAACAAATTAAAGTAAAAGTGACAATACTGGTGATTACTTTCATGATAAACATATCCTTGTTTTGCCAAATTGTCAGTTTGATATTTTTTACCGTAGTATGTATGATGAGATCATTTGTCCATTTTCTGTGAAAAAAGTGTATCTCAGGATTTAACACAGTTATGAAAGTTTTTTCTTGTGAATCACTGTTGTTTTCCTTTTGAACTATGATGGCTTTTTTCTTGTAACTAACTGTTGTTTGCTTTTTTATACTATTTCTGATAAACAACATCCAACGCCAAAACCTTTGAATAAAGATTGAAAATGATCTGTTTTGTTGGGTCTGATGTTAATTAGCCCATATGTCCATATTTGGTTTGTAACTTGTTCAATCTACCCATTACAAGACTAAAAAAAAAAGAACAGCTTAAGCCTTTCCCAAAAGCCAAATTTTCAACTTTCCCGAATGGAAAGAGTTTGCAGACGACATTTCAAAATGTGATGAATTGAAAAATATTCTTCTGATAGGGCAGAAAACATAATGGGAAAAAGAAAAATTGCTGTAAATATCAATTTCTCCCTTTCCCACAATGTTTTCCAGGTTCATCTGCAACAACCTGGTCAAATGTTGTTATTGTTTGATAATGGGTTAAAAGAAATACAACATAATGGGAAAAAAGAGAAATTGCTGTAAAGATCAATTTCTCCCTTTCCCACAATGTTTACTGGTTCATCTGCAACAAACTGGTCAAATGTTGTTATTGTTTGATAATGGGTTAAAAGAAATACATTTCTTTATGTTACTGGGTAGAAATCAATATTGCATAAGGGTAAATTTCTAATTGGGAGCAATTTATCAGTCTGTACGTGCTACAATTACAAAGAATAAACTCCCCCTTTTTAGAACACCACCACTCAAGGTAAATTCTAGGTTAAAAGAGCAAACGATTGAGCTGAAAAGCGATTTCTCCCTTTTCAGTAGACTTTTTATCTCCTGTCAAGTTCGAGAAGGAAATCTGGAAGAGTTCTTTTCGCATGAGAATCATCCATGGCCACCATCACTATCTCAACATGGGAAGCTTCTTCTTCCAAGCAATAAATCCGAGTTGCTCGATTGTCTAGCTCCTTCTAGTAGCGCCGATCCACCTCAATGTGATGCAAAGGTATTTGATGGTGCTGCAGTGATACACTCGCTACCAAAAGGTGATGCACATACTTTCGGAGAGTTTGCAAATAATGTGTTTATACCTTGGACGCTCCAACAACTTCAGGATCAAAATAGGATAGATATTGTCTGGGATTCATACTTGACTGATAGCCTTAAAAACACTACAAGACAGAAACGTGGTAGTGGTTCGAGAAGAAAAGTATCAACTCAAACAAAGTTACCTGCAAACTTTCAATCTTTCTTGCGTGATTCAAAAAACAAAGAGGAATTGTTCGCTCTCTTAAGTGATACTGTATCATCATTCAGTTATCAACCGGACAAACAAGTTTATATAACTTCTGGAAAGTCTGTTATTGCTAGGGGGTGCGCTGAACCCATGATAGAGTCGGACCATGAAGAGGCAGACACACGAATGTGTTTGCATGTCCTTGATGCTCTTAAAAAGGGTGCTTCGAAGATAATGATAAGTACAGTCGACACAGATGTTGTCATAATTCTTGTTGGAATATTTTCCTATCTTGAAAGCCTACATGCGGGTCTTGACATATGGATTGAATTCGGTAAAGGAAAACATTTGAGATATTATCAAGTAAATTCAATCTTTAATGCTCTAGGAAGTGACCTTTCAAGAGCTCTTCCATTTTTTCATGCATTGACGGGTTGTGATACAACATCTCATTTTGCAGGCAAAGGCAAAAGATCTTCTTGGAAGTCATTGAAAGCATACCCAGCAGTGATCGGTGCACTGAAACTCGAAAATCTATTTCTTCCTTTAGAAGTTGGGTCACATTCATTCCATTTGTTGGAGAGATACGTGTGTGTTCTGTATGACCACACAACAGAGCACACACTTGTAAACGATCTTCGACAAGATTTATTTGCACAAGGAAAGAACGTCAAGATGATGCAAAGTTTGCCACCGACACAGGATGCCCTCTGTTTACACGTGAATAGGAGTTTGTACCAGGCCAGTATCTGGTTAAGCTGTTTAGAGTCGAGGCAAAACGTCCCTTCCCAGAAGCATTTGGATGGTTAAAGGCTGGCGATAATTGGAAGCCGGTTTGGACAACATTACCAGAAGCAGCAAAGAGTTGTAGAGAGTTGATAAGATGCGGCTGCAAAGCACTTCCAATTTGCATGAGAAATTGCGTTTGTAAAAACCACCGACTTCCATGTACATCACTTTGCAAATGCAGTGGAAATTGTAGGCAATCAGTGTAAAAAAGAAAGCAAATCTTAACACCGATCTAATCATTAGATGAAAGACCCATCAATAATTTGGTGTGTACCGCTTTTTAACATATATGGTCATTTCACGGCGATCAGCGCACCTACTATGCTTTCCTGACTTTCTCACACCAGTACTCAAACTACATCTTTCCATGTCGCTGACTACATACTCACATGGCCAAAGAATCTTGGATGAGTGGCGAATTCTATTGTCGGAAAGATTTGTTTGTTTGTATATGGTTTCACATCGTGTCAACAGCATGTCATATTGCGATGCCCGGCTCAAAGTTGTGGAGGAATTAAGACCCCATTTGCTGAACTGCCAACAAGGGCTCGATCAAGCATTTTGGTAGAACCACCGACCTTCCGGTTGGTAGCCGGGAGCCCCCATAAACGAATTGACAGCGCCCTGATTTGAACCACCAGAGAGGGTCTGTGTGATCACAAGTTCTGTACTCTAACCACTAGGCCACGGATGACCCTTGTCGGAAAGTAGTTTCCTTGACCGAGTATCGAACCCAAGACCTCCACTGTTTCGTAATTCACAACGCATCAGGAATTTTCAGTTATATTACTATGTCCAGTTCATTATTGATCGGGGTATCTATTAGAGAACTAACGACCTTCCGCAAATTTATCAGTGAACTTCCCCTTATATATGACCAGGTCAAGATTCAAACCCAACGGTTGAGTTAACTATCGAATTTAAGCCATTCTATCAACGCGGCCATGTGGCAATGGATGCATACGAATTTATCATTTCAGGTCTTTAATTTTTTGAAAATTGGATGAAATGCACACACAAACAAGATAAGCTTATACACGAGCAAATAGGTTTCATTATCAAGAATCCCATATTGACCGGCTCAAATATGGCGAGGAAATGTCTTCCAGGGGCCCTAAATGATATATAGTTGTCCATTCATATAGAAAACGCCAAATTCCGTATGTTTCCACGTCTTAGTTTAGCCGTACAGTTGTTAAATCCGAAAAAATCATATAGAAAGGAAGAGTAGTCGGATGGTACATCTATCCGAATATTCATACATGTATAAAAAATGATATAGGACCTGAAAATCGGGCACAGTTGGTTTTTCTGATTCAGATCATCGATATAAACATATTTACAAAGTTTCACACTTTAGTCCGGATGAAAAACATTAAACCCCTAACAGTTTATCCTTTTTCACAATGTTTCAAGATTCAACACCATACACCATAGAGAGGTATTGTGGTGAGAGAAGAGGGTCATGTACTTAAAGTGGAGGACTTCAAATGTTTTCTTGGTGTACAATATCTCTATATTGTCATGGTAAAGCAATGAAGAACGATTGTAATGAGTAATTGTTTTCCAAAACCTTTAATATATGCTTAATTTTGTTGATGAAAGGTACCCAGAGTAGCAAACTGGTTAGATCAAGGCCAGCCACCAATTTACTTGAAGAACGGTATGAAGTCGGTTCAAGCACTATAAGGGTTAAAGCTGGTGTTTAGATCCTACGTTGAGAAGGGTGTATTCTCTCAGCAAGTAAATATATGTGTATCTGATGATTTGTCTGCTTTCAAGGGCTTTTGGGTAGTTCAGTGGTGAGGTTTAACCCTAGGTCCAAGATTCGATCACCACCAGGTTGTTTGTCTTGTGACTAGACACTTCAGAGACCTTGCCTTTTAGTAGTACTGGTGAGTATCAGGAAAGCCTAAATAAAGTTGTTGACATAGTGTTCATAGAAATGTAGGACAAGGTCCTAGGGTGGAATGCATTTTCTTCAAGACATGGTCGTGTGTTCGAATTATGACACTGGTCATGTATCCATGTTGTGGTAACTATAAGTTAAACCTTACCCATCCTTGGACATTTTTTGTCTTCTTTCCCAAATCTTAAATATCTACATAATTCTACTTGGCGGCTGACCTGGATCTAACCTGTTTACATAAGCATGATGTCGGTTTCGGCACTATTAGGGTTAAGAACTTTCATAATAAATGTCAAATGAGCAAGTTTTAAATTAAACCGTGCCATATAATTCACTGAACTGCCAGTGCTTGAAACCTCAGTTGACCGGGTTGAACTTGTATCAGACCAAGTTTAACCTATTCCCACAGCACATACATGGACTGTTAAAACAGCGGTATTTTTCAATTTGATATAAATGTAATGCACCTAGCAAAAAATCCTCTCAACGACACAATCGCCTCCGACCAATGAAAAACACTGTTGTCCACTGATCAGTTGTGTTGTCTTTTCATTTATTGTCCACCAACATTCACCGTCTGTTGCCCCCTATGCATGAATAATTATGACGCGGTATATTCAATACTCGACAGTCTTTTGAACACAGTCCATAAACAATAGAATTTTACGCATAATATATCAACAGGTAAGCTTAGTAGCATTTATAAAATAATGCACGTCGTCGAACATTACGGACGGCTCCTGGGATATTTTTAGATATTCAGTATATAGCGTGTAATTCATGCTAATCAGACAGGTCTACAGACGGTGAATGTTGGCGGACAATACTTGCGTGTTCTCCATTACAATAAGTTCCCAAATTTGCATAGATCTACACACATTCTGTAGGTGAAACGAAATGCATACATTTTAACAACACCGAACTGGAATTAACCCTTTACCAAACGCGAAATTCCTGACTCCCATACTGAAAAAATGTACAGACGACATTTAAAAATGTGATGAAATTGAAAAATAATCTTTTGATAGCGCAGAAAACATTGTGGGAATAGGAAAAGAATGCTCGTTATGAGCAATGTGTCCTTTTCCCACAATGTTTTCGAGAGTCGTCTGCAACAAACTTGTCAAATGTCGTTATTGTTTAGTAATGGGTTAAAATGCATTCGTGGTAAGGGGTGCTCAGTATGTCTAAAATATTGGAAAATTATTGCATCTGTAAAATGGGATTCCAATCGCGGTGTCTTGTGTATTGGATAGTCCAGGAAAGCTACATTACTATACAAAAAAAGTCTTTTATTGTACATAAAGGTCTCCGGCCCATCATATCACATATATTATACATTTCATATATAGATCTAGAGTTTATCATTCGTTTCCTTCTAAAAGGACGCTTGTTACAAGCCGAAACTAGTCTTTTTTGGAGAAAGCAAAATACACAACAGTAAGTAAAACAAATAAAGTAAATTAACGAAGATATCAAACATTTAGAAATGTAAGGCAGTCGTTTTTATCAATTTCAGACTCTTTGTTGGGGGTTAAGTTCAGACTCTTTCACTTTCAATATGAAAGATTAACATGTTATATGATAGCTCTTGGTTATACCAGCTATGCCATATAACTAAATATAATTGCTCTTCGTTAATCTAGAGATGCATTATTTCTATAAATAATAGGTCTTTGTTAATCTAGATATGCAGTATAACTTTATATGATAGCTCTTGGTTAATCTAGAGATGCTGTATAACTTTATATAATAGCTCTTGGTTAATCTAGAGATGCAGTATAACGTTATGTAATAGCTCCTGGTTAATCTAGAGATGCTGTATAACTTTATATAATAGCTCTTGGTTAATCTAGAGATGCTGTATAACTTTAAATAATAGCTCTTGGTTAATCTAGAGATGCAGTATAACTTTATATAATAGCTCTTGGTTAATCTAGAGATGCTGTATAACTTTATATAATAGCTCCTGGTTAATCTAGAGATGCTGTATAACTTTATATAATAGCTCTTTGTTAATCTAGAGATGCTGTATAACTTTATATAATAGCTCTTAGTTAATCTAGAGATGCGGTATAACTTTATATAATAGCTCTTGGTTAATCTAGAGATGCATTATAACTTTATATAATAGCTCTTAGTTAATCTAGAGATGCTGTATAACTTTATATAATAGCTCTTAGTTAATCTAGAGATGCTGTATAACTTTATATAAAAGCTCTTTTTTAATCGAGAGATACTGTATAACTTTATATAATAGCTCTTAGTTAATCTAGAGATGCATTATAACTTCATATAATAGCTCTTGGTTAATCTATAAATGCATTATAACTTTATATAATAGTTCTTAGTTAATCTAGAGATGATGTATAACTTTATATAATAGCTCTTAGTTAATCTAGAGATGATGTATAACTTTATATAATAGCTCTTAGTTAATCTAGAGATACTGTATAACTTTATATAATAGCTCTTAGTTAATCTAGAGATGCTGTTTAACTTTATATAATAGCTCTTAGTTAATCTAGAGATGCTGTATAACTTTATATAATAGCTCTTGGTTAATCAAGAGATGCTGTATAACTTTATATAATAGCTCTTTTTTAATCGAGAGATACTGTATAACTTTATATAATAGCTCTTAGTTAATCTAGAGATGCTGTATAACTTTATATAATAGCTCTTTGTTAATCTAGAGATGCTGTATAACTTTATGTAATAGCTTTTGGTTAATCTAGAGATGCTGTATAACTTTATATAATAGCTCTTTTTAATCGAGAGATACTGTATAACTTTATATAATAGCTTTTAGTTAATCTAGAGATGCTGTATAACTTTATATAATAGTTCTTTGTTAATCTAGAGATGCTGTTTAACTTTATGTAATAGCTCTTGGTTAATCTAGAGATGCTGTATAACTTTATATAATAGCTCTTGGTTAATCTAGAGATGCTGTATAACTTTATATAATAGCTTTTAGTTAATCTAGAGATGCTGTATAACTTTATATAATAGGTCTTAGTTAATCGAGAGAGACTGTATAACTTTATATGATAGCTCTTGGTTAATCTAGAGATGCTGTATAACTTTATATAATAGCTCTTGGTTAATCTAGAGATGCTGTATAACTTTATATAATAGCTCTTAGTTAATCTAGAGATGCTGTATAACTTTATATAATATCTTTTAGTTAATCTAGAGATGCTGTATAACTTTATAGAATAGCTCTTAGTTAATCTAGAGATGCTGTATAACTTTATATAATAGCTCTTGGTTAATTTAGATATGCAGTATAACTTTATATAATAGCTCCTTTTCATTTCAAAGATTTCCATATTACTTTTTGTTATAGCCCTTGGTAATTCCAGGGAAGTTTATTTACTTTATTTGTATTATAGTAGCTCTTGGTTATTCCCGACATGCCATGCTATTATATGTAATAGCCCTTGGTAATCCCGGTAATGCTATATCACTGTATATGGTAACTTTTGGTTTGTCCTATTCGCAGATATAAGGCATCTTTTTGACGGAACAGCTTGCGTCATTTAGTTTGTAATTGCACGAATGCTTCAACCTTAAGCACAGCTGATCGATCGTATTGTCTGCGGGTCCGACACACCAAACGTTAGAAACCGTTGCTATACTTCCGTCAGAGTTCCGCCATGGTTCTTCAATAGACGTCTGCTTCGTCGCATCCGTCCAATATGGCCGCTGGAACTCGCTGTACACTGGAAGAGAAGACGATTATTATTTTGAGGGTTCATTGCAAAACTATGGTAAGTGCTTCATTGACATGAAGTATTTACCATAGTATTGCACTGAACCCTCGATTTATGATATGTTTATGTTTGTCCAGGCCACATTTCGGGGTTTTTTTCTGATTGTAAATGGCCAAAGACAATGTTTGTCAAATAAGCCAATAAATGAAATATTATTGTTAAATGCATGCTGAACATTTTTTTTTATGGATTTTGTGGATGGTCTGCATTTGCAAGGAATTTAAGACAATTCTTAGATTTCAAAACTAACATTTTCTTTGTAACCATGGGAAAGCCATTATTATAAAAATACTGAATCGTTCACAATGAGTGTATAAAGATATTTTAGTGACACTCGTTTCTGAAGTCAGAGTCTAAAGCTATGTCAGTTCATGTTTATGGTGTTTATACAGGAACTGATTTAATCTATGTTGTAGACCTATTCTTAATTGAAGGCACTTATGATAATATACGCGTGACTAAATCAGAGGAAAGATCTCTTTAATATAGACTAGTGTAGGGACTATTGAATTACCGTTTTGTTTCTATACTTGTTTTAAGTTGTTTTATCTATTTTATAAGTATTGAGCTCAGCTCAGATAGATATCCTATATGCCATGGGTGCACCGAATAAAATGCTTAAGTTTGCCGTTCCCAGACAGCTTACATGTATCATCTAGATATGAGCACATACATACATCTCCACATACAAACTTATATATAATTTTTGCATACAGTAAATATCGTACCGATTCAGATCGTTTATTGCATTTCAGGAGTAAGGCCCATACACTAGATACAACATATGCAAATAATAACATTTCTTAAACGTGAGTTTAGTGTCTCATAGATATTTATCAAACTGCACTAGACTTCTAGGAAATAAACATGAGTAAATGAGAAAATTCATTGTTTCCCCTTTACCAAATCAGTGCTATTTTGAAATGATAGGTCACAGGTATACCAATTTCTGCTTCGCTGAGGTTTTATATTACACATTTGACTAAATAGTTAACCCTTATAGTGCTGGAACCGACTTCATGCTTATGCAAATAGATAAGATCCAGGCCAGCCTCCAGGTAAATTAGCGGCTGGCCTTTGATCTAATGTGTTTGCTTCTCTGATTGTCTTTCCTCGTCAAAGTTAAGCAGATATTCAAGGTTTTGTAAAGCAGATGCCACAAACATCTACTTACAGATAATTACCCAGCATTCTCAAGAACCGCTTGTGAAGCATTGCAACATACTAAGATGCAGTGCATGTTAAGCTTTATTCTGATTGGTCAAAAATCGGTATTTGGAACGGTCCATTGTTGACATACCTGGACACGATTTCAGGAAATTCCCCACTTCCCAGATTTTGATGTCATTGTTGACCATGATCAGGGTCTTCCCGATGCTTGAACACGCGGTCACTGCCTCGCTCTGGGTCACATAGGCGTCAACAATAGTGAGTGTGTAGACGGTTCCTGAGTTGCCCACTATTGATATGTTCTCTTCAAACGTCGACGGACAGAAAGTGCTCGAATATATTTGCACTGTCATAAGTACAAAAAAAGTCATAAGCTACAATACGTTTAACCCTTTACCAAACGCAAAATATTCGACTGTCCCCAAATGAAAGTTGCAGAAGACATTTCAAAATGTTATGAAATTCGAAAATAATCTGCTTGTTAAGAGCAATTTTCCCTTTCTCTCAAATTCCTTACAAAGTCGTCTGCAACAAACTGGGCAAAGTTCGTTACTGTTTTGTAATGGGTTAAATGAAATAATAAAGCCTCAAGCCCAATATAGAATACATAAAAAAACTACATTGTTACAAGCTACAACCATAGGTTATTGCAAGCGTAAGGAATGATATTGCGTTTGGTTAGTTCCTATGATGAAAGATAACGACTTGCTGTTGTACTAGCATGACGAATACAATTAACCCTTGTAGTGCTGGAACCGAATTCATGCTTATGCAAACGGGTAAGATCCAGGCCGGCCGCCAAGTAAATTGGTGACTGGCCTGTGATCTAACCTGTCAGATATTTATCATATATTAAAGGTTTTGGAAAGCAGACGACACCAAAATCTATTTTAAAAAAATACTCAACATTCTAAATGTTTCCTATGGATGTGCAATAACTAATAAAACGATACGACATATTCATTTGACATTAAAATGCCACTAATTAGAATTGCAGATAGTGCGTAGGCCTATGACATTATCAAAGCCTAACGCCGTGTCCCTTTTTTCCTAGCAAAGTATCACATCTAAAGCCATTGTAACTTGTATAGACATTTTGGAATGTATAGCAGAATTCCTAAAATCATCGCGCATTTGTCTTTTTCCTTTTCACATATGTTTACACGTCAAACATTCTGCTTGTTAAGCCATGATAAGACATTTCTTTGAAGACCAGGAGGAAAACACAGGCACATACCGCCTTACTGTGTCTAAGAACGGTATATCGTACATAGTCTTAGATCATGGTGTTTTCCTCCTCATGTTTTCCTCCTCATATACACGCATTGTAAAGCACCTGTATAGTATGTAGCAGACGTCCAAAGGTGTAAATCCGATCCATTCGTCACTAAACCCTCTACCAAACGCCAAATTTTCCCAACTGTCCCAAATTGAAAGAGTTTGCAGGCGACATTTCAAAATGTATTGAAATTGAAAAATCATTTACTAATAGAGCAGAAAACATTGTTGGAAATAAGAAACTGCTCGATTAGAGCAATATCTCCTTTTCCCACAATAGTTTCCAGAGACGTCTGTCACAAACTGGTTAAATGTCGTTTTGTTTGGTAATTGGTTAAAGGAGCTCACACATCTTGCCATGTATGTAACGCACGTTAAAATGATATTATTGCTTTAATTAATCATCGTGACAAAACCGTTTTTAATTTCTTTATTTTAAAATTGCTGTACATCCGTGTTTCGATACAAAACAGTGACAAGAGTTGCCATGTCATTCGATGCTTTGGTTGCAAACTCGTACCCATTACGACGATTTAGCAACACGGAAATAATGAATACGCAAGTAAAGGCAAACGTTGTTCAGACCAACAAGATGATGCATTAGATTACTTCGACTTACCTACAGGTCATCAAAATTAAGATACTTGTTTAAAAAATAAACCGTTTGAACAGTTTACAACATAAACATGGTACATATTCAGCACACAATTATGAAAAGTGTATGAGCAGTGTGTCAATAACTTTTTAGGTTTAGGTAACTTAAAAGATCTGTGATATTTTTTTTTCTGTATAGATAGCATTCATTTTTTTTAAAAAAAGATTTAATCCCTGATAGTTCTTTAACGTCTACCAAAGACGAGGTTGATCATTGTTTCTCTAAAATTGAGCCGCTTCAAGTTTAATCGAACATCACTTACCCGTGCAAGTAGTTCCGTCACCACTATACCCAGAGCTACAAGCACATGTGTACGATCCGACGGTATTACTACACGCAGCGTTCGTATCACAGGTATTGGCTGAGGGGTCTGCACATTCGTCTTCATCTGACAAATAACAAATATTTCATTGAAAGTACCTGCTAAGTGCGTGTATTAAATATTGCATATGATTGTAGGGTGTAATGATTGCTCAATTCAATTTGATGTTGATTACAGTTATGTGTTTGATGGGTGCGAATCTTTCTATCTCTCTTCTTTTTTCGACAGGCATGAATGAAATATCCATAAACCGTGATAACCATGGGTTTGTGTGGGTATAACCGCCTTTTCCAGCAACCCCTAAAGGAGCTATAACAGGCAGGGGACTCAAGCAACGTCTTTTTGTGATCTTGTATTCGAACAAGATGGCTGCATCCATGACGGAACAGGTATTTTTGCTCTTTTCACCTACGTTTGCGAATGATAGACACATTGTGTACCCCGAATGAGTTGACCATGCATCAACATCAACATTTGACAAACATAGGCGAACAAGCAAAGATACCTGTGGGACTGCCATCATGTTCGGACATGAAATCGTAAACATTGGTCACGTGATTATAAGGCGGCTACATGTCTGGCTACAAGTCCTCACTGGATCTTACCATTGTTACCGTTTTAGACATGGAGCAGGCATGAAGCCGTGAAACTATCCCAATTACATATAGTGCCATTACAAATCAAAGCGCTGATAGCGCTGAAGGACTAAGGTGCGTTCAAAGCAAGATGATTATGGATACATTTGAAAATTTCTTTGGGCAACATCTCGAGGAAAACAGTTGCTCCTTTTAATATAGAGCAAAACAAAGCGGGTAAATCCGGACTACATTCCTAGTTCAAAGAAGGCATTAGTCCGCACAATGAAGGCGGATGTTTAATAAGTAATTGGGGCAGACCGCTGTTTGTGTATCGATAAAGTACCGTCCCTCAAAAAGTGGTATGTAAATTCAATGGACTAAGGTGCTGACGCACCCTTAGTCCAAAAAGTAGGGTGACTTGCATGTCCTGACCTAGTCTGAAGTCCCCTACTCTACCACTACGTTACGTAATGCTAGAAAGTACGATAGGAAACCAGCCTAGACCGGTGCCGGGCTTTAACCCACTTCCTGTGTTTCACAAGTTGGAAACTCTACATTTACCCCAACTTGGTAGTCAATATCAATATTGGCTCAAGGGAGAGAGCATATCTCTAAATTCATATGGTGTTTAGGAAAAAGATACACAAAGTGGATGGAGAACGTATTAGTTTTTTAAATACATATATATGGTGTTTGGGGAAATGGATAAAGAACATGGCATCATTCATTAAACTTACCTTTTATTCCGCATTTTTATGAATGGATAAAATATAAATCAATTCCTGACAATTCATTGCACACCTCATTTTAAAACTGTTTCCTCACAAGACCTTACATTGAGTAACTGCAGCAAAGTGTTAAAGAATTACTTCCTGTGTTTTTCTTGTTAGAAAAACCTCTTTTAGCACGGCTTCATATAACGATAGAAGTAAATTTGAATTACAATGTGAGATGGTGTCCCGGCTTACCAACAAACTCTGGTGGTTCTACACAAATTTACGCAAGCCTTTATGGTGTGTTAAGTAAAGATCTTTTTTTCTTCTATCAAGGTTAAGTCGGCATCGCGCTGAGAGTGACATAATGTTGACCCAATGCGAAAATCTAATGACAAAAACAAACATAAGATCCTGCTCACCCGTACAAGTAGTTCCGTCGCCACTGTACCCAGAGTTACAAGCACATGTGTACGATCCGACGGTATTACTACACGCAGCGTTCGTGTCACAGTTATTGGCTGAGGGGTCTGCACATTCGTCTACATCTGATGGTATACCTTCATTGCAAATTGGGGAAGACATTTATTGTATGTAATTAATAATCATCTTAGAGAATCCTGCTATTTCGGAATTTTCGAATGGGCCATTTTAAATATTTTTCTCGATTTTGGATTAATCGATCGTTTCAAGATGATCCAAAAACAGGTGCCTTTGCACTCAGAACTAATGTTCGATAAAGCTGTCGTTTGAACTTCCTTTCTGGATCATCTTATAATTATTAGACAAGTTAACGAGTGCATATCGTAGCCTGAAACTTTTCTTTATTCTAATGAGGGTTCCCGGCAAATGGTATACTGTAACAGAATATAACAATAATTAATGAATGAACAGAAGCAATTTCTCTGTGATACTTTCAACGATCTATTGAACTAATTTTTTGTTTTGGGAGATTTCGTTAGGTGTCGGATTTGCATCTTAGGACGTCTGTTACATACTATACAGGAGCTTTACGATACGTTTATACGAGAAAGAAATCAAAATCTAAGACCATGTATAATATACCCGTTTAAGACACAGTAAGGCGGTATGTGTCTGTGTTTTCTCCTGGTTTTCAAAGAAATGTCTGCGTGGCTTTACAAGCAGAAGGTCTAACGTGTATAGATAGATATAGAGGAATTACGGATTCTACAAAAACATTCGGTGCACTCTTTGTTGTTGGTACTGCAATTGATATATACATACACTCAGACTTACCAGTACAAGTTATACCATCGCCATTAAAGCCAGCATTACAGGTGCACGTATACGATCCGACGTTGTTGCTACAGATAGCGTTCACGTCACAGTTATTGGTGGACGTTAAAGCACATTCGTCGATATCTGACAAATAACGTCATTAGAATGAACGTACCATACATTATAAGCAACTGCATTAAATCATTGCCAAATACTAATAACATTTGACCAGTTTGTTGCGGACGACTCTGGCAAAACATCGTGGGAAAAGGAGAAATTGCTCTTAACGAGCAATTTCTCCTTTTCCCCCAATGTTTTCAGCCCTATTGGAAGATTATTTGTCAATTTCATCATTTTTTGAAATGTCGTCTGCAAACACTTTCAATTTGGGAAAGTATTAGGATCAAGATGTTTCTTATGCTGCCCTGCTAATTTTTCCTTACTTTTTAATAAAAGCCAAACCTTTGGCGTTTGGTCAAGTGTTAAATGTGTTTGGTAACAGACATAAAGTCATTTTGGAAGTAAATAAATCAATTTCTTTAAAACTGCACAACACCTAACGGATATATGGTAAGCACGGTAGAATAGTCATTTGAAGCAAATTCAGATCGTTTTTAATGCTTTAAAGTGTGTTGCTGTGAGTTAACATGTATTTTTAACCCCAAAGCGTGACATCGATCTTGAGATCGATAGCTTACACCCTGTACATACGACTCCTGAAGCAATAAAGGTTTCAACAGCTACTTATAATCGTATACCAAACAACCATACTAAAACTGCATTGGGTCAACGACATTTCATTTTGACTTTCAATTTTGTTCTTTTGTGAACAAGTGCCATTAAGTCGAGTGTCACTTATCGCAAATCAAACTGATTCTATGAAGAAGGACTTGGCTTTATTTCTTTTCACAAACCCTGTTTCATTCCCGAATAAAATGCAATTTCAAATGAACACACTTCAAACGGTATTACCGAAAGAAGAATTTGTTCATGATTGGCACTTTCTGATCTTTTCTTATACCACAGAGAGAATGTTATTGCCTTAATACTGTGATTTTTTGTCGACAAATATTGCTTTTTAATCAGACAACAAACTAAATCGAACATGACAAAAATGTTGAAATGAAATACTTTCCTTTGCTTCTTGTATTGATTTCCCCTAAAATAAAGCTGAAATCTAATCAATAACTAAAGTAAAACCAGATTGTTGTTCAGGATTTTACCGCTTTGTTTGTAATGTTTGATTTATGAATCAATCATGTTTATAAAAGGTTTTTTCATTTCTATAATCGATATATTAATTTTGTCTCCCACGAATTATTTTTTACACAATGGAGGTTCGTGTCATGAAAGCTTCTTGCAAATAGTGCCATACAATTCGTGTTAACCAAACGTCATTTCATGAAGACATAATACGGCCCATTTTGAATATATTTACTTTTCAAGAGTATTTTGCAGTGAAAAAATAATGACTGACTTTATAGAATCATGCTTTTATTTATTTGTTTCTTTTCGCAAATTCTTATCTATATCAAAGTCTGGGTAATAGATACCGTGTAAGTGCTTGCATATATTAGGTAGTGCTTAACCCTTTCCTAAACAATAATGACATTTGACCACTTTGTTGTAGACGACTTTAGAAAACATTGTGGGAAAAGGAGAAATTGCTCGTAACGAGCAAATTTTCTTTTCCCCACAATGTTTTATGCCCTATCAGAAGACTATTGTCCAATGTCATCCCATTTTGAAATGTCGTCTGCAAACTCTTTCAATTTGGGACAATCGAAATTTTGTTGTTTGGGAAAGGGTTAAACGCAATATTGTAGTACATTACCTTAACATTGTTTCTTGCATCAGTAGATATAAGTAATATATAAGTTACTCTTTATTGAAATATAAATAAGCGCGGGAATTAAGAAGGCATTCACCAAGTATTTAGTCCGAATCTAATTTTGAATGTAAGCAAACCATTAATTCACCGGTTGTCTTATAGATAAATGTATTATGGTACAAAGGCCTAAGTCCCTCATGTACAGGCACTCAGGCAGCTATCATTTCAAATTACAATCAAAGCGCTGATAGCGCTGAAGGACTAATGTGCGTTTAAAGTAAGATGATTGAGGATACATTTGAAAATTTCTTTGGGCAACATCTCGAGGAAAACAGCTCCTTTTACCACCACTACTATAATTGTTATTTCTGTGAACAGAGACTGAACGATAGTCTATTTTTCGAACATCTGGACATTTTACGATTTCCCATGAGGCATCCGTAATAATAATATAGAACAAAACAAAGCGAGTAAATCCGGACTACATTCCTAGTTCCAAGAAGGTATTAGTCCGCACAGTGAAGGCGGATGTTTAATGAGTAATTGGGGTTAGACCGCTGTTTGTGTATCGATAAAGTACCGTCCCTCAAAATGTGGTATGTTCAAAATGTGGTATGTAAATACAATGGACTAAGGTGCTGACAAAAACAAGTCAATAGCAAGGTAGTATAACAGACTTCTTAGTCTTTGGTTGCTAAGCAAGTATCAACTATACTGTTTGTTATATTTGCAAAAGGAAAGTGATAGTCATTGATTGAGCCACCTGATAACCATCATTCGATGCATATTTATATATGCACACGCACATACGCATACACATACATATACACCCAAAACCACATACGTGTTCATGCTCACAGACAAATGTATAAAGAAGCACATTATCAATTCTCAAGTTAGTTTTGTTTATATATTTCTATGCGTCGCGATGACCACAATTATAATAAAAGTATAATACGGGCGGAAGACCGTGCCGAAGGCACGGTCTGGAGACCGCCTATATGTTACACGTATACGAAACCAAAGAATATACCTACAAAACAAAGGCTATTCCGAATGACTTCAAACCCCATAAGACTTTTTTCGGCCATGTCTGTTTTGCATTTTTTTCAATTTCATGTGGCCTTAATCGTTTTTTTTATTGGGCTTTTTTGGAAGCAATGGTTTTTAAAATCAAAGTTTAAAAAAAATTGATAGAAGAAATTTCATCCAAATATTTTCTAAGAAATCTAAATAAAAAAATAATTTTGTAAAATTTAGTCTGCATTGCGTTCCTTTCCGTTTCTTTGGTGAAATTAGCGTCTCTCATCCTAAAACCAGTCAATTCTACACATGTTTACATGATGCATACACCAAGAACTGTGACGTGTTACACTATATTTATTTGTTGTTGTTGTTGCTTTTGTATATCACGTGACAAGTCAGGATTTACAAAAATATCAGGTCACCGCTTCAAATCTTAAATCGAATAAATTGGTCACCCTGTTGAATGAATACCAACATCGATGATAGCAGGTTAGAAAACTTTTTGTACACTTTCATTTTCATATAACTTGGGCGTAATTTATTGGGCCTTTTTCCCATAAAAAGCGACATAAATAAATCGAAGCTCTGGCAATGTCAGGACAGCCATTCTACCCTAGTCTAATGTAAACACTATGCGCCGTACGATCACGGTCTTACACCGAATATCGATTTTATGTAACCGCATCTAGATCTCTATGTGTCGAGGTTGTATTAGTAAACTCCCACTATCGATCTTAGAGCATAAACAAATGGATTTGATATCGAAAATGTGCCGCTCGAAGTCGGAGAACAAGTTTTTTTCTTTCTGATTACGCCCATTGAAGCGTCACATTTTCAATATCTATCGAATCCAGACAGTCTAGTTTTGCAAGTTATTTCACAGACTTACTGCTTACAACAATGATGAATGACCTCCGTCAACAATAAATCAAACAACGAGAGATGTGTAAATGTTAAACCAGTGTTATTATGTCAACAATGTAAATGATAGCCTAGTTCAGCTGTCTCATATCATCAGAGACATATCTATGTCTCTGATATCTCTGATATCATACATAAAAGTGATGGAATAAGTCGTTTCTTGTTGATTTTGATTGTATTTGGCATTAGATTCTTTCCAATATGAAATGACCATACAATGGTACAGGATGTAAATATCGACATCATTGAATTTGAGACTGTTTTATGTTCACTGTAAACATGTGTTTATTTTTAGAATGTTTGCAGATAACACCATGGTGACTGGTCTGCTTTGAAATACCACAAAACCCAATGATGAACACAGGAATTTCTCAGCTGGTGTGTAGTTTTAAATACAGTCCCATTCTTGATTCCAATAATGTTTAAATTAGTCTGTTGCATGTGTGTTACATGTGCATGTTTTTTAATATGCAAATTAAATGGCTGTGCATTGTAACAAAGGAATATACTCCCACTATTCTTATTCACAAACCATTAGGGAATTGAATAGTGATTGCCTTTTTGAGAGGTCTCTGCTCCGTAATTTTTGTTGAAGCCTTGTTATGTTTTACAGGTCTCCTCCTGTCATAGCCATTTCGTAACCATGTTTCACATATAGGCAGCATAGACATTGTTATGAATCAGCCATGTAACGGGTCCAAGTTGAATTTTAAAAGGAAAAAGATATTTAAATGTTCATCTTTTTAAAATAGAGATTGTTGTTACAAGACTGGAATTTGCTCATCAGGACATTTCTTACAGGTCTTTTTACTGAATTGAGAAGCCAAAAAAAACTGGTATGACTTTGAATTTTTGGGAAGACTGCATGATTTTACAGGAAATTTCCAATTGGGAAGGTGTCTTTTATGGGCCATATTGTCATTTTCTCACAGTGGTTTCTATACTGATTTATGAAGCAGATTTGATAAAATGAGGTAGTACTGATATATCTGAATTAATGCCTGGGTTTACATCTTGCCAAATTGTTACCACTGGATATTGTGAAGGAAGTGCTTTACTAATAATGCTATTGAAAGTATGACACTAGTTTTGAAAGTTTAGTATGGACATTTTCCTTTGTAACTAATTGGTTTCAAATATATTTTACTAATAATGCTATTGAAAGTATGACACTAGTTTTGAAAGTTTAGTATGGACATTTTCCTTTGTAACTAATTGGTTTCAAATATATTCTACTAATAATGCTATTGAAAGTATGACACTAGTTTTGAAAAAGGAGTATCATTTTATCGAATTTAGGTACTTGTGATTGGTCCAATATTGAAACAACAGCAAATGACTGTTACCAATACCTATTAGAAAGAATTGTGACTACCCATAAATACATTTGTATAAATACTATTACATATTTGTTTTTGTGTTGTAAGAGGAAAGGATGGCTGTCAGTGTATGCGACTTAATCCTACTAATTTGGTAATTGAATAAGGCATATTGAATTTGTTAAAAAATTATACAATGCCAGAATTAAGTCTGATAGCTCAACTGGTTAGAGCATCTTAGTTTTCCTGAGGAGGTTCTGGGTTCGAATCCCAGTTGGACTCTCTGGCTTGTATATACTTCAGATACTTTAGCTATTGGATGTAAGACATATTTAAATGATAAGAATGGTTGATAAAGTAATAATAAACAATGATAAGAATGTAAACTGATTATTGATATGATTAAACATTGTCAATTGTTTATCTATAGAATTGACTTTTTTTATTTCATCTTTTTATTGAAGGACTTTTGGTGCTATTTAAATTGAAAGAAAAAAGTTAAATGTCTATCAACAAATCCTTTTCAGCAGTACATTTTTTTAAAGAATTGGTGGATTTCCTTCATAATTGTAAATGTATACAAATTTCTCCTCTGTTTCAACTTTAAATCAAATGTTATAATTTTGAATGGCTCAGAGGAAAACATATACTTACAACAAAATTTGGTGAAGTGTTAATTTTACATATTGACAAGGTTTTAGTTCTGGACCTATAGTAAATGTTCACATTTGTGAAGCACTTACTGAAGTCTTGCCTTGAATCCTCAATTTGCATGCAGAGATAATCTAGGGATTCAAATTCTATAGTTTGATTGGTGGTTTTGATATGGCTCGAACAGTGTCTTCTATTTCTCATTTCATTACTGATATGGGTAGGAGAGCTAAAACATGCGAGTATCTCCAACCATACATACATGATAATTAGTCTTAGATGCTATTGTTGCACAATGGTTTAACAACATTTTCAACAGAATGTATCAGTTGTATCAATGAACATATCCCTGCTCCTATTATAAACTCATCAGTTCCTGCCAATTTATCTTCCAAGACACTAACCATGGAACCCATTAGTCTGTGCTTTGGTCAAAATAATTTGATGTTAAGCAGCGTTTTTAAATGGGAAATTTTAGGGAAGGACCTGTGTCTCAGCTAAAATATGGATATGAAGTATCAATTGATAGCATCAAACAATACATAGATAGTAGTGAGTCTTAGATGCTATTGTTGGATGATGGTTAAACAACAATTTCAACAGAGAGTTTCATATGTATCAATAAACATATCCCTACTCCCATTGTTTCCTCACTACTTCAGGCCTTTGATTGCTAAACCTATACAAAAAGTGTTGCTCTGTTGTTAGAAATCAACTAATCATTGTCAAATGACTTTTGAAAGAATATCCCCTAAGCTGAGGTATCAAATGCAAAATCGATATATCAAGCTTGATGCAAACTAGACTTCTGTGACGTTCTGTCCAATGAAGATGTACCATTCATAAACGGTTTGCAGCGTGTTTATTCATGGTGGTAAATTACAGTGGTTTGTGTCGTAGACAATATATATATATTAAACACCCCCAATTTGAATATTGACAATGGACATGGAACTCTTTCACAGGTGCATTCTGATGAGAATTTCCTATTTCCTTGCCTTTAACCGATACATTACAAAGGAAACATGTGTAATAATAATGTAGAATTAGCAGTGTTCATACATTGAAAAACAAATCTTCCGCCCAATTTAGGCTTTGCCTATTTTCATATTAGATGAAGTGTTCCTGTTGAGAGACACATTATTTCATCTCATATATAATAATGATGTGTTTTCAGTGTACAGTTTTCAAAGAACGTAAGAGGCACCAAAAAAAAAAAACAAGTATAAACATGTACATATGATCAATAAACGAACGTTAAATTACACCAACTTACCCGAACAAGTGTTACCATCTCCGTTGAAGCCCCCGTTACACGAACATGTGTACGATCCCACGTTATTGGTGCAGGCGGCGTAGACGTGACAGTTATTGGTGGATGACGCTGTACACTCGTTGACGTCTGAAAAGTGACGTCAATCCGTTAAAAGCAGAGCGTTTGTATCGGAACAGCTGATTTCTTTTCTTTTTTTTTAAGAAAGTCTGAAGCAAAGGAATCGACGGGCAAGCCTGTCCAAAAAAGCCTGTCTTTGACTGCGATTTCTCTATCGGGTGTTAGACGTAACGCCGTTATAAAGCATGGTTTATCACATACCTTCAGAAACAGAAAGTTGATGGTCAAGTCATGCAGGATATACAATGTGGCTATCATTGTCAGAGGTAGGTGAAAAAAAAACAATAAAACTTCAGTGCGGTCATCTTGTTTGAACATAAGATCGTAAACACTGGTCATGTGATTCCAAAGCCTGTGAGCACTGCGGTGGTTGCGGAACAGCAAAACTATTTAAAGTTTCATCACGAGTATCCTAGCTCGATAAATATCTGCAAACACATAATATTGCGTTTTTTTCTTTTTTACGACCATATTGATTCACCTATTACCAAACGATAACAACATTTGACCAGTTTGTTGCAGACGACTTTGAAAAACATTGTGGGAAAAGAAGAAATTGCTTGTGACAAGCAATTTCTCCTTTTTCCGCAATGTTTTGTTACCTTACAAGAAGATTTTTTTTTCCAATTTCATCATATTTTGAGATGTCGTCTGCAAGCTCTTTCAATTTGGGACAGTCGAAAATTTGGCGTTTGGAAAAGGGTTAAAGTAACCTATAGACACTCGGTGAAACTTACCCGCACACGCCGTACCGTCTCCACTGAATCCCATATTACAGTCACATGAGTAGGAACCCAGTTCGTTCGTACAGACAGCATTCACGTCACAATCGTTAAGGAAGGGGTCCGCACATTCGTCTATATCTGGGAAGTAAAGTGCGTGTCAAGGATTGAACCCTTGATGTGTATACATGACGGGAAGCTCCATTTCATATCCACCGTTTCTATATCGTGTCCTATCGAAAGGCTTTAGTCCATTCTGTCATACTTTTGTGAGCTGCCGATGTTAATAACAACAGACAACACTGAACTATAAAATGTTTTTTATGTTATTGGTTAGAAGCCATTTAGACAAATGAACAATCAAAAGGCGGACGTCCTAAAATTGTAAAGCGCTCAACTCATATTTCCGGGTTCGATCCACTGGAAATTTCCAGTATTGCCCGTCGCACCAGTCCTTCGGATGAGCCTTAAACCGAGGTCCCGTCCTATGATAAGCCATTGGCTGACTCACAAAGGATGTACAACCACAAGTATGATAATCTAAATGGGGGATTTCTCGATGGTGTCTTCGATCTCCTCAATCTGCAGTAGCGTATGTTTGAAATACGCGGTCGATATGCACAGAAAGAAAATAAATACCTGGTGCAACTACCTGTTTTTAAAGCAAAGTAACTCCGAATGAATCACAATATTTATTATATAGTGGTGCTAGCGACAAACAATTGCTTCTTCCCTTACGACAGCGAATTGTGCCGTCGGTGTATTCAAACATATCATTAACCCTTAAAGTGCTGGAACTATTTCATGTTTATGCAAACATGTTTGAGCCAGGTCAACCGCCAAGTTAATTGGAGGCAGGTCTATGATCTAACCTGTCTGCTACTCTGAGTATCTTTCTTCATTAAAATTAAGCAGATATTTAAGGTTTTGGAAAGCAGACGACACAAAACTGTACTTTTAGAAAACTTCCGAGCACTGTAAGGGTTAAGACATATTACTAAGACTATCAGGATGTTTGTTTCAAAAAGAAATCAAAGAAAAGGATAAAAAGCGATGTGATTCTAAACACATTTATGTCTTTTACCTTTACCTTTGCGAATTTGACAGTGTACTTGTTTTTATCTTCCGTTGACTAGTCACATGGATACTGCAGCATACCCGAGATTTATTTAATCGACCAGGATATAGGATATCCAACAGCGTTTTGCGAAATTTTATTATCTAATATTAATTTACCAATTCTATTTCAGTGTTTATTTGTAAATTACTATAAGCATGATAAATGTAAATGATATCGTCACGGACGATTGCCATTTACCTTTCTTTTTGATGTATATTGCGGAGACGTCAGTCTGGAAGCTCGTAAACGCTTCGTAATCTATGAAGCACACTTTACTCGTCTGTGAGAAGTAGTACCCATAACATCCCATGTCGGAGGTACAGTACGTGGCACAGTCCAGTTTACTTCGGACTGACAGAGGATTGGCACCGACCGGGATCTGTCCGTACAGGCCCGTCTCGGCAGTGTATGTGTAATTCTCTACCCCGACAGCTGTACCAGGAAAAACAACGGTTAGTCTATGTTCTATGCGTACCGGGATCATTAGAATATGTGATTTTAGGATGTAAAAGATCATTGTTTACAAATGTTAATGCGATTGCAACTGCTGATATACATTATATCTGAACTTAAGAATTGTAAATGTGTTCATTTTTGTATGCAACTAGAAACTTTGTAAATTTTACGTTACTAAATAAAAGCTTTATCGATCTATCTCTACAAAATAAACCGTTCTACGGTTTACTAGATCTGAAACATAAACGTGCTACAACAGATAACATAATTTTACCTACTGTGTACAGTGAAAGTCTTCAGAGATGTGAAGAAGGTCGTAAATTTTGGGTTTATAAGCTAAAATCAATGTTGCATGAATATGGATTTGGAGATATATTTGTAAACCCTGACAGGGTTGACAGAAAATCTTTCTTAGTCGTTTTTAAACAACGACTTATTGATACGTTTTTACAATCTTGGTATTCAGACCTTGAAAGCTATGGTGTGCTAAAAATTCTGTAAAGATATATCAAGACAGAATTCGGATTCGAAAATTATCTCTCGAAATTAGATTCTTCTCATTCAAGAGAACAAATAACAAGAATGCGTGTTTCTTCACATGGTCTGTTTATTGAATACATGTATTTGAGATACGGAAGGGGGAGGAGAGAAAGAAATGAGAGGGTGTGTGCATTGTGTGATTCAGGTGACATTGAGGATGAATTTCATTTTATTTGCAAATGTAGTTACTATGAAGATATTAGCTCCATAACAATTGACTGTTACTATCGCACTCGACCGAATATGAGTAAATTTCTACAGTAATTAACATCATCAAAAAGGAAGACATTGAAATCCCTATCTATTTATATCTATTTGGCACTTGAACACAGACAACTCGTTTTTTAGATGTGACCATTAAAATAATCATATACTGTCGTTACTGTTAATTAATTGTGAAAGATGTACAAGACCTACCTTCTAATCCAGACGTTTTTGTATTTCTAAGTTGATATGTTTTGGTGATATATTGTAGTAAGCAACATAATTTGCAAAATATGTTCCTTGTATCCGTGTTGAAATGTATGTATGTTTATGTTAAAATGTATTTGTTTGCATGACGAGAAATGTGTGTACGTATAAGTCATTAAAGTTCTATTCATTCGTATTCATTCATCTCCACTACACAGCTATGAAAGGAGATGAGAAGCGTGTACAAAAATCTAGTTATATGTTACTTAATAAATGTTTGATGTCAATATATTCGTAGTAAAAGCCACTTTATTTTGAAAATATTAAAAATCAATAAATGATAAAAGTATGTCTTTGTCCCTGAATATAATTTATACATGATAAGACAAATGATGCAGAGTGTTAGTCGTGAACAAACGATTTCTACATAGTGTGTGTTCTGTAAAGTTAATGCAATTAATTGTTTATTTTCATTAACTGTTAAAAGAAGTCTCATAATGCAAATTCACCTATATGTAAAACACATCACATTTTACCTTCAGATATAAAACTAATACAAATGAAAAATGTTATATATAATGTCAATCTTAAACACGATTCGAACTTTTACCTTCAGATATAAAAGTAATGCAGATGAAAACTTTTTTCATGATATCCATCTTAAACCCGACACATGTCCTCTGCAACCATACAAGATTTCTGTTCGATAATAAATGACCAACTTATTTTTGTTTCAATCGTTCTCTTCCTTCGGCAAACAATGTTTAAAAGGTTTGGGAGTGGTAAATAATTACATTCGAGCTTCGGACACCAAATCAATGAACTTCGTTTGAACACGTTTACGTGAAAACAGGGATTAGACTTTATTTGCAATATATCGTTTTTGTACCAGCATCGGCTTATCCTTGTTTGCTTGTTTGTTCATATGGGGTTTTACACCGCATCAGCATTATTTCAGTTATGGTGCGATGTCCGGATTTAAATGATTGAGGAAGACCCCATACTCAACTGCCAATAAACCGGATAAAATCATCGGCATTCCGTAAGTCAGTCGGGAGACGACCTCTCATGAATGAATGAATGAATGGTGTTTTAAGGCGCATCGACAGCTAAGGTCATTTAGCGCGCATTATGATGATGTGGATGGATGGATATAAAAAATATAAACAGGTTAAAAAGTATTTGTTTAAAGAAAAATAAATAAAAATTTGTAATTAATGAACAAAAGTAGATAGAAAATTTGTAGCTATGTTTACTGCTTATGCAATAAAGAAAGGTATAAGAATACTATAGTAAGGCTGTTAGAGGTAAGCGACTATCATGTCACCCACCTCATGATATTGATAAATGTATATCTATTTAGAATGTGTGAGGAGTCACAATCTATTGTAAACTCCAATCTCTTTGAGAAAGGAAAGAATTAATTCAATCCTGACAGTGTCAAAAAGCTCATAAATAGTGTTGACATTGAAATATCTTGCACGAATTCTTTGAAAATCAATGCAATCTAGCAATATATGTTTGATGGTAAAGGGTGCATTGCATGGAATGCATTCAGGTGCATCTTCCTTAGCCAAGAGCCAGGAGTGTGTAATGTATGAATGACCAATTCGGATTCGTGCAATTGTAACTTCCTCTCTTCGTACGGACCTGTAAGAAGGGTACCATTCTCCGAGGGTAGGCTTAATTGAATGCAATTTATTAAAAACATCATCATTCCATTTTGATTGCCAGATGGATGTGATGTAAGTTAAAATAGAAGGTTTAAAATCAGTGTATGGTACTTTAAAATCTGAAATGGGAAGGTTAAGAGCTGATTTAGCGGATCTATCCGCATGTTCATTACCCATGATACCAGTGTGGCTTGGAAGCCAACAGAACACAAGTCTGTTTGAAGACAAAATGTGAGAGATCCTTTGAATAATTTGGCATACCAAAGGGTTCTCCAACTTTTGATTTGATAAGGCTTGCAGTACTGATAGAGAATCAGAAAATATAATAAATCGGGTGGAATTTGCATTTTCCACCAGGTTAAGGGCTAGATCAATAGCCCCTATCTCTGCAGAGAAGATAGAAGACTTGTCTGGAAGGCGGCATTTCTTAACCCTTTCTCCATATACAGCTGCAGCTGCAACGAAATCACCGTCCTTGGATCCATCTGTGTATATAGGTTTGTAGGAAGAATATTGTTCTTTTATCTCTCTATATTTACTGTGAAAGATCTGTTTCTGATTTCTTATCAGAGGTAAGATCAAATAAAAAGTTTGCTGTGTCCAGTGTCCATGGAGGTATGTCAGATAACTTGTACTGGGCTATGGAATCAGTGTCTACCCCAAGATTATCTATAATGGTCTCCATGCGAATACCAAGTGGGGCAATAGCATTTGGTTTCTGTTGAAAAAGGCGTTTGTATTTGGGGTTAAAAACTACTCGATGAGTAGGGTTAAAAGGATTGGATTTCAATTTTAAAAAATATTGAAGAGATAGTTTTTCCCTTCTGTAATAAAGAGAAGGTTCATTAGCCTCTGCATAGAGGCTGTTAACAGGAGATGTTCTAAAGGCGCCTAGGGCAAGCCTTAAACATTGGTTTTGTATTGGATCTAGCAGCTGGAGATAGGATTTACGGGCTGATCAATACACTATAGAACCATAGTCAAGTTTTGATCGAATAAGGGATCGATATAGCCTTAGCAGGACCTTCTTATCGGCTCCCCAATCTGAGTGTGCAATAACTCTAAGAATGTTCATTGCTTTTTGGCATTTCTTTTTAAGAGATTTAATATGAGGTAAGAAAGAAAGCTTTTTGTCAAAAATGACTCCAAGAAATTTGAACTCTGGCTCAACTTCTAGTTTAGTACTGCCTAGAGTCAGATCGGGTTCTGGATGCAATCTACGAAGATTGCAAAAATGCATACATTTGGTTTTCGTTTTGGAAAACTTGAACCCATTTTCATCTGACCATATTTGTAATTTATTAAGGCACTGCTGTAGTTGGCGTTCAATAATATCCATGTTTCTGGAACAGAAACAAATAACAAAGTCGTCTACATAAAGGGAGCAGTCCACTCCAGGGTTTATAGCTTTAACAATGCTATTTATCTTAATGCTAAAAAGTGTAACAGACAAAATACACCCCTGGGGAACCCCCATTTCCTGCTCGCGAGCACCTGACAAGGTGTTCCCAACACGAACGCGGAAGAGCCGTTCATCCAGGAATGCTGCAATGAATATAGGAAGGCGGCCTCTGAGGCCAAAATCGTGTAAATCTTTAAGTATACCATGTTTCCAAGTGGTATCATATGCACTTTCCAAGTCAAAAAATACAGATACTACATGCTGCTTTTTAATAAAAGCTTCTCGAAGATACGTTTCGAACCGAACAAGATGGTCTAACGTACTTCGTTGTCGACGGAAGCCACTTTCAACAGATACAATAAGGTTGTTCGATTCAAGAAACCAAACAAGCCTATCGTTAACCATCCGCTCAAGAGTTTTACAGATGCAACTTGTCAAGGCAATCGGTCGGTAGCTGTTTGGATCTTTTGCATCCTTTCCTGGTTTTGCAATTGGAATGACCAAAGCCTCTCGCCAGCTGGATGGAAATTCACCAGTCTGCCAAACATTATTAAAAATATCGAGTAAAATAGAAAGGGATGAATGTGGTAAGTGCTTGAGGAATTGATAGTGAATTTGGTCCTGACCTGGAGAAGTGCCATGTAATTTCTTCAAGGCAGATTGAAGTTCTTTAAAAGTGAAGAGTTTGTTGTAATGCTCTTCATTTTTAGAAGTAGAATTGAGCTTTGTTTTCTCCGCTCTCGTTTTAAAGGTCTGAAATTTTGTAGAGTAGTTCTCAGCAGAGGATTTTATCGAGAAAGTCTCTGCCAAGGTATCTGCTATGTCCTGAGGGTTATCTATTTCTTGATTGTTTGAAGTGAGGTGACTAATATGAGATGGACCTTTGCCATTCATTTTACGAATCATGTCCCAAGTCTTTTTGGTTGAGGTGCGACTATTAAGTCTAGAGACATAATCTCTCCAGGACTTGCGCTTACTTGTTTTAATTGTGCATCTTGCCTTTGTAAGGCGGATACGAAAGTCGTTAAGGTTTTCTTGTGTTGGTCTCAGGTTAAATTTCCTGAGAGACGCCTTTCGTTCCCTAACGGCTTCCTTACATTCAGAAGTGAACCAAGGTTTATCTGGACGTTTGGGATTTGTCGAGGTCTGAGGTATAGACTGTTTGGCTGCATCAAACAATAAAGAAGAAAAAAGGAAGGAAGGGTCCTCACAGTCCTCAAATGCATGGTGAACAATATTCTGTTCACAAAGCATCTGGAATTTACTCCAGTTTGCTTTGGACAACTTCCATTTTTGAGGACGATCAAGGACTGAAGGTTTATTTTCATTTAAAATAATAGGGAAGTGATCACTTCCACAAGTGTCTTCTAAACATCTCCATGAAAAATCAGGGAGAAGTACTGGACTGCAAAAAGAAAGGTCAATAGAAGAATATGATCCTGAAGCTGGATGCAAATATGTTTTTGCACTTGGATCGTTCAGGAACGAAAGAGAATTTACAGACATAAAATTCTCTATTTGATCACCACGGCGGTTCGTATCTGTACAACCCCATATGGTGTTATGTGTATTAAAATCACCAACAAGTACAAATGGTTGAGGTAGTTGCGATATCAAATCATCAAGACTACCTTGGTGTATAGGTTTATTTGGTGGAAGATACAAAGAGCACAGGGTAATAGTGTTATGTAAAGATAATCTCACAGCTACAGCTTGAAGGGAAGTATCAAGCTGTATGTGCCTGTGAGGAACAATGACAGATACTCCACCTTGGGCTTTATTGCCTTCAGCGCCACTATATGTATAGTGTGTATTGAAATAGTACAGATATACTGTAGGCTGTTATCACGGATTATCTCCCCTCTCTTTTTGCCCGCCATTTGTATGGAGTTCCAGCGCTAATGTTGTTCGAGCAATAAATAAGCTTTACGTCTCATCATAGTTGTTCCTTAATTACTGGCATGGTGGCAGCGGTGGGATGAACCCTTCGCCCATCTCTACACAGCGAGAAATACACAGTTCGATGCTCAAGAACGATTAACAACGGTAAATACAACAACCCACGTGCTCAGTGATTGACGAGGCAGCTTCTACTTATAGCTGTTATACGTAAACAACTAGTTAAACTCTGTCTCAATAGACATCATGGCAGGCGCAAGAGCACCAAAACAATGGGCTTTAAGTAAAAATGAAAACATTACGACCTTTGAGGCCTGGCGACAGAACTTACAATACACCCTTTCTCTGGACCCAAATTTTGCCCGATTCCTTATTGACGATTTTACTTGGGGTAAGAAAACAAATGCTACTCCCCTTCGAGGACTTACCGACGATGGTGAAGCTGTCCAAGAAGCGGCACGACGTTCTGCCGCCCAGAAGTGTACCCAACGTGAGCTTATGCTGGGTCAAATTGCGAATTACTGCCCAGTTATATCTCGTAATACCATTGTTAAGAGTTCAACATCAATAAAAGGGGTGTGGCAATCTATACGTCTACATTACGGGTTTCAAACGTCAGGAAGCCATTTTCTTGATTTCAATAACATCCGGCTTGAACCCAATGAGAGACCAGAGGACCTTTACCAGAGACTTACCAGTTTTGTTGAAGATAACCTCCTGCATGCTGGTGGTACCATTAAGCACCATGGGAATGTACCTGAAGAAGACGAAGAACTTTCTCCTACCCTTGAAAACTTAGTTGTTCTTACATGGTTAAGGCTGATTCACCCAGAACTACCCTCCCTTGTCAAACAAAGATATGGCACAGAGCTACGCTCACAAACACTGGCATCCCTCAAGCCAGAAATTTCCATGGCTCTGGATAGCTTGTTAGATGAGGTTCACTCCATTGCCGATGCCAAAGTTCTTAGAACAGCATTTAAAAGTACTCAGCGTGGATCATCTCGAAGTAACGCATACCAAAAACGGCCACAAAAGACTTGTGTTTTATGTAAACAGGCTGGCAGGTCCTACCAACATTACCTCAGCACCTGTAAATTCTTACCTGAGGGAGATAGACTGTACATGACGAAAGCACGACAGACGATACCCATTGATGATGATCCCGAGTCTGGCGAAGATGAATTCCCTTCACCAATTGACGAAATGGCTGACAATGAACCACATAAGTTACGCGTTGTTGCCTCTTTGCGCCGCGTCATTACAAAACAGTCCCCATTTTTTAAGGCATTTTACAAACATTACCCATTACAGCTTATACTCGATACTGGAGCAGAAGTTAGCATGATTCGAGAATCTACTGCACGATCGATAGGAGCAGTAATTACCAAAAGTAAACAAAGTGCCTTACAAGCAGATGGAGTAACACCCCTACAAATCGTTGGTGAAACTCGTATGACTCTATCGAGAGAGAACACCGATCTTTACCTAGAAGCTCTTGTTGTCAGTGACCTAGATGTTGACGTTTTAGCAGGCATTCCTTTCATGTCAAGTAACGACATATCAGTAAGACCAGCAATACAACAGATCAACATAGAAGGGTGTGATGTCATTAAGTATGGTTCTTCATCAGATCGAAAAGAAAACCGCATCCGTCGAACCCAAGCATTTGTATTGAGAGCAAAGTCTACCACTGTCTGGCCAGGTAGTTTTGTCGAACTTGACTCTCCCCTTGACTCCAAAGATGACTACACTCTCGCCATCGAGCCCCGAGTAGACGACACTCCAAAAGGTACTCGTGATTGGCCACGCCCACAAATCACTGAGACAATAGCGGGAAAGATCCGTCTCTACAATGACACATGTGAACCCCAACAACTCAGGAAGAATGACCATGTATGTCAAGTAATGTATACTCATTCTCCTGGGTTGAATGACTGCATAGCCCCACCTACAATGCTGAGTCCACAGGAGCAGCGAAGTCCTGTTAAAGATTATTTTTCAGGCAAAGTTACATTAGACCCTGACAATATCTTGCCGCTCGAGAATCGAAGCCAATTAAAGGAGCTCCTTAAGGAGTATGATCAAATTTTCAGCCCTGACCTACAAGGATACAACGGCGCAGCTGGTCCATTCGAAGCTGTTGTAAATATGGGCCCCGTTGAACCGCCACAAAGAAAAGGCCGCGTTCCTCAGTATAGGCCTTTTCAGAAACGTGGTTTGTCTCCCTTTGAAAAATCGGGCCACATTCGGAATACCTTCACTTCCGGGTATTAATTTCGAAAGAAGAATGTGGGCAAAGGCAAAGAAAACGATCGCTATCGATCGGATTTTGAAATTTATAAGCTTCATGTACCAAAATCAGAGATTTACATACGAAAACATCAACAGAAAGATTTGTTGTTGGCTGTTGCCAAGCCTCGTTATAAAAGGAAATTAGATTAAATTGAATTTAATGAGACCCGAATAGCGCACCGCAGTTCAGTTAAAACATGACATTCCATGTGAAAAAAAGGCAAATAAGTATATGTTTTTGTCTGAATGAAATGCTTTGACAGATCAAAAATGTGTTAATCGGCTGGTTGATGGACGGAAAGAATGAATGGAACACATATTTCTAGAATGTTATTACAAATTTGCATTAAGTTCGATTTACGGATTTTAAATAAGATAGAACAAAAATCAGCATTTTTTCAATAATGTATAGAGGTTTAATGTTTCTCCAATAAGTATACATTTTTTCTTAAAATTGAAATTTGTACCTAAAATAGAGAATTAGTTGTTATATGAGGTTCTCTGTCAGCCTACCTTTGATGATATATCGTATCCAAATATTACGGGCTATGAAAACAGTCCCAGTCCATTTTTTCCACCTGTTGAAACTACATTCAAATAACGCTTACTAAATAACGAGGGACACAGGGTTGTGGAGATCTTTCATATGTTTAGAGGACCTCAGATTGCCGATGGTTTATTACTCTATCTCTCGATTGGCTAAACAATAAAGGGTGTGACTAGAACATATGGTGCAAACGTGGCAGATTGGTGTTAATTTGCATCAACACTCTTAATCCCTGTGATAGCCAAAGTTTGTTAATTGACCCTTTGAATGTAATTAAGAAGGAAAACTGGCAACAATCCATTGAATTGAAAAGAGATTACAAATGTGTAAATTATCATTTTAATGATATATAATTACAAAACAAACTCAAACAAAAACACAATCGTTCTTGTTAAACAACAATTATAAGAGATGTTTAATCAAAAGATTACTACGCAATTAATTAAAGTTCAAAGTAAGAGAAACAATATTTTCTAGCAAATCTTTGAACTATTTATCAATATGATTACAAGGCAAAAAGTCGTCAACAAAGTAAGTGAAATGTTCCAAATAAACCCTTATTGCCGAATCTGGCTCTTAAGTCTGTTTAAAAGTTTACTTCAAAGACCAGGGGTGGTCCAAAGGTTTTTTTTTTTTTTTCGTTGCTTAAAAGAAGCCTCATTTTACATAATGTAATTCTGTATTACATCGCATGAACCATAAAGTCATAACTATTTGGGGTAAAACAGAACAAACTAAACATACATGTCGGCAGACATACGGGTTCAACAAATATGAAACATAGTACATTGGCAAATGAATTTTCTACATAAGGACTTCCCATTTAGTCTACATCCCATAAAGGTTTCAATTCCCACGTTGTCTATAGATGAAATTGCCAAAAGATCTACAGTTTAAAGAAATATTTTCATTTCATTTTTAATTGATTAAAATATCTTTAAAAGATTTAGATTATTCTGAATCTGCATAATTTGTTAGAAGCATATTACGAGAAATAGTGTAGACCAACATAAGAAAAATATTCTTTTCTGGATCTACACTTTATACATATTTTTCTTTCCCACCAACCCTCCATAGAAAAAGTGATTATAGGTTGGATTGATTTTCTACTCAGTTAGTGTCAAAAACAACCAAATTTTTCCGTGTAGGTGAGATGGAACTTCTGTCTGAAATGGTGTGAAAATTGGTAAAATAGACTTTAGACAAAATGGGAATAAACCTTGTACATAACAAAACGACCTGACACTCAGTAACATAGGGAATTAACTCATAAAGGGTTGATGCGTATTTGGTCGAATATAGAGGGTAAAAAAGATCGTATATGTTATTTCCTACGTTATGCAGTTGACCAATAAAAGAAGCAATAAAACCCTCGACATGAAAGATATGTATCTTTTGAAGCTTGCCGATATACACAGGCGCGCATCACATCATGTTTCGTTGACACATAGTTGTGTGTTTTATGGCTTCGAGGCATGCCATTGGTTGCTATATAATGACGGAATCATATTTTGATTGGCGTTGCAAAGTCAGATTAGGGTAAATCGTTCTGCTTGAAGGGTCTTGGAAACAGTAATTCTAAGTAGAGTGAATGGTATGGACATGTTTTAAATCAGAGGAATCTAACGTTGACTCGGTAGGTGTAATTATTGTTGAAGTCCGATAATTAAACATGAATATAATCATTTCCATAATCTCTTATAAATTAACATTTATTTGTCACTCTTATTGGACATAATTTGATGGAATGTCCCATAAATAAGTGGGACATTTATTAAGTAGGTTTGATCAGCTTGCATCATATCATCTGTTCATTGTGTTTGCATTTACATGGTACAACATCGTTTGAAAATGTTAGATTGCAAAATGGATTTTAAATTATGTTATCATAAGTTAAGGCAATAATCAAACAGATCTTCATCATCGTATTCTATACTTTAATTAATGTTTTAGCAGAGGATCGACTCTTTTCACTAAAAATGAATCGCAACGTTGTAACCGCGTTGGTATACAGTGTTTTATCTGGGGAAACTGGGTAAATTGTCCGCTAGAGAGTAAACAGAAAGTAAGGATATACTTTGATATTTCCCCTCCTCAACAATCTTTCCAATTTAGTTTTTACAAACACGACTTTCGACGGCATTGTTAAAATACCCGCAGCAGTTTATCTATGTTTCTCAATGTCAGCTGTTATTATTTAATACCCGGAAGTCTTAAACCGGAAGCTACCGAAAATTTCGTATCTCCGATTAAGAGTATTCAAGAAAAGATAACAACAGTTTCTGAAAAGGCCTATTCTCGAAACAAGCTGGTTGAATTACAGGGGAAATTTGATGAACTAGAGGCACAGGGGGTTTTCAAGCGACCAGAGGATATTGGAATCACAGCAGAGTATCTTAATCCATCATTTCTTGTCAAGAAGTCTTCTGGAGGCTTCCGCCTAGTTACAGCCTTTGCTGAAGTTGGACAGTACAGTAAACCTCAGCCATCCCTCATGCCTGATGTTGATTCAATTCTACGAACTATTGGCCAGTGGAAATATATTATCGTGTCGGACTTGTCAAACGCGTTTTATCAGATACCATTGGCGCGTACATCAATGAAATATTGTGGTGTGGCTACTCCATTTCGAGGCGTTCGCGTATATACCAAGTGTGCTATGGGCATGCCAGGGTCCGAAACAGCATTGGAGGAATTAATGTGCCGTGTCTTAGGTGACTGTTTGCAAGATGGCTGCGTTGCTAAATTGGCAGATGATCTCTATTGTGGGGGAAATACACCTGAGGAACTTGTTGCAAATTGGGCCCGCGTGTTACAGGCGTTGCAAGAATCGAACTTACATCTATCTCCATCAAAGACAATCATTTGTCCACGAACCACAACAATTCTTGGATGGGTTTGGACAGATGGCCAAATCTCAGCAAGCCCCCATAAGATTGCAGTGTTGTCTTCGTGTCCACCACCTGACACGGTTCATGGTATGCGATCCTTCATAGGTGCCTATAAGATGCTAGCAAGAGTCCTACCAAATTGTTCCAGTATTCTGTCTTCACTAGATCAAGCTATAGCTGGACTGGAATCCCGTGACAAGATCAATTGGACAGATACATTAATGACAGATTTCAAGACTGCCCAACAGTCGCTTCAATCAAACAAATCGATCACTATCCCAAAAGCGAGTGATAAACTATGGATCGTAACCGACGGATCAGTTTCGAAGCATGGCATCGGCGCAACATTATATGTGACCCGAAACACCAGGCTTCTCCTGGCTGGGTTCTTTAGTGCAAAGCTAAGGAAGCACCAAGTGACATGGCTACCTTGTGAGGTTGAAGCATTGTGCATCGCTGCAGCTGTGAAGCATTTTGCTCCATTTATTATCCAATCAGAACACCAAGCCTGTGTATTGACCGACAGTAAACCGTGTGTGCAAGCCATTTCGAAGTTATCTCGCGGTGAATTTTCAGCCAGTCCGAGAGTAACATCGTTCCTTTCCGTCGTAAGTCGATATCAAACAACCGTCAAACATCTTTCTGGCACCGCCAACATTCCTTCTGATTTCGCAAGCCGAAATGCCCCAGACTGTTACCAGCCAAAATGTCAAGTTTGCACATTTATTTGCACCCTAGAAGACTCGGTTGTTAGATCAGTAAGCATTCAGGACATAATAGACAATACCAGTAAACTACCTTTCACTTCGCGCGCGGCTTGGAAGGATGTACAGTCTGAATGACCGGACTTGCGCCGGGTAATGGCACACTTAAAACAGGGTACACGTCCTTCAAAAAAGCTCACCAACATTAAAGACGTCAAAAGGTATCTAAGTGTCGCGTCTGTAGCAAGGGATGGATTACTCATTGTTCGCCGAAATGATCCTCTCCTTCCTCCAACGGACTTGATAGTAGTCCCAAGAAGCGTTTTAGACGGCCTGATCATGGCTTTACATATCCGATTGGATCACCCATCAAGGCATCAACTCCAGCTTGTCGTTAAGAGAAATTTCTTTGCTCTAGACTTGTCAAAGGCTATCGATCGATTACATGGTTCCTGTCATACGTGTGCTTCATTACAAAGCTTTCCAGACAACCTCATTAAGCAATCATCTGAGGATCCCCCAGAGGCAATAGGCATGAACTTTGCCGCAGATGTGTTGAAGCGCAACCGTCAATTGATTCTCGTAATCAGGGAAACTGTGACATCTTATACATCGGCATGCTTAATAGAAGACGAGAAACGCAATACATTGCGCAATTCATTGATTCAGTTAATTGTAGGCCTACATCCACTTGATGGACCGGGTGCGGTTGTTCGAGTTGACCCGGCTCCTGGCTTCGCATCTTTGAGAGATGACGCGTCATTAAAACAATTTCACATATCACTTCAAATCGGGAGGATTAAAAACGCGAACAAAAACCCTGTCGTTGAAAAAGGGATTGCTGAACTCGAAACAGAGCTGCTCCGCCATGAACCCGGAGGTGGCACAGTATCGCCTTTGGAACTAGCTATTTGTGTTGCAAGGTTAAACTCGCGTATCCGCAATCAAGGACTGTCAGCACGAGAAATGTGGACACAACGAAATCAGTTCACCCATGAACAACTCCCAATTTCGGATCAGGCCTTAATCATGAAACAACACACGATTCGTGAAAAGAACCACACATATAGCGAGAAATCGAAATGTCCGCAATATTCTCGATATTCCGAAAATATTAGTGTAGGAGATATTGTGTATCTGTATTCCGACAAACAGAAGACTCGTGCCAGGGACCGATATATTGTAGTTTCTATGGACGGAGAGTGGTGTTTCATAAAAAAATTCGTCGGAAATCAGTTACGCGCGTCATCATACAAAGTGAAACAATCAGAATGTTATCGTGTCAACTCTGAGATAAATTCTAGCAGTTTAATACAGGACCAAATCATTTGTGAAAATGAAGAGGATACCGACACAACGCCTATGGACAATCTGGACCTAGATCAAACGACAATAGACATCCCACCAGCATTAATTGTCCCACCGAATGACACCCAGGAAGACGTTTTGAACGAACCCTTCGATTCGTTTCTTAATACACAAACTGTCGAAATGGCTGAAGAAACTTTCGACGATAGCCAACTACTTGACCAACAAGCTCCCCGCCGTATGTCTCATCGCAGTCGGAAACCACCGGAGTATTTGAAGGACTATGTCACATCTTGAGCTGTAGACTTTAATTGTGTCAATAATTTAACATTTAGTGTGTTGGGAATAGCTAGTCTAAAAATTCTAGTTTCAATGATAAGTACTCAAAGTTTCTGATTATTAAAAGAGTCATACATCAGAAAATAGTGATATGCACGTCTAGTCAATTTCATGCGCCTGAGGTACGCTCTTATAGCAATTTCATGTGCAGGAAATGTTTTGTTTTGTTCTTAAACATGATTAATCCACAAAGTAAGGTAAATATTCAATAGAGATATGGTTTCAGTGTTTTGGCACAAGTATGCTTTTTGCCTCTCTCTCTGTATATATATATATTGTTTTCCATTGAGAATAGAAATGTTTTATTTTTTCAAGGGAAGAGAAAGAAGGAAGGTTGCGCCACTATATGTATAGTGTGTATTGAAATAGTACAGATATACTGTAGGCTGTTATCACGGATTATCTCCCCTCTCTTTTTGCCCGCCATTTGTATGGAGTTCCAGCGCTAATGTTGTTCGAGCAATAAATAAGCTTTACGTCTCGTCATAGTTGTTCCTTAATTACTGGCGCAGTGTAAATCTTGTTATATATAGAATGAAATTTGAGGGAGATAGTGTCATCCTCTTTCAAGAATGTCTCTTGAAGACAAAGTGCAGCAGGTTTGTGATTATCAATCAGAAGTGACAACTCATCAAAGTTGGCCTTCAGACCTCGACAGTTCCATTGGATAATTGGATCAGCCATTGCGCTAAAAAGTAAAATTAAAAATGTATAAAAAAGCATTCTATAATTCATTGCAGCAGATTAAAAAGTTAAGAAGCAAGTGACTTGGGGTCCTTGGTATTTGGTTTTTTACCCCAATCATCCAAAGAACCCCCCCATATGGACTGCTCGACATCTGAAGAGTCGCCTTCAAGGACCTCTTCAGTGTCCATTGCATCCAGAACTTCAAAATTGTTAGAAGTTGCAATGGGGGTTCTTGCGACAGAACTTGTCGCAGCACCTGAGTGTTCATCATTTGAACAAAGAGATTTATGTTTTTGAAGGTTTTTCCTTTCTTTCTTAGAAAGAGAAGGGTTTGCCTTTGATCCAGAAGATGGACCATTGGAAGAAGAAATAGATTTTTGTTGTTGTTTAGACTTTGATTCAGAGGCAGGTTGTTTAGCTTTAGTTGTTGATGCAGGTGTTGGTGCAGAAGTATCTTTTGGTGTAGTTGCAGGTTTTGGTGTGGCAGTAGAAGGTTTTGGTGCTGATTGAGGTTTGGGTGCAGAAGTAGATGGTTTGGGTGCAGTTGCAGGTTTTGGTGTAGGAGGTGGTTGTTTTGCTATGTATGATGATAGAAGTGGTGCTGGGACCTTGCCTTTCAGCTCCTCCGCCATCTCTGGAAACTTCCCCAAAAGAAGTTTGAGGAGAAGATCGCAGGTATGGCAGTCTTGCTTCGGGGAGGCTACTGCTGAGTAGCTGTTCCCACTGACAGGCCTTTCCTTGTCTTGCTTTTGTTGCAAGACAAGTTTGCGTGCTTCTGCAAAGGAAATACCTTTCTTGTACTTGATGGTCAGGATATCCTTCTCATCTTTCCAAGTTTGACACTCCTTCGCATAGGCAACGTGACCAGACTTGCAGTTGAAACAGCATGCAGGTGCGGTGCAGTGTTCAGTGCTGTGATTTGCGCCTACAAATGCGCATTTAGCACAGACTGGTGTATTGGTGCATTTTGTGGTGTGGTGACCAAATCGTTGACATTTAAAACAACGAAGAGGGTTAGGAATATATGTGTCTACTTTTAAGGATTCAAATCCAATTTTAAGTGTAGGTGGAACTGTGGGACATGAGAAAGTGATTATGTATGTGTTAGTGTTTTTCAACACTCCATCTCTTTTGACACTGATGCGTCTGATATCAGTGACAGACTGTGACTTTAAGTTGTCCTTGATGTCGTCAAGAGAGGAGCAGTAATGGAGGTCCTTGCAACGGATGACTCCCTTACATGAGCTGAGTGATGGATGTGGGTATACTTTGACTGCTTGTTTGAATAGAGTTTTATGTTTGAGTATGTTGATGGTTTGTTGCTTTGTGAAGCATTCAATGAGGATAGTGTTATTCTTGAGTTTTTTGACTGATTTTGGTGTACCGAGAATACTTTTGATTGTTTTCTCGATAACAAATGGTGATGTGTGAGTAATTGGTTTGACTGAATCTTCTGCTTCAACCACAATAAATCGTGGAAAATTTAGTGGTGACGGAGAAGATTCTGCCTCTGAATCACTGTCAGAAAGGGTACGCTTGGCAGCTTTTTTATGGGATTCCATATTAGTTTAAAAAGTTCACCATCCTTGGTCCCCGTCCACCATGGAGCCCAACATGGGGACTTAATCTGGGGAAACCCATCGCAGATCAAGTCAGGGTTACAAGGATGGTATACTCAGGGTGAAAGGGCTAGACTGGACAAATGTGTCCCAAAAGATGTCATTCCAAGCAAGCGACATTAATTTGGGATGGTACAGAATGTCAATCAAACACCAAATCTTTCATCTGATTGACCCATGGGCCACCGTCACGGGGTACAAAAGGTAAAGAAGTTTCAAATAAATTTGAAAATATGTCGTATTGTTGGAAGATTGATGAAAAAAATATTAAGTTGCCCATGACAAGGCATGACCAGCCGATTGATCAGGTCGGGCCTTCCTGACCTCTCGTTTAGCCCAAATTCAGGCCAAAGTGGTGTATTGAAAAAACAGGGTATTAACTAGCCTAACCCTGGATTCTCTCAACCACCAGGATCCCTGCATCAGGCGACACGAGTCGCAGCCCACGGCAAACGGGCAGGCACTTGGTGGGGTTCTACCACTCGGCAGCGCAGTGGCAGGACAATTTCTAACCCCCCGCCCTGCCATGGGGGGACCTCTCATGAAAACCCATATGCCGTCACAGGGATTTGAACCAACGTGGAATAAAGGCCATATGATTTTAAGTACTGTACTCTAACCACAAGGCAATGGAGGTCCCATAGGCCCATTATCTTTGGTCCGTATTCTAGGAACGTTCTTAAGTATGATATCTTGCTTAAACTCAGAATTATCACTCAACTTTGGATATCAGTTTAGGCTCACATTGGGCGCGTGTTATCGAAATGTACTTAAGTATGATATCTTGCTTAACCTCAGAATTATCACTCAACTATGGATATGAGTTTGGGTATCGACGTTAAGTGATGGCCTAGAAAGGAACTACTACTCACTTTTTGCCCAAACTCAAGTTTAAAGGCCCATAAAAGGAGATAAATGTTATATCAAACTATATTATTTGGTATACTGTTGTCAGATTCAAATAGTTATCACCAGAAAACACCATCAGCACAACTTAAATGTGAAAGTAAACCAAAATAACACAGATTAGAAAAAGTTTTATCATTCAGATTTCCTGATTCTTCACCTCTGACCTTGACAGTTGACACACACATTTTTGAACCGACCAATTAGAATTCGTTATCTTAAATATGTAAACAAGCAGGTTGTTGATAAATATGATTGAATTGGAGACAACTATATTTCAAGAACAAAATAACTTATTTTAAATGAGTCTATTAAATAAGGTCTTAATGCATTCCTATACTAATTCTGATGACCTTTATGAACATAATAAAAGAACTCCATATATTTTTTCAGTAATTTATTTGTACTCCTCTCCTTTGATGTGCCTTTAAGCAATGATTTTGAAAACAACATATAAATGTAGCTAAAAATGACGTCGAGGATCCGACTAATCTATCGAACTCAGCAGGCTACGATTATCGTACAGAGTATAAGCAAGGGTTTAACCCTTATAGTGCTGGAACTGAGTTCATGCTTATGCAAACAGGTAAGATCAAAGGCCAGCCGCCAAACACTTGGCGGCTGGCCTTTGATCTAACATGTTTGCTACTCTGAACCTCTTTTCTCATCCAAATTAAGCATATATACTTAAGGTTTTAGAAAACAGACGACAAGAAGATATAGTTTTAGAAGTTACCAAGCATTCTAAGGGTTAATAACGAAGTCGGATTTTCCCGGGAATATGGGCCCTGATTTTTCCTTTTCGCCTGTCTCACTGTGCTGATAGATTGGCGATTGACCAATAAAAGAAGTTCTTTTTTTAACACGTTCATTGTAAGAATGACAATTAAATCTTTTTGCAACAGTTAGCTCTTTTTTACTTATTTTTTTTTTATTTCAGTATTCTTATAACTAGGCCACGGATGATCTCACAATGTTTGTGAGAGAATACCAGTCGTATAAATAGATCTGTACCACACGAATGTGAATAAACTGCCCTGAAAAGTCAATTCAATTTATAGACTGTGTTTATTGACTTATATCACCTTTCTTGGCGATTTTGTTATAGAATCCATTCCAATTGATCAAAAAATCTGATAAACACAAGATCCAGATAAGTTTTCACTATCATTATCGACCAGCCTCGGGACAAACGATTCGAGGTCAAGATAATTCATATTCTTTAATTGTTTATTAAGATGTTTGGAGAAATATTCGAATATTAGAGATGTTTTCTTAATTCTGCATTTTGAATAGATATTGCTTCATAAATATGATTATATGATTTATTATATATTACTTATTTCATTCAAATGTTTATATCTATTTGAATATCTCTTAACATTTTTGATGATTTGCTCAACACAAATTGTATTGTGTCTACATAACTGGAACAAAATAAACATGTACTTGATGGTTTGGTTTTATATTTGAAGTTGCTTTATCTGGCAAACATATATGGACTTCTTCAATGAAAAAGCCATTTGCGTTCTGCTTTGGTAATTTCTATTTTATTCTGTAATTGTACTTTATACAAAAACCTATTGGTTTTTTTTTATATTTCCATAATCGTTTTAACAAGCTGATCATTATCTGTGTTTATAGGTTCTTCATTTTGCATTAATGTCTTCATATCTTTTGGAATAATTCCTGTCATGCAGTAATATCGAAGATTTAAGTCTTCACTACTTTCATCGACAAACCTCTGGACCAACAATCCGAGGTCAAATGAATAAAGTCTCATTGTTCTTATCAACACACCAATAAATGAGACATTTTTGGAAAATATCATTCCTGTATGTCTTCAGTGATCAATTATATGATGGTATTGGTACCCTCGAAGACGAATATTCATATCAGTAAAACTTAGATGCTCTATTAGTTGGGAACGTATATCTAAGTGCACTTATCCGAAGAGCATATTATATGAAGAGGATTTGCAGTGTCCATATTAATATGAAGAATAAACTTTGAGAATTAACCTTTTTGGAGCCTAAAACCTTTGTATTCCCTTAATTGATGGAAATACTTTCTAAGTTTACATATATCAATTCCTGATTTGTATGGAAGACGCTTCATTGATGATATTCTCTAGTCACATTTGGATAAAAGGTTGGTGATACATGTATGCATATTACTTTAACCCTTAACCAAACGCAAACTTTTTGAGTGTCCCAAATTGAAAGAGTTTGCAGACGAATTTTCAAAATGTGATGAAATTACAAAATAATCTTCTGATATGGAAGAAAACCTTGTGGGAAAAGGAGACATTGCTCGTCACGAGCAATTTTCTTCTTTTCCCACAATGTTTACAAGCGTTGTCTACAACAAACTGGTCAAATGTCGTTACTGTTTGGTTATGGGTTAAAAGCAAGAGACCATTCTAGACAGCTGAAACCTACGATAGTATTAAGTAAAGAAGAAAAAAAAGGGGAAGCTCATTGTTTAAGTCGCTTCCTCAATTGACTAAGGCAATCCAATCCTCCAATTAACGATAGGATAGGGTCACTTAATTGATTGCTGCATGTGAATAGAGTTCACGCGATATTAACGAGAATGTACGAAAAAGTGAACAAATCAATCAAACACCTACACAAATAACTCCTATTGATAAATACAAGACAATTATCAATAGTGTTTATAGTTAATGGATGATGTCACATTACCAATTAAACATTGGACGTGGTGCTACTATAGGTCCAACGCAGTACAGGTATATGACCGAGTTTAAATAATGTAAACAGGTGATAAAGGCTAAATGCAATGGTAAGTGTCTCTGGTCAGAACCCCTTAACTCAGTCATGGTATAGGTCCAAGCAGGAAATGGCCGAGTTAAAAAATGTAAAACATATGTTTTAGACTAAATGCAACGGTAGGTAACTTTGATCAGTTTCCCAAATCTCAGCTATGGTATCGATTGATTAAAACATTAAAATCGCACGAGAGCGCGAACGACCTATATTGTACGGGCTCATCGCGCTGTCGAACGATGTTTATGTTTCAATTAGACGAAACCAGGCATTGGATAGGGGAGTGATTGGAATATCCGCGGTTATCTACCTACCGTTGCATTAAGCTTTTATCATATATTTACATTTCTTTAAACTTCTGCCTGCCTGCCTGCCTGCCTGCCTGCCTGCCTGCCTGCCTGCCTGCCTGCCTGCACGCCAGCCCGCCCGCCAGCCCGACCGCCCGCCCACCCTCCAGCCCGCCCGCCCGCCCGCCCGCCTGTATGTCTGTATGTCTGTATGTCTTTTGATATTGATTTTACCAAACGTTTTGTTTCAGAAGCCGAAAGGAAGTCCGGAAACAAGTGATTATAAATCTGAATACATCTTTGTTCGAATACGTTACGTATTAATTCCCTTCAAAACCTCTTTTAGTTCAGGACATATTAGCCACAAAAGCTTTTATCCAAGGCCCAATCGACAAAAGAGGAAATCAGTTTGACAAGCATTCATAGTTTTATTTAATTTATCCAATATGTCAACAGTAGCCCCCACACCACATCAGCCTATTTTAGTTTCAATTGCGAAACTCGGCTGATAATTGATGTAGGGAAATTCTTGAAGCTTTTCTTATAAGTATTTGATCATTCCAGCGAATGTATCGGTATTCTGATTGTCAGTAACTGGTGAATGATCGAGATATACCAATGTCAACGCGACCGATGGTTCAAATATGTGTTTTTTGCATTTTCTCATATAAAAAAGGTTTCGCTTTATTCTTGGACAACATAATATCTACAAAAATGGAAATCGGTTACATTATTTTCTTTTGTAACATAAATTATCGCCAAATGTTTGACTAGAAAAAGGGGCACAGTTAGACATTTCTATGAGCATCAGTTAGATAGGTCTATAAGCAGCCATTAGATAGTTTAGTTTAATGAGCATCAGTGAAATAGTTCAATGAGCATTACTTAATATCTAGATCTATAGGCATCTGTAACATATATCTAAAGGTATCGACAAGATAGTTGTATGATAGTCAATTAGATAGTTCTAGAAGTAACAGTTAGATAGGTCTTTAATAATTGTCAAGATCAATGGTTCGTGGAAGAGCGTCGGTCTGGGGACAGGACGGTCGTGGTTTCGATTTCAGCGACTTAAATCCTCTCACACTAAAACTAGTCTTTTATCAAATTTATTAATATCTATCTACCTATCAAGGAAGCAAAACTTGGAGATAAAAATCAAACAGAACTAAAAAGTACCAAACAAAACTTATATTTTATTATTCAATTATTCACAGATAAATGCAGCTGTGCCAGCACAATCAAAATCATTCAACAAAAACCCGCAACCAGTTCGGAATCTCAGGCATGAGGCCCCTCCTTCGCTTTTGCACCAAATGTTGGTCAAGTCGGCTTCTGTTCCATCCGAATTTCTCCACGGTTGTCCCGTTTCATTCGTTTGTCTTGTGGTATCTGTCCAATATTTGTACGGGCTGTATGCTGTAAAACATGTGTATAATGTCAAATAGCTGCATAATTCATAGATATTGTTTGCTGTAGGAATGTTGAAAGCTGTAAAACAGTAACATGCTGTATAATGGTTGAATAATGAATACAAACATAAGAAGAAACGAAAAATAAAGTAAACAAAAAGATACCGCTTTCTTAATTGTCTGAAAGCAGTTACTATTTATAGGCCTATTGCTTAAAGCTGTTCGTTCACAAATGTGAAAACATTTTGAAGTTAAAACTTAATTTCTTTAAAACTGCACAACTGCTGTGATAGGCACCGGAGAAAAGCCGTTGAAAGAACGATAACTTCGTTTAAAAGTTTAAGATTCTGTTTACAGGGAATTAATGTATTAGATCTCAAAGCATTGTAATGGATTGGGATCCACCGCACATTGATGGTACATTCTTATAATTAGTGAAACTTCCTGAATCAATTATGTTTTAGATAACTACTTTTACGTTTATAACGTTTAAGTTAAGGTCTCTATATACAGGGAATTGATGTATTTGATCTCAAAGCATTGTAATGGATTGGGATCCACCGCACATTGATGGTACATTCTTATACTTAGTGAAACTTCCTGAATCAATCATGTTTTAGATAACTACTTTTACGTTTATAACGTTTAAGTTAAGGTCTCTATATACAGGGAATTGATGTATTTGATCTCAAAGCATTGTAATGGATTGGGATCCACCGCACATTGATGGTACATTCTTATAATTAGTGAAACTTCCTGAATCAATTATGTTTTAGATAACTACTTTTACGTTTATAACGTTTAAGTTAAGGTCTCTATATACAGGGAATTGATGTATTTGATCTCAAAGCATTGTAATGGATTGGGATCCACCGCACATTGATGGTACATTCTTTTAATTACATAATGTACTGAAACTTCCTGAATCAATTATGCTTTCGATAACTGCTTTAATTGTATTGCTTACACCAATAAAAAGATTGTTTCATTTTGACTTTAACAGCCAATTATTTCCGTGTCAGTGGTTCTTAAGGAAGACATTGCTTTCCTTAGAATAGAAACATGAACAAGAAAAATGTTGTCCCGGTATGACCAATAAATACTTTTTAAACAGCGACAAACCCGAAACAACCACAGGCAAAGGGTTATGATAGTTTCCCAAACCTGTACCCCAAGCATTAGCCACATATGATTTTAAAGGACCGCTGTTTCAGGGTGTATGTTGTGATGATAGTCACTTTTCCTTAAGGGTATACAACTATTTCTCGTTTGAAGCCGTTTCTGGAAGAACGGTTTGAAAAAATAACAAATGATTTCGGTACATCGCTCTGCAGGATTGCGTTTCGTCATTTGGGGGAGATAATTGCACTTTCGTATATCATGTAATGTCATTATTTATGGGCGGCTGACATTGAGAATTATTTGTGTGCTATTATGTATGTAAAGATATTGTTAACATGTTTTACATGTGTTTTTTTTTTAATAAAAAAAGTGAAAACGGGTAATGATGTAGAGTCTAGAGTTGGGCTTCTAACACCCATCATCTTTGTAAACAACAAACAAAACTATTTCTAACCTGCACACGACGTCAAAAACTCCGCCAAATCGAGTATCTTTGTGTCGCCATTAACCTTGATCAAGTGAAGCCCTTTGTTGTTACACGTGGTCACAGCCTCGCTTTGGTTGACATAGTTACTGCTCATTGTGAAGGGATAATAGTTACCGGATACCCCTTGTAATCGGATATACTCATGGAATGTTGTTGGACATAGGCTACTCGAAACAAGTCGCCGACTGACTTCAACATCTGAAAAATGGAAAGAAATACGTCACGAGAATTTTTTCCATGCTTTGTTATGTAACGTATTCCTTATTAAACACTGCCGCTGTCTGGCTTGAATTTCTGTATAGAGCATATAACTGGCAATTAAATAGTATTGTCCTCACTCTTAATGACGTGTGGTGAGTAACCTTTCCTTATAACATAGTGGTTTTTTATAAAAGGAAACATTTATGTTCGAGCGAATAAAAACGATCTACTTTTGCGTCCAGTATCTTTTCTTCGGTTCGTATTATATAACAATACAGATGTTGTGCAGTTTCAAAGAAATTAATTCTTTTCTTTAAAATTTCATTTCATCTGATGTGTTAACTTACTTTGAATTATTCCTTGTTTTGAACGTGACATCAGTCACAAACAATTATACCTATGATTCCGAACCAGTCTTTATTCGAACATTATCGTAAGCGGGAGATAAATAGAGAATAGACGGTTGGTGTCGTGAATCGGAAATATTATCGGACAAGGCTTAGGAATATTATCAGGTGAGCCGATAGTCTCAATAATGATCCGTGAACGAAGCTTTTTTCGTCATTTGGACATTTATCGTGCTTCGCTACGTCTCAAGTCCAACGTGATTTTTATGTTACAAAATTTCGAACGACCGACTCAGTGCTTTTAACTTGCGATTTTTTTGTGTTCAAATGGTCTAAAAAATAAACGGAAACTTGAAATACATACATAAATCATTTATGAATCGTTTCAGCCTACACAAGTATTCAGTACACCTCTTATATGCGAGTTATCTATCAAGAAACATCGACGATGTCCAAAAATAAACAATCGCCGTCCATGTTGTTTACCACCGGCCGCGAGATTCCCACGGATATCTTGCGGGTCAAAGGTCATCGCATTATGTAAACAGTTTGGGATGAAGTACGCGTCTTCCTCCTAAAGTCGAGTTGTACTAAGTTGAGCTCTCTTCACATACAGATTCGGAGAAGATATGCTTGGATAAGATGTCTTTTGCAAACCAGCATTTGAAGCATAGTCCGTTATGGTTTTTCTAAAATAACATCCTTGTTTTTGTTATCTATTAATTCGCTTATTTTGTTTAAGTAGGCCTATGACGTGATTGTAGTGTTACCAAAAATAAAAAAATATATATACTTTTTTTTTTCAAAATGAACGGAAATCATTTCATGTTTTGTTTTGAATCGAATCTAACAGGAATAAGGATCATTCAGCCCTTTCCCAAACAACAAATTTTCGACTGTTCCAAATTGAAAGAGTTTGCAGACGACACTTCAAAATGTGATGAAATTGGAAAATAATCTTCTGGTAGGGCAGAAAACATTGTGGGAAAAGGACAAACTGCTCGTCACAATCAATTGCTCCTTTTCCCACAATGTTTTGCACAGTCTCTGCAACAAACTGGTCAAATGTCGTTATTGTTTGGGAAAGGGTTAAAAGTTCAATTTATAAAATTGTGATTGGAGCGATATTTACGCCTAGCGTAAAACGCCTGACGTCGGACCGGTAAAACTTGTAGTTGATTTCCTTGAAACTATAACAAACTATTTCCTTCACCTGTGTTGGATCGGTGATGTTCAGTCCTATGAACACCAACATATACTTTCTGTAACTAGTGTTTAAAAAGTTACTCATGAAGTATTACGTTGGGTGTTCATCGGGTACATGCTATCAGCGACCTGCATGTGAAAACCGCATAACCAGAGCCTATATATCACGTATTTACACAGTAGATTTAATGTCAAAGGAATAAAACAACACATTTTGACATAATGAATATTTTACTTAACACCTTCATAACAATATGTCGTTGCACAGTGTTTATAGTGCTTGAAGAAGGGGTGGGGATAAATAGTTCAAGCTTATTATCATCAATCCTTTACCAGACAACAAGAGGAATCTGTGTGTTTGTTTTGCAGACGACGTTATAATTATACATGTGTCGTAAACCTCGCCTCGGGTAGCGAGTTTTACCGGGTTCGGGCTCTGGATCAAAATTGTCTAACTCGGGTTAAACAATTATAGTTAGTCAGGATCACACCACTAGCTTTTAAATTAGATGACAATTAAGGTAGCTAGAGCCTAACAAGAAAAATAACAAAATCTTAAAAGGAAATAATAAAGATTTTAATCCCATAAAGTTACAAAGTCAAGTTATTAAACCAAAATGAAACAAAGTGCTTTTCTCACAATGTTTCAAGTTCGGACATAAAGCGTTCAATAAAGTTCAATCAAATTATAAAGGATAAATTCACAAAGTCAAAAAGATTAACTCTGTCCAAGCCTATCCATTATCATCAATTCCTCATCAGACACCATGAACAAGGAGGATCTGTTTTTTTTTTGCAGACGACGTTAAACGCATGCAATATTGGTATATTAGGAGCAAGTGGTGCGCTGTGTTTCAAATGATATCAATTCTACAATTCATTCAAATTACGAACCTATAATGTCAACCTATTTACCAAATGTAGGACCTTTACACATGTACTTGAATCAGGCTTCTGTACCGAAATGAAATGTTGCTCATAAGAAGCGAATTTCCAATTAGTCACATTGATTTCTACTCCTTTTTAATTAAAAACTTTAATCTGTTGTTACAACAATTTGTTTCGCCTGTTGATCGCTGAAATTTGGACTTCTAACAGGTGTTCAGTGGAGGTATTCTTTTGGAAAAACTGCTCTTTTACAGACCGTTTCCCTGTGCATTCACATAACTTCCTACAAATACTGCAACGAGTACATGCAGTGCATTTACAAACGGGACAATTCTTTTCAAAACAATAATTTGAACTATGTATTTCACCCTTGTCCATTCGATGCGTTAGCAATTGACTTAAAACTTTCTCTCCACAAGATCTCTCATATAGTCGTATGTGATTGATCTCATAAGGGATCTTCCACGTCCACTACGCCTAACTTCTTGCCAGTACGAAAGAACACTTTTGGAAGCCCCCAATGAACGATCACTTCAATATCGGGTACGTTGACCCCAATTACCTACAAAACACGAATGGAGGAGGCAGGCGAACAGAATTCCTTTATTATCCACTTTTTTGTTTGTTTCTTAGTCCTAGAACTGTGCAACATTTTCACGCTCCTTCCCCTTGTGGCCTTAATATTGTCTTTGTATGCTTGTTTACCCATTGAATTTGTGTCAGTATGACAATCAAAGACCATCACATTTGATTATTAATATGAGAGAAATAATTTAGCCGAAAATAAGAAAATTAATGTCGAATCAAGTTTCACGGATGGATGAGCATAATTGACCAAATGCCATCGGCGAATAGAGCAAAATTGAAAGGCTAGTCTGATAAAAAATATTATCTCCATTTAGATTTCTATTGAAATATAATGGAATACGATCAGATCAAGCTACAAAAAATTAATACGAGGGGGAAATGTCAATCATCTACATTACAGTGAAGGGACAAATGTGCGCCTTAACCCATTACCGTGTGTGTGTGTGTGTGTGACCTGTTTATGGGACCGTGTAACATAACCAAAAGCGAGACTTGGCATCCGGATGTTTCGGACTTCTACGTAAACATTTGTTAGCATGTTTTATGTGTGTGATCTAAATCAAAGTTTGGGATATTTATACAATAGTGACACTTTTGAGACTTCACACATCGACAGATAAAAGGTTGATCTCCAAATCGGTATGTTTGATTTCATAATCCATTGCATATTTATGGAATGATAGGTGGTCAAACATGCGCAGAAAATCTGTGCGCAAAAATCTAACGTAAAAATCACGATTGACTCTGGACTCGAAGGCGTCAGTCAAAATAGCAATAGCCTTCGAGACCAGTTATCTGGACTAGTGAGCCGAAGGCGAAACGGATAATAATCCGAAGCCGAGCCCGATAACTTTTCTCATTCAAAGATACCAACCGTCTATTCTATTTATCCTGTTACATTTATGTATTCTTTCAAACAAACAAGATGTAAATAAAACACGAGAAAAAAAGGAAAAAAATAAGTAGAAAATTATGTAAACATGACGTCATGGCGTTCTTATGACGTCATAATTCATCACGTACATGTGTTATGGTTAGTGCCGGATATAATGGATATATATAATAGTCTAATATCACAAATGACCTAGATATCGGTCCCAAAATGACACTAGTGACAGGATAAATACCGTTTGAACTTAACTCGACAAAATTAAACAAGCTGATCATGATTGGCTGTATGTGCATTTTACTTTGAAATACATTGTAATATAATTAAAAGATAATGAGTTGGTCAATAATTAAGTTTTAATCAGTCTGTATGATGAAATGCTTCCTACCGCCTTTTGTGAGATAGACTGCATGGGTGTCCACTTCAAAGGTCGTAAACGTGTTTGTATCCGGGAAGCAACCCTGTCCTGTCGGTGTGTAGTAGAATCCTTGACAATTTGTATTGGCACTGCAGACCGCCGCACAGTCGAACATACTCCGCACGGACATGGGGCTGCTGGCGGACGGTACCTGACCTGATAGGGCGGAGTTGATCCTGTACGTAAAATCTACCAGGCCATCAGCTGGTGAAAGTTAGTGGGAAATAATCGTTTGCATGAGTTGGCATACTATACCGTCAACAATATGTATAGCATTTAAGGTAGAATAACCATAATCCGCCATTTTGAAACTCATTTTTTCGTCGGACTAACTCGGTCGAGTTTAACTTGGATGATCCGAGCTGTAACTGTGTAGAATGAAATATCTACGTCTGGATCATTCGGACAAGGTCGCTCTCTGTAGTCATTTGTCTGTGCCGGAACTATTCGTTATAAATCGAATAGTTCCGGCACAGACTGGTGTATACTACGACGAAGTAATCTAACGTAAGAATGGGTTTCAAAATAGCGGAGTATGAGTATTATACCTTAATTGTATTAGTATGCATACCATAATGCCTATATATGCATGGACAGTGATGAACTGTGCTATCAGAATGACGTATAAACAGACACCCAATTAAGATTACAGAGTTATACAGGGTGGCAAAATGAATTGTCCGTGATGCCCAGCCTGTCCAAAACCCTGAACGGACAAGTGAACTTTAATGAAATTTACTATATAACAATTGTATGGCGAGTGCAGAAATGGATTTGGCATTTACCGTCAAAAACATCAAAATACAATTCCTCCACCCCTGGGTAAGAACTATTCTTCTAATTCGTGTATGAATAATTCGTGTCAATTGTTTCACCATAGATGTTTGTATTGTCTTTTTTTATGCACAAACGGCAGTAAAAGTGCAATGTATAATATAGTATCATTTTGTGACAAAAGTCTTTAATTTACATGCATCTAATGTTCGTATTAATATATGTATCACTTATTACATGGTATATTTTATTCTATATCAGGATAGAAAGAACAGTATGCTATTATGGGAACCGTGATCTAGTGGTTGGGCGTCGATTTCGTGATCGGAGGGTCGCGGATTCGTATCCTGGCCGGATCATCGGAATTTTCCTGAGCAAAAACTGCATCCCACGTTGCTCCTCTCCACCCAGGTGTATAAATGGGTACCTGTGAGGGAATAAACCAATGTGCCGTGGCTGCATTTGCGCCACATGTAAACGGCCGGTTTATCACCCAGTGATAGGGGAGGTAATTGTAAGAGTCGCCTGAGTATGCCTAGCATAGATATGAGACTATAAACCCATACCTTTACCTTTATGCCAATATACTATGCAATACATTGACTAATGATACATAATACAAGGAGCATTGTGAATTTTATGAGGAACTGGACGTACGTTTAGTTGTATATATATTTGATATACAATGTAAGTGTAATAATTGACATCTAACTTCATATATTTTGCAGTATTACAAATAAACTTATGTTAAGTGATATCTCATATAAAATGACCATTTCGAATGCACAAAGCATTAAGACATTATTCCTAATCTGTTGCGCACATGGCGAAGTTTGAAAAGGTTTGGATAGGTATAGCGATGCGTTGTTCTTTTATTTTACACGGCAATATTAATATCAAAGAGATAAACAACAATTCAATAAAACACCAATCTAGTCAACGAACTATTAAACCTTAATAAAAGAATAAAACGATATAAGTATAGATAAAATAAATAAATATGAAAAAGACAATTAACAAGTCAGTATATTGAAAACTTACCTCTAGAAATAATCATTAAGGTTAGTAAGACTAGCGCCATGTTGGCCAGTGTGCCTGGGTTTGTTTGCCGTTTTCCCCCGAGTTAGATAATTATACGAGTATATCGCTAAACAATGGTCTAAAATTTCATATTTAACCCTTAGCATGCTGGGTAATTTTCTAAAAATAGACATTTGTGTCGTCTGCTTTTCAAAATCTTCAATATCTGATTAATTGGGTTAAGAAAATATACTTAGAGTAGCAAACAGGTAAGATTACAGGCTAGCCACTAAATTTACTTGGCGGCTGGCCTGGATCTAACCTGTTTGCATAAACATGGAGTTGGTTCCAGCACTATAAGAGTTAAGTTCGATCGGCCTTTTCTAACAACGAGCAGGAAATTTCAATGCTTTGCCCGTAACGGATGTTTGCTATCCCTCGTAAAGGATATCCTAGAAATCGCAAAGATCCGTTACAGAAAATATGCATTCTTCTATATTCATCCTTTAGCCAGCACCCTTTTGGCATTACGTGTATATTTTGTGTTTGTAATTCACAGTAAAAAAAATGTAGTAAAATATGTTAAAAGTAAAGCTTCATTGGGTTTACCCATTATACTAATGAAAACAAAATGTAAAATTCGTTTAGTTGTTTGTTGCATTTTTTGACAAAAGTTTAGATAAAAAAAAACGTTGCCGGCTGCCAAATTGTCCTCACTCTTCCTTTTTGCTCTAGTACCTCTCTCCAATGAATAAAACAATGGTTACAGAAATAATATGCACACAACCAGCGTCAATTACATCCATATCAACATCTTATATATTTCCCTTTTGAAATTTCCCAAAGATTTAACCAAATGGAATCGGCATTGGCATCTATATTTGATGACGATTGTTAGGTCATTCTCCAAAAACCAAATAAATCTTCTCGATATCAAAATTGAGCTTTGTTGGTGTCTTCAGCAGACGAAATTCATAAAAGACCTTCAAATATTCTCTTTCATTAGGCATTTAAACGATGTACTTATGTTTCCAATGCAGGCTACGTGACGCTTCATCATACATCTTTATTGAAAGATAAAATTGTACGAATCTAAATTTGCTGGAAAGTTGTCTTCCGCAAATTTATTTCAGGCAATAATGAGTTAAGGATTAAGTCGATTTCTCTACGGAAGTTGGACACTAGGGACAATTGTGTGTTCTTCACTAAACAATCGAACAAATCCCACCCGCTTTTAGGACCTGATAAATCAATTTGCGTCTGAATGAAAAACAGAACTGGCGACCAGAATAGAAATGCAATATAATAGAAATGTCAGTATTTTTGTGGTCCTGACGTGAAGTTACGTGCATTCAAAGGAATACATGCCCAATTGAAATATCAATGGGATTCTGGCAATTCTTTTTTACCATATATTCTTCAAAGTTATCTTAACAAGAAATTGTAAAGAAAAACATGGGTTCACATATTAACTTTTGTGTTATGACCGTTTTATATATGCCATACAGCACCCATTGGACAAAAAATATAACTTAATTTGGAAATGGGACATAGTAAAACAACAAGGATTAAATTTAAAGTTCATAAGCTTTAATTGAGTTTTATAATTATTCATTAGTCATCTTAAACACAAAAGTCCAACATGAAATATTCAATAGGTCACAAGATTGATTTGAAATATGTTTTTATTCGAAATAAATTGAAGAATATTGAGAAGAAATTTGCATATTCATCACCATTTTGGCGCCAAAATTTAAGTTTTTTTTTTCAAAAACTGTCAATATAATAAATTGATAAAAGTTTTGATAACTATTCTTTAAGGAGTTATGAATAAAAAAAATGATAAAAAAAAGGCATATGCTATCATGTAAACCTTTGATATTTTTTACTTTTAAACACATTGTATTTAGGCAAAAAGAGGCATTTTTTGCCATTTTCTTTTTTAAAGAAAAAATTGCATTAAGACATTGATTTAACTTCTTAAAACATTTTTTTTCTAGATGATTAGAAAATGGTATTAAATTACAAATTACCAGAAAAGATATAAAATTAATAATTCTCAACAAATGACAAAAAAACATTCATTTTGAGTTTTTCAAGCCTACCATTTACCCTTAATTCGATTTTGGCAACTTTTGATAATATTTCTGTGTATTATACAACTTGTCTTTTACACAATAAATAAATAATTCAAAGAAGTACCTGATGCTTAAACAATTATAAATGATATTGGAGTTATAACTCAGAGTAACAGATTAGTGTCTCCCGACTGACTTACGGAATGCCGATGGTTCTACCCTCCTTGACCAGCCCTTATGGGCAGTTGAGTACGGGGTCTTCCTCCATCATTAATAGTCGGGCATCGCTACATAACTGAAATAATGTTGATGTGATGTAAAACCCATATAAAAAACAGATTAGTTTCTCAAGAAAGAGTTTCAGTGAGTTTTTATTCATAATCAGGGCACAATCTCTACTCTCAACACTGAGCTATTATGTTCAAGCAGGAGACTAGTCAGTGGTTAAGGATGAAGAGTAGAAGTGATGAATAAATAGCAAGATCATGAAGGGTGCATTAATAGTGTAATATAACTGACATACGGTTGAAAAGGGCCAGGCGCGTAGCCAGGCATACACCAATACGCCATGGCGTATACTTGGCTCGAGAAAATTAACAAAATAAAGTGGCCGAAAAATGCAATAAAAATTAAAACGTAAGGGAGTAGGGTTTCCTAACAGTGAAAAAAGCTAAACATTGTTCCCAAAAGTTCATATATCTCTCTGAATCACAATGTGTTTCAGCTAATTTCAAAATACAGAAAAACATTTTAATCTAATGACTTAGATATCTACATGCAGTAAGTTTCTTCAAGTGGTTGAATACTAATGGTATATACAATATAGGTGTATGGGGGTCCTTTCATTAATGGTTTGAATCTGCCTCTTGGTGCTCCTGACAATGTCCGTGGTAAATCATACTCAGGAGCACCATGACAATCAGGCGACTCTCTGGCCTTTTGACTTCTGAACATTAACAGAGAAAAGTTATCAAAGAAGAAAGGTTCATAGACATCGTCATCACCAGACGACGAGAGCGACGACTAGCCCTTATTTTACGGGATTAATCAGTTATGCGATGAATTTATTTTTTATCTACTGCTTGTGCTTAAAGTGATTTTATGCCAATTATAAACCAATCTACGTGTTTACCGGTGAATAAACATTATTAGACCTATTTTTATTGTGGTCGGTTGCTGTGTTATACTTGTTGTAGATGCATTAGAAATAGCGAATTGAGAAAAATAAAAAAGTAACCTAGTTTCTGTTTTAAAAAAAGACTGCTACGCTGTGTCGGGCACTAACAGAGACGCTTGTATGATCTCATGTATATCAGTTTTGTTCAAGGAAAAGTTCTGAACGTTGAAGAGATATTGTTCAAAACAACAATAGAAGAGGTAAGAAATGGCGTCGGCAATGATATTTACCGTCTTTTAGCGCAGGGGTGTATAAACGGAAAACCATGCAAAACGAGAAGTATCCATCGTAAGTCCATCATCATAAGTTTTTTCCTGCATAATTTCGACAAAATGGGCATAACACCACTTTAACCAAATTCAATTCAATCTAAGTTTAATCAGGCCTCTAGTTAGTTGTGAGTTCAATTACCAAATGCTATGAACATATGTACCACACATACATGTACCGTTAATTTTTTTTTTTATGACTGGAATAGTATTTTTTCTATTTTGGAGTAAAGTGTTGTTTATGTCTAATTTGCACACGTTTGATAGCTAAACCATGTACTCAAACTTTCTTCCTTGTAAAGATGTTGTATTTTATACTATTTTTATTCAGGTATTTGCTTTTGAAATAACAGATTTGGTGACTCTGTTTAATGAAATATCTATGGTAAAACGCCATAGTAGTATTTATATGGTCATAGAGTAATTTTTCATGTCATAGAGTCAATCAGTGATATTTTGCGAACCATTTCTCTATTTCTTTTTTATTTCCTTTGTCAACCAACTACAAACTAGTAAGATATTGTATCAATGAATCTAGTGTTTTCTTGTAATTCGCTACACGGGGTTTACCACAAGCCATTCTCGAATTAAGATTTCCAGAGGCTGAAAAGTGGCATCTTTTTGGAGCTTTAGCTGCAACCATTGCATTAAAGCTTTCTACGTCTTTAGTGGAACCCCCTGGCGCTAGTTTGTTGGCATAATGGCTAAACACACTAAATATCGCCTCCAAGCCGTGTCTAAGGTCATCTCCTTCAAGGTCACCCTTTATTGTGTTGTGCCTGTACTCTGCTAGATTTGACATATATCCACACCATTCCCCACAGTCTGTATGTTAACCAAATAAATGAGGAACAATCTGTTCAATCTGGAGCTTGCACTGCACAGGGTCACCTTTGGTTTGTGCCAGTGTGTAGTTAAAACATTTCTTCAAGTATCTAATGACTTCGCCATTTGGGGATTTATGTCTTTTTGTAGAGTATATAAGCTGTTTACGAGGTGCTTTGATGTGTGGTTTATGTCGCTCAATTTGGTTACCGTATGGTTCAGATCCTGTTTTATTCAAGCCATTATTGTCGTATCATCATCCATGATAATAGTGGTCACCGTCACACTTTGTTTCTCAACAGATTTAATGAGTCCTATACCAACATCAGGCTCCATGGCTTTTGCACTGCCACTCCAGTTTTTCGCACAATCGTGATCCGGTACATGAAGCTTGTTTCTTTTTGCGCTTTGACAAATTCTGCAATCTGTTAAACGTTCCATTCGTAATGCCAATAAGGACAGCATGCCCAGACTTGCTGTTATAGCTGCGACCACTTCCTCTCCTCTGCCAACCCATGTCATACTTTATTACTACCCCCTTTTCTGAAGTTTTCTCAGGAGTCACATCTGTCACATTTTCTACAGTAAAAATACTAAATTGTGAGGTTTAACTTTCTAGATATCTGTCATATTAAAATATTTCAAAAAAGACAAAAATTGCTCCCACACAGAGCCACCACTGTCTTTGTAACAAAAGTTGCACATGTGTCATAACTTGTCATGAGAATATAGTCATTCAAAACATACATATCTTATTTCATATAAAAATTCCAAATGCCAAATTTTTTATTTTCCCAAATTTAAAGAGGTTGAAGGCGACATCTCATAATGTGATGAAACTGGGAAAAAATCTTCTGATAGGGCAGAAAACATTGTGGAGAAAGGTAGAATTGCTCACCACGAGCTGATGCCCCCCCCCCCCATGTCACCAAGCAGCTACTGAGTCCCACAATTTTCCATCTATATAACTTATGCTGATGCCCCCCATGTCACCAAGCAGCTACTGAGTCCCATAATTTTCCATCTATATAACTTATGCTGCATGCCCCCCCCCATGTCACCAAGCAGCTACTGAATCCCACAATTTTCTATCTATATAACTTATGCTGATGCCCCCCATGTCACCAAGCGGCTACTAGGTCCACAATTTACCATCTATGTAACTTATGCTGAGTGCCCCCCCCATGTTACCATGCAGCTACTGAATTCCACAATTTTTCCATCTGTGTAACTTGCTGATGCCCCCATGTCACTAAGCAGCTACTAGGTCCCCAATTTTCCCATCTATATAACTTACATGCTGATGCTCCCCCCCATGTCACCAGCAATACTGAATCCCACAATTTTCCATCTATGCAACTTATGCTGGTACCCATGTCACCAAGCAGCTACTGAGTCCCACAATTTTCATCTATGTAACTTATGCCATCCCCCATGTTACCGTAGCTACTGAATCCCACAATTTTTTCAAATCTGTCTATACAACTTGTGCTGATGCCCCCCCCCCCCCATGTCACCAAGCAGCTACTGAGTCCCACAATTTTCCATCTATGTAACTTATGCTGATGCCCCCCCCCCCCATGTCACCAAGCAGCTACTGAATCCCACAATTTTCCATCTATATAACTTATGCTGCATCCCCCCATGTTACCATGCAGCTACTGAATCACAATTTTCCATCTATGTAACTTATGCTGATGCCCCCCCATGTCACCAAGCAGCTACTGAGTCCCACAATTTTCCATCTATGTAACTTATGCTGATGCCCCCCATGTTACCAAGCAGCTACTGAATCCCACAATTTTCCATCTATATAACTTATGCTGATGCCCCCCATGTTACCAAGCAGCTACTGAGTCCCATAATTTTCCATCTATGTAACTTATGCTGATGCCCCCCCCCCCATGTCACCAAGCAGCTACTGAGTCCCACAATTTTCCATCTATGTAACTTATGCTGATGCCCCCCCCCCCCATGTCACCAAGCAGCTACTGAATCCCACAATTTTCCATCTATATAACTTATGCTGCATCCCCCATGTCACCAAGCAGCTACTGAATCCCACAATTTTTCCATCTCGCATAACTTGCTGATGATGCCCCCCCATGTTACCAAGCATACTGAGTCCCCTGTTTTCCATCTAACTATATAACTTATGCTGATGCCCCCCCATGTTACCATGCAGCTACTGAATCCCACAATTTTCCATCTATGTAACTTATGCTTTGATGCCATGTCGCAAGCAGCTACTGGGTCCCACAATTTTCCATCATATAACTTATGCTGATGCCCCCCGTAATCGCAAGCAGCTACTGGGTCCCACAATTTTCCATCTATGTAACTTATGCTGATGCCCCCCATGTCACCAAGCAGCTACTAGGTCCCACAATTTTCCATCATATAACTTATGCTGATGCCCCCCATGTTACCAAGCAGCTACTGAGTCCCATAATTTTCCATCTATGTAACTTATGCTGATGCCCCCCCATGTCACCAAGCAGCTACTGAATCCCACAATTTTCCATCTATATAACTTATGCTGCATGCCCCCCCATGTCACCAAGCAGCTACTGAGTCCCACAATTTTCCATCTATATAACATGCTGATTACCCCATGTCACCAAGCAGCTACTGAGTCCTAATTTTTCCATCTATGGCAACTTACAACGATGCCCCCCATGTCACCAAGCAGCTGCACAGATCCCCACAATTTTCCATCTATATAACTTATGCTGCATGCCCCCCCCATGTCACCAAGCAGCTGCAGGTCCCACAATTTTCCATCTATATAACTTATGCTGATGCCCCCATGTCACCAAGCAGCTACTGAGTCCCACAATTTTCCATCTATGTAACTTATGCTGATGCCCCCCATGTTACCAAGCAGCTACTGAATCCCACAATTTTCCATCTATATAACTTATGCTGATGCCCCCCATGTTACCAAGCAGCTACTGAGTCCCATAATTTTCCATCTATGTAACTTATGCTGATGCCCCCCCCCCCATGTCACCAAGCAGCTACTGAGTCCCACAATTTTCCATCTATGTAACTTATGCTGATGCCCCCCCCCCCCATGTCACCAAGCAGCTACTGAATCCCACAATTTTCCATCTATATAACTTATGCTGATGCCCCCCCCCCATGTTACCAAGCAGCTACTGAGTCTCACAATTTTCCATCTATATAACTTATGCTGCATCCCCCCCCATGTTACCATGCAGCTACTGAATCCCACAATTTTCCATCTATATAACTTATGCTGATGCCCCCATGTTACCATGCAGCTACTGAGTCCCACAATTTTCCATCTAAATAACATTTTCCATCTATATAACTTATGCTGATGCCCCCCCACAGCCCCCTCTCTTTTTCCTTTCGTCGTAATAGAAGTACTTTTATTTATTTGGTCGTTAGTTTGTTTGATTGTTTGTATGAATTCTTTTACATCGTAGGTAAGGGAAGCTTATTTAAACTTATCAAAGTCACTCTCGGTGACTGCTTCCTGGATAATACACCAGCACTCTCGTCGATTTGAGAGTTAGTCCCGGTAATTCTCGACTGGATTAACGGGGATTCGAAAAAGGGACCCTCGGTACGAGAGGCCGACGCTCTACTACTACACAACTGGTTTGCCCGGCTCGGACCGAACACGCCACCTCCTAAACAAGGGACGGGCACTCTATTGATGCGCCATCGTTGTTGATGTTTCTACACCGGGATGCTTAACATGTACTATACGCTTCGTTTTGGCTAAAATACGTCATATTGAATTTTATAAAAATCCTTATTCTGCTGGAACTGACTTCATGCTTATGCAAATAGGTTAGATCAAGGCCAGCCATCAACTCAATTGGCTACTTGCCTGTGATCTAACCTGTTTGCAACTCTTGGTACCTTTCCTAATTAAATTTAAGCAAATATTAAAGGTTTTGGAAAGCAGGCGACATAAAAATCAATTTTTAGAAAATATGCCAATCATTCTAAGGGTAACCTTTGGTTTCCTGTGTTACTGTATCATCTAAAACAACGAGCATCTTCAATATGGTGGATTATGTTGATTATGTTGGATTGGCTATAGGGTAAGATAACAACTTTTTACAGCTCATTAATAATTAGCTCACAAATAGTTGTCTTTATATGTATACTGTACTACGGGCCAAAGACCTTTGTCTACTTTTCAATCAATGTATTATATAATGGCTCATTGTAAACATTGCAACTTTAAGGGGAGAAAATAAGAACGGCATTGATAGATTAAGACATTTAAAGGTGCTTGTTTATAAATGAAAACAATGAAAGCCAACATATAAGGTCGTTGAAACAAGTAAAGTTTTAATTGGTTGCATGGAATACAATAAAAAGCCGTTAATGAAAGGATGCTTAATTCAGAAAGCATCAACATATTTAAGTATGTCCATATGCAGTAAATCTCAAAACAAATGAAACACATTTGGATTTAGCTACATATTAATTCTGGCACCATATGTAGGTTCTAAAACTTAAATGCGAACTAAATATGTGTCCAGTGGCTATTCTTTAGTGCGTATCATATTACAGTACAGCTGTTGTGCAGTTCTAAAGAAATAAAGTTTTGACTTAAAAATGTCTTCACATCTGTGAGCAATCAGCTCTATTTTCTGGCCATGTATGTTTAATCTCAATAGGTATGCCTACGCCAACATTTTCACTTATCTAAACACTATAAAGTGGGTACTTGTAAGAATTGTAGTATCGATAAAATCATAATGAGTATCAACCATGTTCTATTCATGGTATGGAAATAACACATGAATTAAAAACTACATAGTTTATTTGATTACAAGCATCTGTACAATGAAAAGCAATTAGCCAGTGCAAATTATATAAAGAGCCCTCGAGAATTTCAAAATGATTGAAATTAACACAAATCCCTCCTGCACAATGCAATTCAATATCAAAAAAGTCCTTCACTCTTGTCTCAATATGTTTACGATAGTTCAGTGACATTACATTGAGGGTTCAATGCAAGAATATAGTAACTCCTTCTACCCGGTAACAAAACGTGATTTCCCTCCAAAACTTTATCTTGAACTGTAAAACTATAACTTTCACTGCTCGATTGGTGTTGTCATTACTCATGACAACACCGTCTTGAATTCTGGCGGGGTTTCCGCTTTAACCCTTTGAGTGCTCGAACTTCATGCTTATGCAAACAGGTTAGATCCATGTCAGTCGCCAATTTACAATTTAACCTGATTGCTACTCAGAGTATCTTTCCTCATCAAAATAAACCAGATATTTAAGGTTTTGGAAGGCAGAGGACACAAAATCTAGAAAATTACCCAGCATTATATGGGAAAAATCCGTTGCTCGATTACCTTGCCTTCCCTCGAGTCAAATTAAACCCTTAGAATGCTGGGTAATTTTTTATAAAAATAAATTTTTGTGTCATCTGCTTTTCAAATCCTTAAACATCTGATTAATTTTGATGAGAAAAGTTACTCAGAGTAACAAACAGATAAGATCACAGACCTGCCGCCAAGTAAATTGGCGGCTGGCCTGTCATTTAACCTGTTTGCATAAGCATGAAGTTGGTTCTAAAACTTTAAGAGTAAAACGTTATACATGATGTTTTAATAGTTTTGCAGAACTTATTTCCTACAAATATTGATTAATTGTCCGATCTATCTTATCTATAAAGATGGTTCTCATATTTGCTGATCAGAGATGAAACTGTCCTGTCCGGCCCCTGGGTCGGGGTCTCGAACGAATATTCTCGATTGTGCTTGGTAACATTCCCTCTATCACGGGTAACACAGCTGGTTCACGCCTATCGGGGACCAGTCCGGGGATCTCACCCTGGGGTACACCTTTGTATCCATTATAAAACTCATAAATCACGATCTGACCAGACGTCTTTATGCACACTAACTTCTTCAGTTCAGTATCAAACGAAATAAATCTCACTGATTGGACATCGTTCGTATTAGCTGGAATTTTGATCACTTCAATGGGCGAACCCTTGAGATCGATCACATGTATCGTGGGCATCTTACCGTGCAGGATCATAATGTTACCATAGTGATCCGTTGTTATATCTAGTGGGTCCACTAGCGAGAAACCCGGGGTGCCTGTGTATTGTCCAACAGGAGTTCCGTCACTAGCGAACACACAAACAACATTCAATGCGTAGTCAGATATGATAATAAACTGCTTGAAAACTGTCACGGATTTGGGAAAGGCGAACGGCACTGAGTCGGGTGTTAGTTTAAACCTGTGTAAGACAACACCATCAAAGTCTATCAGATCTACACACGGTGGAGTGTTTGAAGGCAAGCCGCTTCCTGCAACAAGCGTCTGTTCCCTGGGGCCCCGGGATATACAATTGTAAGGTATGCAGTTCTTAAAATGGAGTTGCCGTACAAGCTGGGTCGTGTTGTTGGCGAGCAGGGAGACAATACAGTAGGTGTTCGCTTTCGCTAAACTCACGATGTACCGATGTTCCTCATAAGCCCTCTCGAGGAAGGACACGTCGTGAATATCTCCATTGAACACAATCTCGCCAAGTAACTGTTGTCCGCTACAATTGAAGAACTTGATTTTTCTGTTACCGCGATCTGCGAGAGCTATTTTACCACAGTCCCACGTTAATCCAACAGGGAGAGTAGACCGCTGATCGAACTGGCGTCTTGATGGGAAGGAATGCCACTGTTTAAGAGAGTTAGACGGTCTTCCATTCGTTCTTTGTTCGGGCACAGAAGAAACCACGTCAAAGTACCCGGGTGCTCTGTCCGGATAAGACATAAGATTCAGGTTCGGACTAGCTGGATTATTCGTCGACTCTGAGGCATCTTGCGGTCTTGATAAACCGATTGCCTGCCAGTATGGTGGTGGGTCTTCCGGGACCTCTTCAGTATTTAGCGTCAAAGGAGGAGCGGTTGGTTGAAGTGAAATTCCAGTTGGTGCATCATAAGATCTAGCAGTTGCCCCTTGTACAGAAGATGCGCCATCATTGTCAACACTGCTATCGAGTGCAGCGTCCTCGGCACCTCGGTCGTCTACCACAACACCGTCTTCATCGTGTGGTTCATCCGGCATGTCATTACTGACTCCTTCATTGTCTTCCGATTGTGGTGCACTCATTCCAATCGCAGGACCATCTGATGTACACCTCCACTGTTGGAGAACGTCTCGTATGAATGAGATATCATCGTTTACTTGAGGTTCATAATTGGTATTCAAAATTCGATCTCTTCTAAGCACAGCGCTTTTTATAGATGCAAGGGGGGTAAGCGTGTCATTTAATTCGTGTGTTCGTATTTCTTCAGCATTGTTCTTTAGCATTCTGTTCAATCGAGACTTCTCTGTCGGAATCGTTTCGATAGTTGAATTAAGTTCTGCCAATGCATCGCCGTTAAAATTATCTTCAACATTGTCGAGTGTTTCTCTTTCCTTCTCATCTAAAAGCCGTTTTAGTTGCAGAAAAACGTCTGCTACCTTTTGCTTGGTTCTGTCTTTACTGTCTACATAAGAATCTCGCTTTGTCTGCAACTCTGCCTCTTGGTTGCGTACTTTCACGTCAAGATTGGAAACTTCTGTCACCAAATCATCAATGGCAGAACCAATCTCGTGTTCCCGTTCCTCCGTATCACGGTCCAGTCTCCGTGTGAACCTCTCACGGGGCTGCTCCATCATTAATCGTTTCACACGGTGTACATAAACATAGGAAGTGGTCCAACATATGCCATTATAAAGTATAGTGTTCGATCATATTGGAGCAGTGGTGTGTCCGTTGGCTTCAATTTTTGGTCTGCATCTCATGTCATTCACAATTAACCTACAAATAAATAGAATCGTCGTTAAAAAGCAAAAGACACATATAGCTACCTCTCTTTTTTTTTCTTTTTCTTTCTACCAAACCATAATTTCATATTGTCATAATTTTCACATGATTTCATGCAGCCATGTATACGCTATTGTAATGGAACAAAACTATCTTCTCTGTCACGAAAGAAAGAGTTTACAAAAAGGGGACAGTGATCTATTTCACTTTATCAATATAGTTTTCTACATTGACACACATGCACAAATATTCTATAGCATTACGCAATGTATGAATAATGAAATAGACCTTTATGAGATACTTAGGTTTTACAACAACGAATTACCTTAAAGGCCTATTAAAGGAGATTAATGCTATATCAAACTATATTATTTGGTAAACTTTTGGACAGATTCAAATAGTTATCACCAGAAAACACCACCAGCACAACTTTAATGTGAAAGTAAACCAGAAATAACCCAGATTAGCAATTTTTATAATTCAGATTCTTCACCTCTGACAGTTGATACACACATTTTTGAACCGACCAATCAGAATTCGTTATTTTGAATATGTAAACAAACAGGTTGTTGATACAATACAATACAATACAATACAATAAGTTTATTCAGTCAAAGGCCTCTGGCCCATAATACAATTTACATGTTAAAATATACAAATGTGTAAGAGTTGTTTATAATACAAAAGACTAAACATCATTGTGTTTCATACTTTCTAAGTTTTTGAGATTAAACAATTGTTCCTGGATTCTTAACCAGTTTGCGCATTTAAGATTGTTTCATTATCATAAAAAGTTAAAAACATATAAAGCTATTTTTCGTATTTGGACTTCATTTTCTGTTCTGAGGAGGCTATAAAAATTTTCTTCACCATCATTTCCGTGATACCAATTGTAGAGATATGAATTACGTTGTTGTACATATTTTTCGCAATGAAAGAAGGCATGGTATTCGTTATCTATTATTCTAGTGTTAGATTCATTGAAACAAAAAGTACAGATTCTCTCTTCTCTTGGAATGTTTTGGTGTCTCCCAGTTTCTATCGTAAATTTATGGTTCGAACATCTAAATCTTGACAATGCCTTTTTAAATTGATAAGAGAGTCCAATAGATAAATATTTTTCAGGTTCTAATAATGATTTAAAATGTTTATAGGTATCACATCGAGATGACTCATTCACACTAGCAGACCGGTCCTGTGTTTTGCAGTCATTAAGTCTCATTTTGAAATATTTTAAAAACATTTCAAGGTCACCTATGTCCTGGCTTATCCACACATATCCAAAACCATGTTGATAAAGAAGATTTTTTACACTTGTCACCCAATTAATTCTTCCAATATTATCATGTTTCTTTAACATTAAATAACAATTTCTTGGATATCTATATTCGGGCATTCTTAAGAGTTTACACCAATACTTAATAACTTTAAAGTAATAATCACAGCATAATGGAAGTCTGCCACATTCACCAAGAGCCATACAATCATTTATTGATTGGTTTGTCCCAAGAGATTCTTTACAGTATTGTATGTGTACTTGTTCTATGCTACTTGAAAATTCATTTCCCCAAATTTCTCCCCCGTATAAAAGAATAGGTTTCACCATAGAATCGAATAGTTTAAAATGTTCTCTTAGATTAAAATTTCCAAAAGTTCTGTGATAAGCCTTTATTGCGTTTATTGATTTATTTGCTTGGGCTACAAGCTTTGCTTTTCCTTTAGACCATGACATTTAGGGGTAAAAAGAAGCCCCATGTATTCATAAACAGAAGTTACATTTACTGCTTTTCCATTGTAAAACCAATTTTCAGTATGACGCAAAGGACCGCCTCGTCGAAAAACAATGATTTCTGTCTTTTGTTCGTTTAGTGTCATGCCATAAGTATTACAAAATTCTGATATTGTATTTAATTGTCTTTGTAGTTCAATAACAGAATCAGCGCAGTTGGCAATGTCGTCTGCAAAAAGAATACATAAAACGTTAGGAATTTGTTCAGTAATGAAAATGCCTCTATGACCCTTTTCTCGTAATACGCGTGATAGCTCATTGATGTAAAGATTAAACATTATCGTGCTTGTCACATCCCCTTGTTTTGCACCAATGTTGCACTTCATTGGTTTAGTCAATTTTCCATTCGATACACGTATACGACAATAAATATCAGAATATAGTGATGCTAGTACATTATATAATTTCCCTCTAAGACCGATATCATGTAATGTAGAAAAAAAGTTTATCGTGTTGTAATCCATCAAACGCTTTTTGAAAATCAACATAAAGAACATAGAATCTACCTTCTGGCTTGCAGATGTACTTTTGAACCATACATTGAAGTATAAACATGTTATCTGTTGTTGAATAGGCAGCTCTAAATCCGGCCTGTGACTCATCTATTTTTTTAAATTGTTCTGCCCAGTTGCAAATTCTTTTAAAGACAATGTTTGAAAATATTTTATACATAGTGTTAATTAAAGAGATTCCCCTATAATAATCTGTCTTTGATCCCGATTTATGGATAGGCACAATGATGCTTTCGGACCAACAATTTGGTAAACAACCACAATCAAGTATATTATTGAAGAGTTCGCATAATAAAGGACATATTATTTGACAAGTATTTTTATAAAACTCAGCCCCTATGCCGTCTATACCTTGAGATTTCCCAGATTTCAATTTTCTAATACTATTGTTAACATCATCTATAGTAATTGAACAGTTAAGGATTTGGTCATATTCTAAGATTACCTCTTACTCAAAAACAGGAATTGGATGTTGGTTTGGTTTGAACAAAAGAGCTTTGAAATAGTTTAACCAATCTTTTGTGTCAATATATTGATGCATACTCTCTTGTTTCGAAGAATTTCTTCTGAGTATTTTCCAGAATGTTTTTGGATTTGATCTTGCTTCTAAAAGTTCATTTCTCATATTGCTTTGATATTGGCACCTTTTTATATAACATGTCTGCTTAAAAACATTTTTATTTTCCCTGTATAAAGATAAGTCATCATCAGAATTAGTCAACCTAAATCGTCCTAACGCAGAATATTTGCGTTGTTTAGCAGAAGCACAATCATTATCCCACCATGGTTGACTATTAATAGTAAGCTCATTTTGTCCCTGCATTTGTCTTTGTCGAAGATTGGATCTCATGATAAACATGATTGAATTGGAGACAACTATATTTTAAGCACAAAATAACTTATTTTAAATGGTTCTATTTAATAGGGTCTCAATACATTCCTCAACTAATTCTAATGACTTTAATGAACACAATAAAGGAACTCCATATATGTTTTCAGTTATTTATTTGTACTCCTGTCCTTTGATGTGCCTTTAATAATTAGTATCAAAACCCTTTACTTCATTTATAAATTCTTGCTCGTTTAACACACATGCAAAAATGTTATAGGGCGAAACAATGGGTGACAAAAGAGAAAGAAAATCATCCGTAAATAGCAAATTTCAGAGAACAATAATGCATTGTTATATATTTTAACCCTAAGAGTGCTGGGTAATCTAGATTTTTGGGTCATCTTTTTTCCAAAACCTTAAATTTCTGCTTAATATTGATAAGGAAAGATACTCCGAACAAACAGGTTAGATCACAGGCCAGTCGCCAATTTACTTGAAGGCTGGCCTGGATCTTACCTGTTTGCATAAGCATAAACTCGGTTCCAGCACTACTTGGTTAACCAACATATTAGTTGTCTGTTGTTGTTTTTGATTTCAAAATAAACCAGTTAGACGGAATGTCAAACAACTTAGACGTTTTTAACGTCTCTGTTGCACACAAATTTAAAACCTGCGATGTCTATGTAAGCAATTTCTGGTTTCTTGGCTATGCTAAGATCATTCGAGAGGCATATTTTGCAGAACTTTAGCCAATGTCTCAATTGTCACCTAAATAATTAATGTTTAGACTATCAAAAACGTAAACAATAATTAGTTCAAACATAGTTTATAGAGGCTACATAGCACATAATCCAAGCTCATTTAAATTTTACAAGATCTATTTGCATGAAATTATTCGTATTCACAAAGAATGTCAAAGATAGAATTTTATTAGATCTAATATAAGCCTACCTTGCATCAGTGTGTATTCATAAACTAGCATAGAAGGTTGATATGGTGTGTGTTCAAGCTGCATAGTCTGTATTGCATTTGCAGATCAAGTGTTCGCTTTTCGTATAAATTTTCTGCTGACATATAAGACTACGTGAAATATAAAGCGAATAAAAAATTAAATAGTTCATATGACATGTAGTTGTGTCGTATATTATTATAAAGAAGTTTTTCCATGTATGGTTCACGATTGCATTTGATTAAAAGTGATGTTTTTAAGGTATTACTAGAATCATGATTTTTGTAAAGGGCGTATCCTATGAAAAGGGTACTATAAGCGTCCCGGACGTGTTTACATCTTGGTTTAAAAATAGAAACATCTATCGATCGTGTTCGTATGTCGTCTGCTATTTCCACTATAAACTTCTATGTTTATTACCGTTTTATCGCACTCCCAGCAGACGACTCTTTTTGACATTGGGAAAATCGATCATCACAAGCAGCGGATACTTCCTTCACATTGTTTTAGAATTTGTTCAAAATGAACAAAAGATTAGTTTCAATGTGTAAACTTGTAGTCTACCGACACATACTATATTTGGACATGCCTATCTTGAAATGCGATGTGGGAGAATGGGCTTGAACCCATAGAATGCTGGGTAATTTTCGAAATATAGATTTCTGTGTCGTCTGCTTTCCAAAACCTTAAATATCTGCTTAATTTTGATGAGGAAATATACTCAGAGTAGCAAACATGTTAGATCACAGGCTAGCCGCCAATTTACTTGGCGGCTGGCCTGGATCTTACCTTTTGGTATTTATAAGCATGGAGTCGTTTCCAGCACTATAAGTGTTAAAAATCAAAGACGCCCAATGCGTGCGCCAAGTCATTTATGTGCAAGAGATCTTTCAAACTTATTCACACAGTTAATGATTTTCTTCTTTTAAGATGTCACAGACGACCGTGGAGCGACTTTGGAACACTATATATTTAATTGCAATGTTCAAGTTATCACCGTCAGCTTAGTCGGTAACTCGTCAGGTCTACAATCGAAAAAATCCTCGGTTCAAATCCCAATTTACCTTTTGTCCTTCAAGCAAGAACGGTACAGATACGGTCCACCAACATTCTAGGTTATTAACCCATTAAAAAAAAAAAAAAACGAAAAAAAAAACCGCCCAGAATCATATCTAAATATCTAAAAAGTGCTAAATTGCCAGAGCTTCCTGCACCCCTGGCGAGGACTTTGTCCTGAACCTATCGGAGGATCCAGTGGCCACCTGGACCCAAAGAAACAATGGATCTGCCCCTGTTATGTAGTTATAGATTAAATATAGGAACGTGTTATCCAAGCCACACTTTGACAATCACTCCTGATACACATATTCCTAAACTTTGCTCAATAATTTCTGTCTTTCCTTTGTCCCTCTGTCTCTCTGTCTGTCAATGTGTCTGTCTGCCCGTCTTTAAGCTTGATTTTTTCTCCCTTTGACTGGATGCCCATGACGAAACATCTGTTTATTGTGTGTCTATTTGCGTTTGTAAGTGCTTGTTTGTATCTGAAGGTGTCTATCTGTAGGTGAATTCCCATTTATGTAGGTATATGTCTGTATCTGTAGGTGTATGTATGTGTCTGTTTGTATCTGTAGACTGTGTCTGTTTGTATATGCAAGTGTCTGCATGTTTGTAAATGCAGGTGTTTGCTTGTATATGTAGGCGTCTGTTTGTATCTGTAGGTGTCTGTTTGTATCCGTATGTATCTGTGTGTATCTGTAGGTGTCTGTATGTAATATGTATGTGTCTGATTGTATCTGTAGGTGTCTTTATCTATCTGTAGTATGCGTCTGTTTGTATCTGTATGTGTCTGTTTGTACTTGTAGGTGTTTGTTTGTATCTGTAGGCGTCTGTATGTAATATGTGTCTGATTGTATCTGTAGGTGTCTTTATGTATCTGTATGCGTCTGTTTGTATCTGTATGTGTCTGTATCTGTATGCATCTGTTTATAACTGTATGTGTCTGTTTGTATCTGTATGTGTCTGTTTGTATCTGTAGGTATATGTTTGTATCTGTATATATGTCTGTTTTTATCTGCTGGTGTCTGTTTGTATCTACATGTGTCTGTTTGTATCTGATATGTCTGTTCGTATCTGTAGGTGTCTGTATGTATCGGTAAGTGTCTGTTGGTTTCTGTAGGTGTCTTTTTGTATCTGAAGATGTCTGCATGTTTCTGTATGTGTATATTTGTATGTGTCTGTTTGTATCTGTATATATTTGTTTGTATACATGGCTGTTTTTATCTGTCTGTTTGTATTTTTGTTTATGTCTGTTTAAATCTGTCCGTCGTGCGTCCGTCCGTCCGTCTGTCTGTGACTGTCTGTCTGTTTGTAAGCATGTCCTTTTCAGATTTTTGACAGTCATTCTTGTTTCATTTTGCTTAATTATGTTTACATTTCTTATTTCTGTCTCTCCATTCTGTAAGTTCATCTTTTTCAATCTTGTCCTTCTACCCCCCTCACTCTACTTAACTCATCATACCCATCATACACTAGTGATAGATAAAACAGTCCATGGATATGAGTTCAACCAAGAATTGAAGAAAAAAGAATGAGACTATTGCAAATTCATTCATGATTTAGCCAATTTAGAGCGAAATTTACAAGGGACGAATTACTTTTTCGGAATTCTCTAGAGTTATCCACTGGGTCTTAGCAATCAAGATGGACGAAAGTCACGATAACATTCCATACAAGTACATAATTCTGCAAGGTAAATGCGATTGTCGAAGTGCACAAAACTTTCTAGTTAGATATTGTTACGTATGTACATCATGCTGTCCTTTGCAAAAGGCACACAATTGCATTTTACGCAAGAAATCTCAATTTTCTCAAACGCACCCTCACAAACAGTCTTTTCTTTGATTGTTTACATGTGTTTTTCTCTGCATGGCTTCACAATAAGGTAAATGAAACATGATTATTCGAAACTCATGGAAAATTGAAGACTGTAAGTCAATATTTCGTGCTTGCTGGCTTTCTCAAAATCGGATTGTTTCTTTTTGTCTGTCAATTTTCTGAGGAATAACCTAGATCTGTGACCTGAAACCGAAGGCAAATGTAAATAAGATAAAATTACACGCAGGGATATGGCTCATAATACCTGTGTTAACAATATATATACACATTATTAATACAGGTATAATAAGCCATATCCCTGTGTAATTACATGGCAAGTTTGCCAGTCTTCAAACTTCTTAGGAAGTGACAATTTTTACTGAATGTTTATATGATAATTTGTACAATGATTATTTGCTGTTTTAAATGATTCTATGTTTTGGTGTAAAATATGGACTTTGTATTCCCGTATTCAAAATAATTCAATTGAAAAGATTGCCTTGTATTTTCTGATGCCGCAATCTAACATCAAAGTTTTGAAGGATATAAAAAGTGGTGGATTTACCAAATTCTGATTTTCGGATTTATTTGCACAAAATGGCCATTCAAAGTCAAGATAAGACAAGATTTGTTAAATAAACTTACATGTATACCACCAAATAATGGCATTAATTGCTGTTAAACAATAAAAAAATGCTAAATAGGTTTTTTACACAATTGCCCTTGCACAAAGAAAGTGAATCGGAAGGGAAACATTAAAATTTTTCATCTAGTGTTAATTAAACCTTGAATGCTGACATGTAACATGTATGGATTGATTTAAAAGGACTCATTTACAACTGTGAATAATTATCATTTGATATTTTACCATGATAATGGAATTATGGGTATTCAAATGTTGCGAACATTTTTTGTCTCAAGTGGCCACCATTAAATGAATGGTTTGTAAGCTTGACATTATGGGATGTATTGCCAGATGCGAAAAATTCTCAATATTTTCAGATTACGTCAAATTAGTTTAACTATTTAAGCTCTAAGACCTAAACTATTGGTATGTATTAGAATAGGTTCTTAAGGACAAATATATAAAATGAGTTTCATTAAATACAATAAATCATTGTATAGGTTCTGAACAGAAGCTTGCAGAAGTCTTTGATTTGATGTCGTTTTTCTGTGTCTACTGGGGCGGCAAAATTTGATATTAATTAGCTTGTCCGTAAATGCCAATTTTTTTTCTGCACTTCTTCTTCGTGGTCAAGTTGAAGACTCATTCTGGAGCATTGACACACTTGCATTGATGTATGTTTATATTTTAAATTTTGTAAAGAATTGACTCATCCTATAAGGGTTTTATACAACATAGGCAAATTTTAACACCAACCGATTTTGCCACACTTGGTCTGCAAAATGTCCTCTAACACTTTGATTTTTCCATTATTTCAGACCACAGATTTAATAACCTACAAGAGCCTTGAGTGACCATAAACAGCCATTCCTTGTAACCAGTTTTGACCACAAGACGTTATTTGACCAATTTGTTTAGAAGCCTGTATTCATCATACATCACTTAGCTTTCGAACATTTCCTGATATTTTTACCCACCTAACACATTGGATGTAACATCATATCAAGAAAGAATTATTGGACACTCACTCAAGACATTTCTATCCATGTGATCTCAAGATAATGTCTTTCTCGGATGAAAGTAAAAGATTGAAGAAAGTTGTTTTGAAGAAAAACAGACACTATGTAGCGTATGTATTCAAAGTAGTTTAAGATATTTTGTCGTTCACAAAGGAGGAGAATTTGTCAGATTAGAGCAAACATGACCAAAAATCATTTTGCAACTCTAGGATTAAAAGCTGGAGCTTCTGAAGACGATGTGAAGAAAGCTTACCGGAATCTTGCAAAGAAATGGCATCCAGACAAGAATAAGGAAACTGGAGCCGAGGATAGATTTAAGGAGATAAGTGCGGCATATGAGTATTTGAAAAGTGAGGATAGAAGGGATATACTGGCCAGAGATCTCAACAGGCCGAAGGAGACCAAGAGAACAACGAAATTTGAAAGCTCCTCATACAAAAATGGCTATTCCTACGCTCATTCAAACACAAATACATCGGAAGAGCCGGGACCTTCGAGAAAATTTGGTCAGAATTCAGAAGATCGCTATCATAGTTCTTCGTTTGGACATTTCGCAGATGAGGGTAAAACTTCTTACTCGAAGCCAAAGATGCATCAAAAAAGTAAAAAACAGTCTAAACCCCCGCCTCGTAAACCCTGGAATCATGACTGGAATAACATGGATGACTTTGAAGAAGAGATTTATGATAATGTGCCATTCTATAATGGCACAGGTAGTGCTCAATCCAGACCAAACTTCTCTTTCGCCTTTAAATCATTTGTTGATGATTTAGGGATGAACTTTGATGCTTTCTTTACTGGGCCAAATGTTGGTGTGTTTGAATTTTCACCCTTCTTTGGTGAACGAGATCCTTTCAACGAATTCTTCAGTCAAGGTATTTATCATCAATTGATATTCCTGATTCATTTTTCATTCAAAATGATCACTTTATTGATAATCATTTGCAATTAAGCATTAAACTCTGGCTTTTAGATTATTTTAGGGTCATTTTAATGATATAGATAAATTGGTAAAAAAGACATCTTGGTTGTTTCCTGAAACTCTGTCTAATTGTTGCCATGTTTTGTTTATCAATTTATCAAATGATCTTTGGACACTTAAGAGAAACTATTTTTATGACCAATTTCCCTGATCTGATACATCTCTCACAATAAGTTGATACCAAATTTTGTGTAGTTTATTCACGAAACTCTCATTTAATCTTGAATAGATAGTATGAAAATATTTGTGATTGATGTCTCACTTAATTCCATTCGCAGGCACCCCAATTCATTCAGATATATATCCCCTAGAATAATAAATTTGAGTTTCTCATATCTCTTATCTAAATACTTCTCTTATCTGCATCTTTGTAGCTTACGATAATTAATGGCATTTTATATTTTAGTTGAGGAACATTAGTCTGTTTTCTATTGAATTAGCAGTTTAATCTTGAATTGTTTACATAGACAAGCCAAAAAGCTGGTTTAATGTCAGGTAAGAGTGACCAATTCAAAGCCTTCTGGATTGCATAGAAATTTCAATTGACAGCCGCCTTGTGCTTTTTAATGGCCTCTGTTTTTTAATACAAAAAGCCCTGTAATTCTGGATGCATTTTCAATTCTTTAGAGATGAATTGTTTCCCACAAATGCTTAACCCAAGGAATGATAGAAATGATATTTATTTCAGAGTCGGCAAGCCCATTTTCGATGGATGGGGTGTATCGGCGACCCCGTAAACGTAATGTTGCCGATGAGAGAGGCGCGGAGGGGCTTGACCCGGAGTTCTTCTTCACACCCAGGTTTAGTTCACCTTCAAGAAGTCAGTCTGCCCACACAATGAGAGCCCAAATGAGTTCCCCGGATGGTTTGTATTGTCTTCTTTGCTTTGGAATGAATTCTTTAGCTGGTCAAATTTAAAAGTAGGTAAAAAGGCAGGGAATGTAAAGTGAAGGATATAATCAAGGGTTCAATGCAAGACTATAGTAAGTGCTTCACAGGGTTCTCTCTGGCCAAAATTTTCTTTGCACCAACACTTGCGCCAAATTAAAAAGGTTGGAGCCAAATTAAAAAAATTGGAGCCAAATTCAATAAGTTGGAGCCAAAATAGTCATTTTTAGAAGGGGAAATCCTTCATTAGGGTCACCTACGGTTCTAAAGAGGTTCTCATGTGTTCGTTTGTTCTATCTTTTTCTACGTGCTGTTTTCATTAGGTTCTATGGATTAAATCCTCTCTCACACTCAACATTTGAAACAGGACATATCAGAAACATGACTTTCACCTTGGCGTCATATTATAACCAACTAGTTCCTGTCCTCCAGGCCTCCTTGTCAGATGTTTTTTTGATTTTTGATGGGAGGCATATTCAACGACTGAGAAGATCGATTTATAGTCACTCTTGTGTTGGATCAGAATTAAGTGTCACTTAAAATCGCGGATTTTATATATCAAAACTTCGGTGCATAAAAGAGTTTCATTCATTTGTCAATCAACACAACTGACTTCGTCGATGTTTGATGTCAACTTCTTTAAAAAAAGCAGATGGCAAACATTTTTTTCGAAAAGCAATTAAAGTAATCAAAGTCATAATTTCCATATAATTGAAATTGTAAAGGCTGGCGAATGACTAAATGGTGTACACAAGAAAGTGTCACCTTCAACAAACTTGACAATCAACAGATAATGAACTGAAGAAGTGTGAAAACAGGATTATCCCATATCGGAAATCGCATTTGATAAACAAGCTGGTTCCCGAGTTCTAATTCAAAGTACTGCGATTATGGGAACCATCGATTCATGGTTCTCGGCATTACAGTAAAAACAAGTCGATATTGACTCGAGATCGGCAACCATGCGGTAAACAAACATCAAATTCTCGCGGAAAATAGTCGGCGCCAGGCACTTTCGCCAAATTTGTTTTTCTTGAGCCAATTTCTTGATTTTGTCGCCAATGGCGCCATTTGCGAAGGCCAGCGTGAACCCTGGCTTCATAAACATGAAGCACTTACTATAGTATTGCATTGAACCCTCGTAATGCTTTCTTAGCCCTTATAGTGCTGGAGTTGACTTCATGACTGTAACACAGTTACAGCTTGGATCATCCAAGTAATGGTTGCAGAAGTCTTTGAAACCACCTTGAGAAAAGGATAAAATATTCCCAGTATCCATAAATGCTAACAGGTTAGATCCAGGCCAGCCGCCAAGTAAATTACCAGCTGGCCTGTGATGTAACCTGTTTGCTACTCTGAGTGTCTTTCCTCATTAAAGTTTAAGATGGTTTTAGCTTTTGAAAAGCTTACAACACAAAAATGTATTTTTAAAAAGTTACCCAGCATTCTAAGGATTAATGATTGATATTGGTTTTTATAAAGCAAGGGGTGACAAAATCAGTTGTCTGTTTTTTCCTGACTGTCCAAAAGCCTTAACATGATAGTGATATTTTTTTCTGAAATTTACAAGATACAACCATTAAATGGACAAGTGCAAAAAAACAATTGGCATTTATGAACAAGTAAATCTAATTCAGATTTGACCATGGGATGGTCATTTTTGAAAAAAGATGAAGAATTGCACTCATTGAGAGCTTTCCATTGTTTTGATTTATTCCCCTTGATAATTAACTTTAAGCTGTGGGGAAAAAAGATGTTGAATTGCACATATTGAGTCCTTTCCAATGTTTTTCTCCATTCCTTTTACTATTAAGCAGATTGACAAGCTTAAAGTGTTCATAATACAATATTGTTCCTTAGATATAATTTTAAACTGTTTTCTGTTTCAGATGATATGGATAGTCGCTGGTTTAAATGTACATATTGTGTGAAGCGGATGCCATTTAGTCAGTTGGTAAGTCATTGCAGATATTTTAGTGGTTAGGTTGGACATATAGCCAGGCCACAACTTTTACTTCCTGGAAATATAATTTGAATTCTTGCCCAATTGCATTACTCCCCAAAATAAATTAATCAACTCTATATCTATATCATTATTAAGTTTTGCAGTCGTTTACCAATAAACGTTAAATAGGCAAGTCTATTATTGAGTGGAGTAGGTGGTTTAGGTAGTGTTCAAATCATTACTGTCATTATAGAAAAATGTTGAATTTGTATCATTGACATGATGAGAAACTGTAACAATTCAAGTCAATAAAGACTCTTGAATCTTGAGTGTTTTTATGTAATATAAAGGTAGGAAAGTCTTATTTTTATATGCGTCGCGCGCATGCGCGAAGGCGTATATAGTGATCGTACGGAATCCTTCTTTACCTATAGGGGCTTAATCACCGCCGAGAGTAAGAAAGTAGTTCCAACTTCTATGTTGATTGTAATCTGTCTATAACTGCGTGAATTCTTATCAAATTAAATCGTCATTTTGTTAAATAACTCTTTCTTCCTTGGTTTGTTTTGGATGCGTCTGTGATGTGCAGGATGGTGATAAAAGGTAATGTAAACTATCCGCGTTAATTTCCAAACATCCTAGAACTTCTAGAAGAAGGTATCTAGCGGCACCGGATAACAGTCGAAACGGCCCGATGTCAAAATGTCCTACGTTCAAAACGGCCCGAAATAAGTCAAAACTGCAAAATTTTCGGTTTAAAGTGTTAAAACAGTGTAAATCTTATTTGGGCCGTTTTGACTGATTGAAAAATCAACAATTGGGCCGTTTTGACCATTCCATAGCCGTTCTCATCGATCTCCGGGACGTTTTGACATGGGGCCGTCTTGACACGTTCCCACAGTACCCGTATCTAGGCCGTGGGATTTCCCCCATCTATAAAGGAATCCCCAGTATTTTTTTACTCAGTGCAGAACAAAGTCCCTATCTTTTATGATTTGCAAACTTCTTTTAACGACAGGCCTTGTGCCAGAAACGGCTTAGAAACATTCATGAAGAAAAACTGACAGTTATCAGCGATTTTATTTTGTTTCATAAACGCATGACCCAATTTCAGTAATAGGTTTCCGATTCGTTTGTTTGGTTACCAGAGGGTTGGGAACCAGTTCGCTTAGTGAAGTGAAAATACGGCTCCCGATTCTTTGCAGTAATATTGTTATGAAATAAAAAACGACATTGATTAACACATTTAAGCCGTTACTTTTATTTGAAAGCTGATTTTGTAATTGAACAGGACGGTTCATACTAAACAAAAAATCTTTCATTTTTTCATTATAAGAAAGAAAAGGAAATATTGCCTGATGTATAGCCGGGAAATACACCGTGTTTTTCGTTACCATTACTGACCATGAAGTGAGCGTGTGCATTTTACAATGGCAAAATGAAAAAGAAGATCTATTATCACCTTTTGCCCAATGTATTGGGGAAATACCTCTATTGTTTCAAACCCTGGAAGAAACACTAAATGTAGGTATTGTTGAGTAGATAAAAAAACCACCCAGATTAGAATGTATGATTGTTTACTTTGTTGTTGAGATCATTTTTTAGACTTACATCTCTCCGATCCTTTTGATCTACTCTTTTCTTGTGTTCCGGTTTCCTGTTCGTAACACTCGGGCATGCCTTTGATATGGCATTTAACCCAATATATATTTAATGCACTTTTAAAACTTTTCAATGATCTCTGACTGAAGCTGTATTTGTGCTGAAGTGTTTCTTAAATAACTTGTGACTGTGGTCCCTTGTAGATTGGTATCTTAACTAAAAATGCTTGTTTTCGTCTACAATATCTATTTTGTTGATAACTGGAATAATACTTTTTCATTTGATAAGAGCATTGGGTTTGAGTACCACTGGAGTACTGGGACATGTCTTTTTTGACTTTTATTTTGATTTCTGCTATTCAACAGAAATGTGTTGGTTTGTCTTCAAAAATCCCTTAGATTTCTTTCAAATCCATTCGTACGCACAAACCTCTCAGACCATACTGCGACGCAGTTCAGGCCATTCTGGCCTTTGATTATAAAAATATGTACCTATTTTTAGACCAAATCATTTTTATGTGTTTATGTTTACGTGCCATTATAGCCGCCATGAACTGTTGATGATTTCTTATATCAATGATATTTTGATGAAAGTTGATGTATAAAAGTTATCTATTTCATTTTAGTCAACCCATGAACCAGGCTGCGCTCTTCGTAGAGGAGGTAAATTTGATATGCCAGACTCTGATGAGGAAGACAATTATGAGTTTAGCCCTGAAGAGGATCAATATCCCCACAACACAGGGGACTGGCGGCAAACACACGAGGAACTATTACGCAATATACGCAAGGCAAAAAAGGCAGCAAAAAGTACAAGTTATCGAAGTGGTTCAGCAACGACACATTCAACGTCCGGAAAGGAGGAGCCTACACAGATGAGTATGTGTGATGTTAGATAGATTTACATCTTACATGATTTTGTACATAAAAGTGGGACCTCCATGGCCTGACAGTTAGAGTAAAGAACTTTTAATGCCCGGGCCCTCTCAATGTGGTTTCAAATGAAGCAAGGTTAAATTTTGACTTCCACGAGAGGTGGTCTTCCAAGTGATTTACTAAATGCTGATGGATCTACAATGCTTAAACAGCCCTTAACGCTTTAACAAATGCCAAATTTTCGACTGCCCCGAATTGAAAGAGTTTGTAGATAACATTTCAAAATGTGGTGAAATTGAAAAATAATGAACTGAAAGGGCAGATAACCTTGTGGGAAAAGGAGAAATTGCTCTTTAAGAGTAATTTCCTGTTTTTCAACAATGTTTTCAAGAGTCATCTGCAACAAACTCGTCAAGTGTCGTTATTGTTTGGTAAAGGGTTAATGGGCTCTTTTGCTTGTTGTTTTGATCCATCAATTTTAAGTTTAGAAACACAATACAATTGAAATATTATTGATGAAATGTTAAGTCCAACTCAACAAACAGATCAATTGAAAGCAACAGTAGACACCAATAATGACCTGAAAACCAGATATATTCTTTGTGACATTTGAAAGAAACATAGAGATAAATTGAACATCTAAAAGAAAAATGAAAACAAAGCTATGGAAAATATAAGGCTTTATAAGGCGTGAATGTAATTTTTTCAATTAAGTGCAAATAAATTTCTTTTCAGCTAGCTTATCACACATTGTTGACCAAATATTTTTGTACGAAACTGTTTTTATTGTTTACTACTAGCTTTTTTGATGCTGGACCACACTTTTTCATCCCCTTTTGCAAAAATTGAATGAGTTTGGCATCACTTAACAACATATCTATTGTTGACATGATGTAAAGACCAGATGAAACAAACAACAGAATAGCATTAATGCGCTTCATGTAAATTTTTCTATTTAACCCTTAGAATGCTTGGTAATTTTCTAAAAATTGGTTTTTGTGTTCTCTGCTTTCCCAAATCTTAAATTTGTGCTTAATTTTGATGAGGTAAGATACTTGGAGTAACAAAAAGGTTAGATCATAGGCCTGACACCATTTTACTTGGCAGCTGGCCTGTGATGTAACCTATTTGCATAGCATGAAGTCAGTTCCAGCACTATAAGGCTTAACCCCATACCAAACGCCAAATTTTCAACTGTCCCAAATTGAAAGAGTTTGCAGGGGACATTTTAAAATTTGATGAAATCGGGAAATAATCTTCTGATAGGGTAGAACACATTGTTGGAAAAGGAGAAATTGCTTGTCATGAGCAATTTCTCTTTTTCCCACAATGTTTTCCAAAGTCGTCTGCAACAAAAAAGTCAAATGCTGTTACATATATTTTGTTTGGTAATGGGTTAAAAGAAGCCTGGCTATAGTTATCTTTTTTTATTTTAGAGCACTCTCAGGTGCACTGTCAGTGGTGTGGGCGGTACTTCAGCACGCCTGCTGCTAAACAACATATCCCATTCTGTGAGAAATGGACAAAGGAGCATGGCACACCTCTCAACCCTGCAGGCAAGGGGACAACAAGAGATCTTGGTAGTAAAAGTCACAGGAGTAGAGAGGTAAGAATATCGATTGAACCATCAATTTGAACATAAAACCACTCACAAAGGTTTTCAAAGGCAGTGATAATTTTTTCAATTGAAACAAACAAGTTTTTACAACTCAAATCTTAAATTCAATGGGCTTTTATGTAGCAAAAAAGAATAATAATAAGTGAAAACTAAGAGCTTTTTTTTTTAAACTATGAGTGAAATGCCACTTAAAATTATCCCTGCAAATGTCATTTCTTTTGGCCGCAATTTTCATGAGTTGTCTGCTCATTGTCCAATTTAATCTGGATATGTGATGGTAATTTTGGATATATTAAACTTCTACTATGAAATTATTCTTACACTGTATATATCATTTTCAACAATCATTTTCAACAATTTATTATAGCAGAGATATAATTTTTAAGTATTCAAACTGTCAAGCCGAAAAAAACATAATTAGTAAATATTTGGTGCTTGAGTTGGAGTTTTGATTGGACTTGGAGTTTTGCATAGATGTTATCACTGTGGATGTATATTTCTATGCTCCTGTATACCTTTTCCAGCACAGCACAATATTATTTAACCCTTTATCAAACAATAACATGATTGAACCAGTTTTTTGCAGACGACTTTGGAAAACATTGTGGGAAATGGAGAAATTGCTCGTAACGAGCAGTTTCTCCTTTTCACACAATGTTTGCTGCCCTATCAGAAGATTATTTTTCAATTTCATCACATTTAGAAATGTCGTCTGCAAACTCTTTCAATTTGGGAAAGTCAAATATTTGGTGTTTGGTAAAGGATTATCCCAGAAGAATGACACTTCATTTTAAATGACTGCTATCTCTTTATTTCCAGTATGCCAAGCACATACCCCGCCCCAGGGATAAATCTAAAGAAGACTCAAACTCGCCCACCTCTCCTCGAAGTCACTATGATCACTTCCCTGATATAAACTCCACCAAACGAGATACAATGAGTGAGTGGCCGGCTTATTTTCTTGTATTTCTTATGTTTGATTTCAAAACATTTTTTTATTTTTACAAAGACTGCAGGGATGGACACTGTGGGCAATGAGGAGAATTGAATTTGACACCCCTGAAGACCTACTTGAAAATTATTGAAGCTATAATTGCTTATAAAGCTTTCTGTGATACAAATGATATTGAAGATGAGTTTCATTTTGTTATCTTTTGTCCTCTTTATAAAGAATTATGCAAGAAATATATAAAACCATATTATTATCAGTTTCACAATGTTTTTAATTTCATAAGCCTTATGCAATCAAAAAATAAGAACATAATGAAAAATCTTGGTAAATATGTATATGAAGCCTTTCATGTTAGATTGATTCAAAATGTCGACATCCTATAATGATATGTGATTATATAGTTTGGATTATCCTCCCTGATTTGTTTAAACAATGTTGTGAGATTAACTTCAAAAATATCTTGATCATGTGAATGTATATTATATTGTATATGTATATGTTATAATGAGAAACTTGTAAAAGTTTAAGTTAATAAACATCTATCTATCTATCTATAAAACTCCATTCATTTACTGAGGGAACCTCTGTTTGCATAGTAACATAAATATGGATTACATTTGGACATACGTATTACGACTTGGCAGATTGAATATGATTTCAAGTGTTTATTTCATTACAGATAAAGCAGGTGTGTCGTCTGGTACTGGCCTACATGCATCTGATTCATATTCACCAAGAGGTGAGACTTGATTGATTAATTTATCATTATGATTGGTGTAGTTCAATTGTGTTCCTTAATCAGAACTGATCGGAATCTTTGCTGTATGTTTACATGAGACGTTTGAAAACAAATCATTACTTGTACAATCTTAGTGTATCTTGTAGACAAGATTTGTCTGACATAGAAAAATAAGATCCCAGTAATGTGTAGGTTAAAAGTGCATTATAAAGTCACACTGTTGGCCATTTATAATCAAAGATGGCAAATTCATTGTATCAAGGCCGTTTTTAGTTTAGTGCAATCATAAAAATGTTATCCTCTCACCGAAAAGTTATCTGTTGGGATAAAACTGTAACTTTTCTTTAACTTTATTTCTTGTATAAAAATTCAAAATGGCATTTGGTTAGGTGACAATGATTGTACAAATCAAATTTTTAACATTTCTAAAATCTTACACCCAGTGCACAAGTCTCAGAGTAAGTCCTTTAGACCCTTATAGTGCTGTAACTGAATCCATGCTTATTCAAACAGGTAAGATCACAGGCCTGTCGCCAAGTAATTGGCGGCTGGCCCGTGATCTAACCTGTTTGCTACTCTGATTATCTTTCCTCATCAGATTGAGCAGATTTGTAAGGTTTTTGAAAGTAGACGGCACAAAAATCTATTTTTGGAAAATTACCCAGCATTCTAAGGGTTAAGCTGTGTAAGACTGTATTTGTAGGCTATTCAGCTCCACCAGAGTATAGCTACCGCAGATATCCAACTGAAGAGTATCTCTGTATGTATTGTGTGTCTACCCAGGTTGGAGTTCTCTGTTTGATCTCCTTAAGCCCTTATGTCCTACATCCCTAAATCTCCTACAGTTATATTTCCTACAACTTTTTTTTCACCATGGACAATTTCTTTTTTTTTTGTTATTGATAAAGGGTTCAAACTCTGATTTGTGATTTATGTAGTTTCCATTTTGATAGGAAGATTGCCAACAATTTTAATTTGCAAACATGTAAATCAATGGAGACATATCATGCACTTAATATGTTACGTCTTTTGCAGAGGATATGTAAAAACATTTTTTACAGAATTAGCCCATGATAATTGTCATGAGCTATTTCTCTATGTTCTTATGATTCCTCCCATTTGTTTTAACCCATTACCAAACAATATTGTCATTTGACTTTTTTATTGCAGATGACTATGGAAAACATTGCGGGCAAAGGAGCAATTGATTGTTTAGAGCAATTTCTCCTTTTCCCACAATATTTTCTGCCCTATTGGAAGATTATTTTCAATTTCATCACTTTTTGAAATGTTGTCTGCAAACTCTTTTAATTTTGGAAAGTCGAAAATTTGGAGTATGGTAAAGGGTTAAGTAAAAAAAATTAAGTAATTACCATCTCTAGTTGTTTTCAAAATTGACCTGGAACTTTAACCAAGATTTTTGGTTTTAATTTCACAAAACCCATGATAATGTGTCTGTTTTCACCAGTGTTGTTGATATCTAAAAGATAAGCTTTGTAGTGTTGTTTGTGATAGGAAAAAGTGTTTCACTAAAAAAACAAATTGATTATGGGTGACAAATGAACATGAATACTTTAAATTGACAGCAGATAGACACTTGTAGAACTGACAAAAAGATCTACAGTGGACCCGCGATAATCCGAACGTCGTTTATCCGGAATATTCACCATCCGAACAGAATTTTGAGGGAACAGATCTTACCTTCATCAATTTAACTGTTTAATGCGGAAAATCTGTGTTCCGGAACCGGACAAAAATATTCGGGAACCAACAGTCACTTTTCATAGTATATGCGTATGGCTAGTCCGGAAACCAGTAAAATCGTTTATTTTGCGGTTACAGTTGCGAATGAAGGGATCGGTCTTCTGTTGTAAACGGCATTCACACGTTTTGCAAACTGTCACGTATGCTTGACCATAACATGTCACCTAGTGTAGTGTACTGGAAGGTGTTGATTGTTTGTTAATCGGTCATTCTGTCAGTTGATTGGTCTTACATTATTGTAATTACGGTCGCATGTCGATAGTTGAGTTTGTAAAAGGTGTTGATTGGCTGCTTAGACAGCGATCGGGAGACAATGTCTGGCAATCATTTTCAATTATTACTCAATCGATATGCTCCTTTTCCCTATAAATAAACTCTCGACAATCCCTACCTATCTCATTTCTCGATATTGAAATAAGAAGATGCAACTTGAAGATGTCTACACCCACAGCCAAACGAAGACAGTTCTTTTCAGAGCTATCTTAAGGAAATTTAACTTCTCGAAAGACATTGCTTCATATTGTCATTTTTTTTAAAAATCCGTTTTGACCAAATAAACACTTCCTTAACACACTTTATATTTCCCTTCAAAAAAAAATAATTGTGTATTTCTTACTTCATAGTAATGATCATGATACACCGACACCGTGTAAAGGTAAACATTTCGCTGTAACTCGCATATTCTTTATTTCGGAAAATTCGTTAATACGAACATTTCTTCTGGGAACGAAAGTGTTCGGATAAACGAGGGTCCACTGTACTTATAAAATTGAATGATTTATTGATAAATAATGTTATTGGAAAAGGAGAAATGGCTTCGAATGAAAAGGTTCTGCATTTGTCTCAATGTTAATATGAGATGACAATTTTCTCTTTTACATGAATTTCGTTTTTAATATGCAGAATGTGTCTCAAAATATACTAAAGCAAGTTCAGTATTAACTAGTGCTCAAGGTGAGCTTTTGTGATGGCCCAATGTCTGTCGTCCGTTGTGCGCTGTTAACAATTTCTTTAAACATCTTCTCCTCCTTAACCATTGGGCCAATCTTAACCAAACTTCACAGGAATGTCCGTTGGGTGATGCTCTTCAAAAGTTGTTCAAAGAAATTGATTCCATGCAGAACTTTGGTTGCCGTGGCATGAAAAAAGGGGAATTTATGCAATTTTTAAAAAATCTTCTTGTCTGAAACCATTGATCAGAATTTAAAATAATTTCACAGGAATGCTCTTTAGGGGGCTCTCTTCAAAAGCTGTTCAAAGAATTTTGATATCTCGAAAAACATGGCCACCAGGCTGCGTTGAACTTTGAACGCATTTTTGTTTTCACTATATACATGAATGCTAAAATTTTACAAACATCTTTTTTCCAAACCTCTGGGCCAATTCCAATGAGATATCATGTGAAGCATCCCTAGTTGGAGGGAATAAAGATTTGTCAAAATGGCTGCCATGCCCATATTTGGTAAAAACCTTGAAAAAATCGTCTTGTCACAATCCACTGGTCAGATTTCAAAATGATTTCACATGATGAATGTTCTTTGGTGCCCCTTCTATAAAGATTAGTAAAAAAATATAGATATCTTGAAAAACATGGCTGCCAGGGTGTGTTTGAACGCGTTTTTGTTTTCACTATATACATGTATGCTAAAATCTATAACTTTACAAACATCTTTTTTTCCAAACCTTTGGGCCAATTGCAATGAGATATCATATGAAGCATCCCTAGTTAGAGAGAATAAAGATTTTTCAAAAAAAAAATCAGTCATGTGACCAGAATGGTTGCCATGCCAATATTTGGTAAAAACCATGAAAACATCTTCTGGTCAGATTTCATAATAATTTCAGTTCTTTAGGGGCCCTTCTATAAAGATTGTTAAAAAAAATTAGATATCTTGAAAAAAATGGCCGCCAGGGTGTGTTGAACTTTGAATGTGTTTTTGTTTTCACTATAAAAGTGTATGGCAAAATTTATTACTTAAAAAACATATTTTATAAAAACATGAATTTTTATATCTCGAAAAACATGGCCACTAGGGTGCGATGAAATTTGAACCTGTTTACATTTCCACTATATACTTGTATTGTAGAATTTTTAACAAAATACATCAATATCAATTTGGATGTCCAAATATGCCAAAATGATAACCACAAAATGGCAACAATAGATCATACTGGACAAAAGTATGGGCTGTTCTTTGTACATTCACAATTTTTAAAAGTAAAATATTCAGTTTCCGCATTGTAAGCTTTATGTACCATTTTAATGTCCCATATCAAGCATACAGTGTCAAACTTGTAAAATTGGAATGAAAAATAGGTCAATGCATAGAGGCACAAGAAACTCTGTGTTAAAGTTAAAAGCAATGTTTCTAGCTATTCTTCAAATAGGTGGTAATCTCAGGTGAGTGGTTCTAGGGCCATTATGGCCCTCTTGTTATTATTTTTCAGCTGGCCCAAAAATGTAATTGTGTGATACAAATAAAATAGGTTATGATTTTTTCTGTTAAGAGTATACTGCATGAAAACTGAAATCATTGTGTCAATAGAATAATTTCCCTTGGGTACATGTAACCTTGATCTTACTTTGCTGTGTTCCAACTGTGCCTGCCTGATACCTTTTAGAATGATTGGTAATTTTCTAAAAATAGATTTTTGTGCTATCTGCTTTCCAAAATCTAATAAATCTGCTTAGTTTTGTCAAAGAAAGATACTCAGAGTATCTGCTTAGTTTTGTCAAAGAAAGATACTCAGAGTAGCAAACAGGTTAGATCACAGGCCAGCTGCCAATTTGTTTTTGGTGTTTTGGATTGATTTCTGTATCTTTAATATGGTGATTGTTTTGAAACAAAAGGAACTTCAAAGCAAAATGATGTAATCATAGATCTTGGCATAATCTGAAACTTCTCTACTCTCTACACTTCAAAAGATGTTAACAATCACACGACCCTTCTCTATGTATTTCATGAGAGGTAGCCTCTCGACTGACTTACAAAAGATGTTAACAATCACACGACCCTTCTCTATGTATTTCATGAGAGGTAGCCTCTCGACTGACTTACAAAAGATGTTAACAATCACACGACCCTTCTCTATGTATTTCATGAGAGGTAGCCTCTCGACTGACTTACAAAAGATGTTAACAATCACACGACCCTTCTCTATGTATTTCATGAGAGGTAGCCTCTCGACTGACTTACAAAAGATGTTAACAATCACACGACCCTTCTCTATGTATTTCATGAGAGGTAGCCTCTCAACTGACTTATATAATGCGGATGGTTCTCCCCTTCCTTACCAGTCCTAATGGATAGTTGAGGATTGGATCTTCCTCCATCATCAGATCAGGCAATGAAACATAACTGAAATAATTTTAATGCAATGTGAAACCCATTTGAAGTTCATCACTTTTATATCTCTATTTCATAGATTCATGTTTAAACTCACTTTCTGAAGGTTATTGAAAAAACAATTGCGGTTGAAGAATATTATCAACTAGCAATTTCTTCTTATTTATGTACAGTTCCTCCCACTTTCACAATGAAAATGATATTGCTGATACCTTTGATCATGGTCTTTCTCACAGTTCTGTATAGGTTATTGTGTTGAAGACAATCCAAGAAAGCTTGTTTGGGGTCAATGTAGGTGACAGATTTATTAAGGTCATTACTTGCTAATTTAATATCAAAATATTGTAGGATGGGTCAAATCTTTTTTAACAAGGTTTTGAATTACTTGATTTCAGATGCAGGGAAAAGCTACACGCCAAAAACTAAGGTGAACGCAAGTACAAGATTGGGTAGTAAATACACGCAGAACTCTGATAAGTAAGAAAGATTTTTTTTCACAAAGTGATAAATCATTGAATATGGTTAACTTCAAAGAAATGATAACAAACTTAGTAGTTTTTTATTCTAATTTGTCATATATTTTGTTATAAGGAATATGGACCAAGTATGACCCATAACTATTAACCATGATTAAATAATTAACTTTTCATTAGTACACTCAGTCTGGGTTTTATTCATACAGATATGTACATGTGGTATGTTTAGTCTTTATTCGATTCATATTCTGTCAAGAAACATCTGATGAATTTCATACTTTCATACTTATTTTAAGTAATCTATGAACATAGTCAAATGAAATTTCAAAAGGTTACATGAAATATCAATACTTTTGGTTTTCTTTTCTATGACATTGTTTACCTCAAATGAGCTAAAATGTGGCTTTAGGTTTCAACATTTAGTGTTATCATGGATGTGTATCAATTTCTCACGAAAAGATTAAGAATGTTTATTTTCATCTTCAATGAATTGATCCTCTTTATCCTAAAGGCCATAGCATTAAACGTAAAAATCCTATAGCCCCTGTCTCTGTGGGTTGGCATATTTGAATTTTCATGAAAGGTAGTCTCCTGGTTGTCAAACGGAAGTCCGATGGTTCTTTAAATCTTGGCATTTTGCAATTGATCACTAAGCAAGGTTCCACATACCTCCATGTTTATTTCCAGGCCTTTCACAAATCCTCTAGATGATAGCTACAGTTTTAACATCAGCGGTACCAAAATAAAGACAGATGACCCTTCCAAGCATACAGAGACATGTCGGGTGTGTAAAAAACGAATACGAGGACATGCCAGACTCACTTGTAACTGTGGTATTCGGAAAACTGGGGCTTGATATGGAAGGATGTATAATGGAGAAAATGGGAAAAGGTTTTTTTTTTCCCTTTTTTCTTTTCTGAAAATATATAAAGATACACTTACTTTAGGCTTGTATGTGTACTGGTTATGCATCATCTCGGTTAAATAACCATTCATGAAGTAGGCATGTCTCTGCACATGTGTTTGAAAATCATTCAGATTGTCTGGATGTCAGGAATATAATTATTTATTTAGTGTATACTACCCAGCCAAAAGCGTTAGTTTGAAACTTTCATCCTGTGATGCTTGTTGTTTACCTCTTGTGTTGAGATTGTCCATGAATGAAACTAATTCACTGCTGTCTGATAACCTTGCAGTAGACACCATTTGAAAACTTGAAGACAAAATATTTATTGGCTAATGATGAGAAACATTTTTCCGATCATTTGTTTGGTAACCCCTTCATCCATGTATACATGTTTGATTGTTCCATCAAGAAAATGTTTCAGAAATCATGGTGACAAAGGAAAGAAATGGCATTGAAGAAACAATTGATCATTTTTGTTACATTATTTCTTGCCAATGTCTTACAAAGAATTATTGTTTTGCATACTTGATAATTGTCATATGCAGAGGCTTTCATTCTGGAATATCAGACAATTCATACAATGGAAAGGTTTTATTGATGTTTTCCTTCTTGAGAATATTGGTAAATTTAAAGATTGGTTTAAATGTCATCTGCTGTAAAACGTATGGAAAAGTGAGAGCATTGACTGATTGTGTCATAACATGAAAACCTTTGAATCTCATAGTGTAAAAGCAGTAGTTTTATATTAGGTATATAGTATTTATTTACACAGGCTCAAGAAACTTTGTGTATATTTATAGTTTATTGTTTATACTTATAGAGACCAGAGGGAGATATTTATTTATCAGTTAAATTAGCCATCCATAACTTATTTGTCAAACCTACCATTATACAGTAGCTTATTTATACATATCCGTCCATTTTTACCTGATAATAATCCATTCTCCATACATAAAAATACCAGTCAACAACCATTTTTACATGTTTCAGTTATTCCTGCACTAATTGTTTTATGACACTTGCTTGAAAACTTGATATGAAAACCCTTTACATTTAAGGAGAGATTGTTTGTGACAAGCAAGTTTTCATTTTAAACTGTTTCAGCTGGACTTGAAAAAGTCTCTTTTAGACATTTTATTTAGTATTACCTATTTTTTCCAATACTACTCACTAAGATAGGTGACAGTTGCAGGCTTTTCTTTCATAGTAACAAAAGGAAAACTTGCTAAAGATTAACAAGCTTGTCTTTTGTCAATATGGATTATAAAATTGTTTTCGATTGAAGTACATTTGTATAAATTGATTTAAGGAGAAAATAAGGTATTATTCTTATCTTCCCTCCATAAACGTATTTGATATTACATACTCTGTATGTTGAAGTACTAAACAACTTGCCATATATTGAATATTATTTTCTGCAAATTGCCTTTTTATTTGACATGGTACTATTCTTTGTTTTTGACATTTTGATATTGTATACCCATTATTTCATTTGAATGTTGCATCACTCCATGTAAAAGGGAAATTCAATGATGATTTATAAATGTGTATCATTTTTGTTCCCATTGCAACTGATGTTGATATCTCATGGTGATTCACTGTTGTATTTATTTATTAACTTCTACTGAGATTCCTAAAGATAATGTTTTTATATTTAAAGTTGAATTATGAATACCTGGTACTTATTCATTAGCCCATATTCAATGATTTTGTTAGATCCAATTCTAATCAATCAGAAATCAATTTTCTAGCCGAAAAAGTGTCAGTAACTAAAGATTTGTTTAAGACCTATACTTTTAAGATGGGTTTACTGCTATCATATTACTGAAAAACTGTTGATAATGCTGTGAAATATCCAATTCTTGTGTGGGTGTTTGAGTTTCTAACAATTTGAAGGTCTATTTATATCAGAAATTCTTCGACAAATGAAGATTTTTTTAACATAAAGGTATTTGTCTTCTGTAAGTCATTAAAAAATGTATACAATAAAAAGTAAGTGTTATGTTATGAAGCTTTCTTCAATAGTGTCCCCAACATGAAGTTTGGTTCAGTCATCTTAAATATGTGTCTATCATTCTACATGTATGTAGATAGATGAATATTAAATCAATAGTAATCATGAAAAAAAAGTTACATGGTTTTGTGACCAGGCTTTATAAGTGCTTATAAAATGTATGCCCTATGTTTTACCCATTAAGGTTCATTGCTGTGAGTTTTTTGTTTATTTGAAAGTAAATACTTGATAAGAAAGACTTTTGAGTAAATTTGTTCCCTGGTACATCTTGTCTTTTTGTTAGGATTGTAGATAAAGATGTCATAGTGTCATGTACATTATTGACTTCTACTCACTTATTAATATTTTTGTCACTGGGACAAAGGTCTGATATCTTGCTAGTCAATGCTTGATACTTCACAGACTTTCAGAGTGTATAAACATTTCCTGCAACATATTTTTTACATAAATCATGGACAGTTTTTCAGGAAAAGAAAAATGAACAGAACATTGGGTTTATAGTAAGACCTGGGTAATGGAAAACTGGCATATGTTTTGGTTAAATAATAAGTTGAAATGTAGTTCACAGAAAATTTATCATTTCAAAGGCATTCACTGACCCAATTTTCAAAATTTCTCTAATTTTGAATTTATATTTATGATATTAATATCAAATATTTTGTTCAATATTTCATATAAATTACCTCCCTTTAATTTTTAATTTTCACAATGAAATCAAAATTGCATGAATAAAGTTGGCAAATAAAAATTCCAACCCAGGAAAGATTCTAATAATATGAAGCTTGAGTTTAAAACAGCATTTTAATTTTGTTATTCGGACCTTCCTCATTTACCCAGGTCTTACCTGAAGAAGGTGTTTAGAATGAAAGAGTTAAACCTATCATTAGGACTGTTTCTTGCCTATCATTGGTGTTTCTTCTCTCTCTCTTATTTTGTTTTCTTTTTCCTTTTTTAAATCAAAGAAACATCAATGCTGAAAAACATTTTAGAATCTTTGGATTTATAATAGCCTAATTGTTTTCAGTTTGTCTTTAAGAATTTCTTGATTTTATTCTTAGATTTAAGTTTGATGTTTACTGTTTTCAATTTGTTCATTGGTGCAAAATATAGAGATTGTAATAGCAGAGTTTTTACCTTTTGGAAGGATAGTGGTAACATGCTACATTAGCATCATTAATTTTCTACTTCTAAACCTGTTGGTTTGTAATAGGACACTGACCGTTTTTGTTTTATGCTCAGAATTGTTTTGGGATATCTGTTTTTGTTTTTTGTTTAGGTTTAAAGACTGTATAGATGTTAAAAAAGGATTGTTTCAATGTTATTGTGATACTATTTATAAGTTGTTTGTTATTGTTTGATATGATAATGTCTTTGTTTGTTAAATTTTCATGGCTGGAGCACTCAAGCTTTTTCTTCTTGCCCACATCATACTCATTACAGATTTTTTAACCCTTAAAATGCTGGGTAATTTTCTAAAAAATTATTTCCTTGTCGTCTGCTTTCCAAAACCTTATATAAATATCTGCTTAATTTTGATGAGGAAAGATACTCCGAGTAGCAAACAGGTTAGATCACAGGCCAGCCGCCAATTTACTTGGCAGCTTCTCTGGATCTAACCTGTTTGCATAAGCTTGAGGTTCTTTCCAGCACTCTAAGGGTTAAAAAAGACAAAAAACTACGGTATTGCAGTTCAATTCATGACAACTCAAATATGACTAGCTTCTCTTGGACTAATTAATAATAAATCCTTTTATCCTGAAACCAAATAATGTAAAAGACATTCATCTACTGACTGTTTTTTGGGTTTTCCCTTTTTTGATACCATGTAAAACAGTCTACGATATAAATTTGTTGGTCGTAATGAGTGAGTTCTAATCTTTTAAAATGACAATGATGATTTCAAAAATGATCTGTATGTATTACTCTAGAAGGTTACAGCAAAACAAGTGTTAAAGATATGTTGTTGTTGTTTTTTTGCATAACTGTTTTTTTTATTTCATTACAAATTTTTATTTCATTTTAGAACTATGATTTATATTGACTGAACCTGTGAAGAAATGCTGCAGATTTGTCACTGAACTTTTTTTGCGAGGTTTATTTTCTAACAAAGCTTGCAGTGATCTTCTCTCTTCTTAATACAAATAAAATGTGGGTTAGAAGAAAAAGGTTTCCTGTGAATTTTTTGTTTGTTTTAACACATAAATGGTTTGTAAATATAATTAAAGGTATTTTGTTGTTAATTGTCCTGAAGCCCTCCATGTTTTTGTGCCAAATTTGGATGTTTTCTTGTTAACTATGTAAAACAAGCACTTTGTTTATACATACATGCCTTATGATACTTCAAACCAAAAGTTCCTACATCTTCATGTTGGTATTAAATATACTGAGGGTTTAGTGTAATACTATAGTAAGTGCTTCACATATGTAAAGGACTGACGGTAGTTTTGCACTGAACCCTCAGAAGTGTTCCAAAGAAATGTGATTATAATTGTATGGGTCTTAGCAATGCTATAGTGAGTGTTTAACATATGTGAAGGATTGGCGATAGTTTTGCACTAAACCCTTGGAAAAGTTTTAAAGAACTATTGTAATAAATGTAAGTCAAGGGGTCTTTGCAATGCTATAGTGAGTGTTTAACATATGTGAAGGGCTTACAACAGTTTTGCATTAGGAAGTGTTTGAAAGAAATGTGATTATAACTGTAAGTCAAGGTTTCAGTACAATACTATAGTGAGTGCTTCACATCTGTGAAGAGACATACTTTTGTCTTGTATTGACCTCCTGATATAACCAGCCTCTTGGATTGATTTTGATGATGACCTGTTTGTTTTTACCAATGCACCTTGTGTGGTACTGTTTTGATTGTTGGTTGTTGAAAGGAGTATTTTGTATTTCATTTGAATAACTCATTGGTACTGTGGTCTGAACAATGGTTAACCCATAGAATGTTGGGTAATTTTCTAAAATAGATTTTGTGTTGTCTGTTTTCCAAAATCTATAATATCTGCATAATTTTGATGAGGAAAAATACTCAAAGTAGCAAACAGGTTAGATTACAAGCCAGCAACCAATTTACTTGGCAGCTGGCCTGGATCTAACCTGTTTGAAGAAGCATGAAGTTGGTTCCAATACTGTAAGGGTTAATTTGTTTGGAACTTGATACTTTTAAAAGATAACCTGCAGTAGCTGATTCTATAAACAATTGTGATGCTAGGCAAGTTTTGCATCTTCTAACATTTCATTCTATCCCATATCAAAGAGAAAATGGTGTTATTTGATACTTTAGAATATTTGTCTAATTTTGCTTTCTAAATCTGTTTTAAGCGTTGGTTTATGGGTTTACCATTTGAGACAAGTACTTTTGAGAAAAATAAAATGTTGGGCATACAATCTTACCATCATTCATACATCTTTTATCATTCGTTTATGATGTTAGTTATTTAAAGAAAACAAAATTAGATCGAACAAAGTGAAATGAGTTTAGAGCTGTTTACTTTATATCTAAACCTTATAGTGGTGGAACCAACTAAAAATGTAAATGCTTATGCAAACAGGTTACATCACAGGCCAGTGCAAAGTAGATTGGCGGCTGGCCTGTGATCTAACCTGTTTGCTACTCTGAGTATCTTTCCTCAACTATTTTAAGCAGATGTTTAAGGTTTTGGAAAGCAGATGCCACATCTATATTTAGAAAATTACCCTGCATTCTTAGGGTTAAGTGCCATTATTTATCAGGTTATAATGTCTTGGTATGGTGTAATGGTTCTTCTCTAATTAGCATTTGTACCCTGCATAGTTGCATCTTGAAAGGTACCTCCTAATAACTTCTTTCATTGATGTATTTCCATGTTGCTGAAGCAGATGACTTAATTAATAACTGTGACAAAAGAATAAATGCTCATTATGAGCCGTCTTTAAATTTTGAGAGAAATTTTGGGGTTTTTATGTTTAGTCATTGTCGTCTGCAATTCTTTCCTGTTTGGATGAATCAAACAATGCCATTATAGGGGATGGATCAGAACAGTATTTTTTTAAGTCTACAAAAGAAACATACCATGCATAATTTAGTTACATGTGTGTGTGATTTGGTCGATCTAATTTTGATTTCCTATTATTAAGTCTTTGTTTGACACTCCTGTATATCCAAAGTTGATAAGAGGTTTCATGAAACATACACCCTAGTGTTAAAATGAAAATAAAATTTACAAATGAGAATGGCTTATTCTTCATTTCTTTTGTGAGAAACGAAAAGGACCTATGGCGATTGAAAATAATGTAATGGTTGTAAAGTCATTGACAAATGTGTTTACGAAGAAGTGCCCAGGAAGGTATTTTTTTGTCACATGAAAATCCTCTGAAAAGATAAGTGGCAATATTTCAACTATATGTCAGGAAGAATGGAAGTGACTATCACATTTTATCAAACTATGTTGATATCTTGGGAAAAACAAGGCTGTGGTTTGGCTAATGTGGGTGAATTAGAACTCATGGGTCACAGGTTTGAGCCCAACAATTACCTCTGGTTTTGTGGGAAGTTGTTTGGGAAGACTCTTCGAACCCAGCGTAGTACTGGTGAATCCATGAAAGCAATAACATAGCTGAAACATTGTTGATATTGCATTGCAGCTCATACAAAAATGATGCGCTTATTTATCTTATGCATCCATAATCAAAATTTGAGTTATTCATCTCATAAATTAAGACAGATTCCATTAATAGTTAGTTAGAAAGTGGCTCCTGTTCGGTTCATTCAAATAGCACTGATACGTTGTAAGAGATAGGGTTGTAGAGATTAAGGACCATCATTCACCCCTGGTTATTTTACTACATGGAAAGGTCTGGAGACATTCGTTTGTAATTTCAGATGAAATTCTTTTTCTTTAAATTGTAAGATATTCTATTATTTCCCCATAGGCGTCAGGTTTTGTACAGAAAAAATGTTTTTTTTTTCATTTTGTAATTGCAGATGAAATCCGTTTTTAAAACCTAAGATATTCTATTAACTCACGTGCACGACAGGTCTTGGAAAGAAAAAATAGCAGGCAAAAGTTCAAACAGGTAGATGTATTTTCATCGTTTTGCTTTAACACTAAATTGTCTGCAAGACTTAGAGGTGCCAACTGAACCAAGTATTGGCGTCTCTGGTTCAGTTAGTATCAATAGCACTGTTTTACACTCGTTTTAGTTCCCTTTTCTCTCTTCGTCTTGAGCTCAAAGGAATCGTAAAATCCACACAACCTCTCGTCTTTATTATAGGTGAACGTTTTACATTCACGGCTCGCAGTGCAGAGTTTGGCACATTCCAAATTACTCCTTGCTGTACCGCTTCGGAACGGCTCTTCCCTCACAGTGACTTTATCTTTGATTTTGTACCGGACATCTGTAACACCACACGGCCTGCTGGGACTGATGACGTCACTAGTCGCTTCCGTTGTTTGTACATCTATGGGTGATGGAGGTTTTGCCGCCTGCGTGGTGGTTTCTTGCGTGTGACTTTTTGTTGAATCAGCGGTAATTATGTCGTCTAGTAATAAAAGTCACATTGTAAAGAGAACAGTTTATGTGCGCGGAGATCACCCAAGTCATGTCTAGCATATAACCTGGGACTTTGTGTAAAACCGATGGTTTTAAAAATCAGACAATAAGTTAATAATTTAACATAAGATAACCAGATTATGTAAGAACCTATTCGCGCTAAACCGAATTGATTGGACCCAACCGATGTGTACCGAGAACGACCTTAGTAATTCGGCCAAAGAATGAGTTTCAAAATGGCGGATCTGGGGTTTTCTAACTTAAGGAAGTTGAATATGAATGCGGAAATTTTGGGCTGAGCATAAAAGTTTACCTGGATCGAACGAGGTTTTCCCACAAAAGTAATCTAGGACGGGCAGTTTGGAACACATTTTGACGTCACAGAATTCCCATTTCTTGTCCGGATCTAGTGTATTGCACCAGGGGGCACCCTTGTTTCCGCCTGGATCCCGGCAAAACGATTCAGCCATTGATATAGTTGCGTCGGGAAACATCTCTGAGGTTTTGAATCTATGAATGAAAGCCAGTTCGTTCTAGTCATAACTGCTGAATACGTAACGACACATTTTGACGCTGTTTTTAATAAACAGTTTTACGTTGATAAGAACAGTTTCTACGCAATATAAAAACATATACATTCTACTCTCGTTATCTCGACATTGGATATCTCGATTTTCTCGATATGTCGAGGTAAGCTCAATGTCCCAACCTTTTTTCCTTCTTTATCTATATAAAAAAAACATCGCATGTCTCGATTTCCGTTGTCGCGATAAATCAGATATTTCGAGGTAAAAATCTTTCCCGAGTCCCGATTTCACATTTAATTACGCTGGTTTATCTCGATGTGCGAATCGTTCCCCGCGTCTTGGCAAAAGGTGTAGAATTCTTTCTACGATTACATGGCTGCTCCCGCTATAATGGTGTGGTAGATAATTGATCTGTTAATCTCGTCAATACCTATGTACGTGAAAATCTCTATTCATAGGCGTAGGAGCAGGGGGGGCCAGGGGGGGGGGGCCCGGCCCCCCCAATATCCAGACTGGGGGGGCCAGAGTATACTTTGGCCCCCCCAATATTCCCAGTGGCATATGAAGATATTTGTATAGAAAAATGAAAGAAACGAAATTTAACAGCAGAATAAAAATAAATGTTTATTTTTGTGCTCTATGTAATACCAATTCGTCTTTTGTTACGAAAAATAACCCAAATCTTTTTGACGTCATCATCACAAATGGCAATCTGAACACATGGGGTTTATCCAATGAAAACTCAGCTCACTAAAATACCCGGGAAGTTTTGATCGACGGAAACAGTGGTGTAAAACATGTTCTTTAAAAGGTGTCAGACTCTATATTGTCTTCAACTGTTAGCTAAAGCTTAAAGAATAATATAATTGTTTGACGATCTCAAATAGTTGGATCCGTGGCTGTGACAGTCTGGTCGCTGCCACTTTTTGTTTAGTTCAACACAATTGATTTCCGCGTGAGATCAAGACCTGGCATATCCTTTTTTTTTTTTTTTTTTTTTTTATTAAAGATACATGTTTTCATACGCTTTCTTTTTGTTCTTATAATGTTATTGAATTTGTACATGCATGAATAGTCATGAAAAAGTTTAGGAACATTTATTCTTAGACCGGTCCTCATCTGAAGTTGGCCCCCCAATGTTGAAAACGCTCCTAAGCCTATGCTATTAAATGCATTTGCAGATTATGCCACCTACAGTGGATTTGAATTTGTCATATGCACACATAGATCTTATGATTTGAATAACAGTAGGCTACCCTTAATAGGGATGGCTAGTTACGGTTTTTACTGTTAGTCAACAACAGTTCGGTATTGTTGTCATGTCCGACTTGCTGTCGTTTGTGGAGTGCTTTAAGATTGACTGTTTGCAAGGGATTTGCCAATTTTGCTATTATCATTAATATTTTATTAATTATGCAGCCAAGATACTACCTTTCGTAAAAATCCAAATCTACCGACCGGGAAATATGTTTCAAATCTTAATTATGATAACTTTACGACCGATGTTGACATGGAAGGTAGTGCTATGCGTCACTTTGTTTTCCTCATTTGTAAAACTTGTCATGCGAACAGTTCACACGGTTTGACGGGTTTACAACTTTGTGGTTCGCTTACCTGTGCCTATGTGGCTCTTGTCTATCCCATCTCTGACATGGTCGCCCACTCTTCGTGCATATCCTGTGACCGAGGTATTCATCCGAGTGTCCTTCCTCATAGCATTCAGCCACTTTTAGAAAAAGGAAGAACCATGGCTTTAGGTTTTAACCATATCTGATATGTTTTAGCATTACATTACTGGACGATGAATGATTTTTGTGGCTTGTCCTTATCGAAAGCAACATCAGACGTCAATTAAGAGTATAAAATACAATACATTCTGTGTCATGTGATCCTCGTATGTCATGATTGTTTTTTTAGTCGCCCATTTAAACGAGTTTAATGAAGAAAATACTCTACTATGTTTTCCAGTCTGCTACCTTTTCTGAAAATAATGGGAATAAAAATATGTAGAAGTCACTTAAACGTCTTCAGTAAACACGTTATTCTTTATGACGATCAATTGCTATTCATTATTATAGATTAACGCTTATTTCTATGAAGACCAATTGTTGTTCATTAATATATCTACAATGTACACGCTTTCCCTTTATGACGACCAATTGCTATTCATTATAATAGCTAAACGCTTATTTTTATAAAGACCAATTGTTGTTCATTAATATATCTACAATGTACACGCTTTCCCTTTATGACGACCAATTTCTATTCATTATAATAGCTTAACGCTTATTTTTATAAAGACCAATTGTTGTTCATTAATATATCTACAATGTACACGCTTTCCCTTTATGACCACCAATTGCTATTCATTATTATAGCTAAACGCTTATTTTTATGAAGACCAATTGTTGTTCATTAATATATCTACAATGTACACGCTTTCCCTTTATGACGACCAATTGCTATTCATTATTATAGCTTAACGCTTATTTTTATAAAGACCAATTGTTGTTCATTAATATATCTACAATGTACACGCTTTCCCTTTATGAAGATCAATTGCTATTCAATAGTATAGCTAAACGCTTATTTTCATAAAGACCAATTGTTGTTCATTAATATATCTACAATGTACACGCCTTCCCTTTACGACGACCAATTGCTATTCAATAGTATAGGTACACGATATTCTTTATAGATTCTACTTGTAACTCCTTATTAACTTACTTGCACATGACAGAGACGGTGCTGTCCAGGTTCCATTTGGCAAACATATTTCCACCGGGCAATACTTAATGAGTGGTTTCTCAAAAGCTGTAACAAAAATGGATATAAAATATTGCACACAGCCAGTCTTTGTTGTCGTAAAGCATATTACAATCGTAATGTATCTATCTTGAAGACTTGTTGTCATTTGAACTTATGCCAAGTTAAATGGGCTTTAGGGTACATATAAGTTATTTGAACATTTGTAAGACATTTTGAATTATCAAGGTCTGACGCAGAATATTTATGGACATGTGTATTTTGCAAAGGAATTTTGTTTCGGTTAGAAGTCATTTCTTCGATATCAAACATACACCAAATAGTATTCGGACAAACAATGTTAATAACAAAATCTCTAAAACAAAGGGTGGTGTTTCTATTCAATTTCGTAAAGTAAAGATGCCACGAGTCTAGACAAGTCACACACACTATTGTGGCTTTCAGATCATCAAAGTACACACACACAAATGAGCGTTCTGTTTAATGATTCCGGCTTTTCTTGTTTGTGATAATAGCAGGCTCACTTATGCGGCAGTGTAGCAAGTCTATTGTGTACAGTTATTCGACTACAGAGTCACTGAACATTTCAGAAGTCATTAAAGTCACGTCTGATGTAGTCTTCTATGAAGTAAGTTGGTCAAATTCTGTTCAATGATAACCAAGAGGCATAAAGAGCATGTGCTCGATTAAAAAATCCTCTTATAACCCATGATGTCTCTGTGACCAAGAGTTTTCTGAAATACTTAAGATTAAAATTGAAATCACAGGTTCCCCCAGATGTTTTAGAATTCGGATTCCGGAAGACTGAGTTTTCAAGTCTTCAGGATTCCCAAAGCTTTCCCAAATTGATTAGCTCTGAGGGTTATTTAGGCTTTAACTTTTCTGTCACTGGATTTACAGTTTAACAGAATTATTCACAAGTATGAAAATAGAATAAAATCTCTAATACCACTAACACCCAAAATACGAGATTCGGGACTTACATTTGATGCGAGAGTCACACGAGTATACCAGTAGGTTGTTGGCCACCTCCAACTTAAAACATGTACGTCTTGGGTTATCCGAACTCAGCGACATTGGGGGTCCCGAACAGTCACCTAGAGGGGAACATTAGTACTACAATAACTACACAATTGGATGTACGATATGTTTCTTATTGGTAACTTCATCATAGACAACTTTGGCAAACTTTGTCCGGACCACTAACAAAGGGTGACATTTGTGACACGATACGAACCACTTTTTAAGTTGTCATTTAAGTGTCTGCCCTTCACAAGTAAGAAGATGGTTTCCTCGTCCATTCACTCTGTAAATGTCTCTGAATGTTTCTATCAAATTGGACTTATCATAAGATCCCATTTGAGGAAAGTACGTGTAGTTCAACTGCAATTCCACTGGCTAAAATGTGTAATTTACGTTATTCGGGAACATCGATAGACGGCGCTAAATACTTAGTTATCTGGTATAGACAAACCATATATAGTTTACTCATTACTGTACAAATTAATTCACCAACGGATATAAGCCTGGACGCTATTACCTCAGAGGCTGCTGTCCAGTATAAAGAAGTTTTTGAAAATTTGAAATGGTACATTCTGTGCTTTGCATAGGTCAATCAGATGAGGGTGCCTTGTTGACTAATTTTGATAAATTCTGGCGTGTTAGTCATTTTTTTATATTTGCCTTGTTAACTTCCTTTTAAGGAACCACTTGCTTTAGAGAACGTGCGAAAGATGACGAAAGCTGGGGGTTAACTGTTCTGATATTTGTGTTTTGAATTGCTTCGTCAATGGACGGGTGGGGTCATATCACGGTACCGTTGTTTTAGGGTTTTGTAAGAAGTAGCTGTCGCCAAATAACGGAATGCCGTGGACTTAACCTTGTTTGTCCAGTCTTTAAGGACAGTATAGCTTGCAATCTATTTCAATCGTAGAATAAGATAGCTTTATAACTGGAACTGTATTGACTTTGTTATAAAAGAAAGTAAGGCTTATGTAACATCATAAAAGGCTTGATCGCAGATAGGTTACCGGAATTTTCACATGAAAGATAGAATGCTTTATAATGGTTATGTGTTTCATTTCCACTGCATTATGGTGCCACCCCGAAATATCGAACCCATTTTATCAAACAGGATGTTGGTGTTTCTTATTCGAATAGCGCTGTGCAGGAACAAATGCTCTGCAGGAAGCGTTGCTGCTACACCATTTTGCTTTGATTATGTATAGTTATATTCACAACGTCTCACAGAGATTATAACTCGTCTAATAATATGATAAGATATGACAAATAAAATACATACTTTCCGTGTGTAGTCCTCCGCAAAGTGACATCATTATTGTCACAAAAATAGCCAGGCTCTGAAGAAAAAAAACAGTAGCATATATGAAAATAATAGACGAACATATTTGGATTAATGCATTAGCCATGTTTCGCAATATTTCGTAGCAAAATATAAAAACAACGCTAAACCTATTAAAGCATCGTTGCGAAGCTGCAATAAGTTATACACAAATAACGTTGAAGACAGTTTTAGATAAGATCTTGCGCAAAAAGGTTTTGTTGATGAGTTTTAGAGCGCTGATATATCAATAACAAAAACAATGTCGCTATAAAACTCGCTGTTATTATTCAGCAACTTCAAATTGGCCATGTCTTCATGTTTGTAAAATGGACGTAAACTAAAAACATGCAGGTATGTAGGAAGTAAGTATAATTACTTTACTGTTTTTAAAAACATGTGAATGTGACCAATTTGAAGTTGCTGAGCTATAGTTTCAATCAAGGATCAAGGTGTACATGTATTTAGAGTATTTTCATTTGCATTAAGTCAAATAAATGAATTCTTGGCGACCAGTTTTTATATCAAAGAACAAACTCACCGCCATCATTGCCAGTTATCCAAATAAAAAAACTACTCCTGTAAATTATGAAAGATCTCTAGCATTTTGAACACCATACTGAGGTATAAACAAAATGGTAATCTCAGGGTATTCCTTTTTGCATATCAAACATTGCGATGAAGTAATGATCACGTGGTGTGTGTCATTCGTTGATTGGTTCGTCTATTAAACGTCCCAAGAATATTGATTGCTGTTTGATTCATTAGAACATGGACGAATCAAATCCACTAACTCTCGCACGGTTGTCATAAATGCCTCGCACTTGATTGCGGAACGAGTCTTGTTGATATTCAGGCGTAACCTCGTTTGAAGTATCATTCATTGGCTAAACCATGAATACTGTATAAGACCATGTTGATTGTGCAATTGAAAAGACGATTCATAAGTTATGCTATTAAGAAAAGGTTCGACAGTAGAATCATTTTTACGACCAGCTATTCCGTATGGCATCACATATGTGCTTTTACATTTGCATCGAGGAACGTTTTTCGATATTTGATGGATACTAAACCTAAGCCTTCCCCATGATGTACAAAATGGCCTTGTGAGGAAAGCGCGAACTACATATTTTTTGACCAACCTCACAAATTGTCTTTCGATTATATTTGAGAAATAGTACGTTATTGTCTATGTATTGATAGCTGCAAGGTCATGATGAATGGAAGTGTCAATGTACGATGTACAGTGCAGATAAGGTCTATGCCCTTTGTAAGCTATCAATCATTCAATAATAATTAACAATTTTGAATTCAAATTTGGAATTTGAACCTTAACAAATGGCCAAGAATTTCATAAGCAATTTGAGCGTCTGACAACGATAATGTATTTGGCATTAAACTCTTAGAGTTAACCTTTAGGTATGACAGTGATGACATATTTCGTCTTGTACTCCAATGGTAATGATATATTCGGTCTTGGAACTTTACAGGAATGATATATGACATATAATGACATTTCCTTGAACTGGAAAAAGGCTACTACGTGTGAAATTCGATAGAATTTGCATCGCATTTAAGATACCAAATTCATTAGCGGAAAACATAACTTTATGATCGTTTTATTGGTCTGCTTCTGAGATAGACTCGCAGCCATGTTTAATGAGCAATGTCTCGTAAGATGATTGTAACTGTCGAAGGTCAATAACTTCTTATTTTATGGCAAGTTTATTATTAATCAAGGTCTCGATAATTAATTGTCAGATTCCATTGTGGCCTTTAACTATAGCCTTAGGCTATTAAGCACCTTTTCCTTTCACTTGATTTCCGAAAAACCATGTTTACAATAAAGTGTAATTCACATTGAAGATATCGCCAAATAAGGCCTTGTCAAGTGTGAAGTAAACACATAATCGTTGACGAGCTTTTTCTTTCTTCGGCTCATGGACACTGTATTCTGGATAACCATCTCGTAAATAGATTGGGACCATGCGCATGTTGTCTCTAAATTGGGACACATTCTCTCAGACGGGGTTATTTTTGACTGCTCCATATTCAAATAACGGTTAACAACAACTATAAGGCTTGCCAACACAATTTAATTTTGTGAAAATAGTTTAAAGCAACTTACTCTTTTGACTATTTGTTGTTGTTTTTCCTGCAGTCAATTGCTACCGAGCGTTTAAAGGTGTAATAATGAAGGCTAAGAATATCCATGGGATATGGTTAACTGGTTGAAGCATACCGTTTATTCTTAATTGTATATGCTAAAAATATGCGTTAGTTCAAAACAACAGTCCATCTCTTTTTCGATATTGAGAAAAACAATACTGAAAAGTACCCATAAGCTAGACTTCCTAGTCGTGATGGTATCCCCGTCATCTAGGATGGCGTTAAGGGAAGCCATTACTACCATAACTGTTTGATGCTTTGGTATGATCCGGCCTTGGAGTAGGCCCTTGTTGGTAAGCGTGTGTTGTGATCCTAAGTACTTGACAATTAGAGGCTGGTCGCTGTTAACCCGTAAAGTTGTTTACTCATCCCATAACAATGACGAACGAGAAAAACCGAACACGGACACAATTACAAGTGGATTCACTTAAAACTAAAAACAGTACCCCATATTCTATTTTGTTATTGATCTCATTAGAAAGCAATAGCAGACGACAAAATAACCATACATCTTCCTTATGATAATGAGTGTAATATCAATGTAACAAAGAGCTGAATTGCTCATTGCGATCGACTCATACTTCTGTAAGGGCGCTTTCCAATACATTTATACAGCAGAAAAGTGAGGCATTACAGAGTAAGGGATAATGCTTGCCAAGTAATAAACACTACTAACCTCTACAGTGACACAGAGATAAGTGAAAAACGTGAATAGTGGTGTTAGTTGGTTAGATTGGGGATTACCGTCGTTTTTCAAACAGCATAACGGTCAAATCGTTATCCAGAGACAAACCCACCAGAACAGTGGCCTTTGACAAGACACTTAAAAGTAAAGTCTAGTATATGCGGATCCAGGAAAGCCGTAATATGACTAAAAAACTATTGATACGGCACGGGCAAAGAGGACCCCTACGGACACCAACCATAACTTTACTGAACATTAACTTATGAATACAGTGAACCCTCGTTAATCCGAACACGTCCGTTCCCAACAAAATGTCCGGTTTACCGAATAATCCGGACTAATGAAGCAGGCATGTTCTTATTCACATTAAGACATAAACGGTCTGTATGAGCGGTGTATAGTTATAACCCTTTAGCAAACGCCAAATTGTCGACCGTCCCAAATTGAAAGAGTTTGCAGAAGACATATCAAAACGTGATGAAATTCAAAGATAATCTTCTGATATGGCAGAAAACATTGTGGGAAAAGGAGAAATTGCTCGTCACGAGCAATTTCTCCTTTACCCACAATGTTTTCAAAAGTCGTCTGCAATAAACTGGTCCAATAATTCCGTTCCCTTACAATTGTGTTCGGATTGCGAGACATCCGGATAATCGGTGTCCGGATAAACGAGGGTTCACTGTACAGCACATCATATCTTATGATAATCTTCTATTGTATACTACATACCAATCCATGATTCTAGGATTACCTCGCAAAGTCTGAACAATATTCTTTCCAAGCCGCTGAGTGCTTTCGTACATGAACAGGGTTGATCAGTATATGAGATCGGAATGCAGCGGCTTCAAGACCGGCTATAATCAAACTACCAAATACAATTCGGTCATGGAATTATCTAACATTCATGGGAAAACACTACACCATGGAAGTCAGTTGGCCGCCTAATTATGTTTTGTGCTTTGTATGATATATAAATGTAATTGTTCTCACTGGTAGGGCACAAGGGAGCATGGTTATCTACAACTTGTCGGTGATATCCGTAAAACTATTAGAAAACTGAGGGTAATTGATATACACATGTATCATTGGTCATCTTAAATGGTTATGGTTAATGTACGGTCAAAACCCGAAAGTTAATCTCGAGTGCAAATAATCCTGCGTAATACTGTCATCTTACCCAAATGACTAGCCCCTTCCTGTCACTCATTAAAAGAAGATTATCATATAAATGAAACAATATACTGTCAAAAACACTTTACAGTAATATTGTGATAAAGCAAAACAAAAGAATTTTGCTGGAAGGCAATGCCATAAAAATGAATGTACATATACTTTGTATTCTAGTGATGCATGGTACGTAGGATACTAAAACAAGAGTATTTTTTTACATGGTGCATACATGCACTCACCTCAAGATACATGCGTCATTCGATTTTAACGTTTGCGACAAAGGGATAAAGCGTGCTACAAGCTCATTTTCCCGTATTAACGTACTAGTTTTACACAGAAAACGATTCTCTTTCATGTTATTAAATCAAAGCTTGTTTAAGTGTGTTTTCAGAGTCGTCTGCGACACACTGATCAAATGTCGTTATTGTTTGGTAATGGGTTAAGATGACTTAATACAAATGGACACCGTCGAGTGTTTTAGGGAGATAGTTAGTATATACATGTATCCGACACTTCACCGACGGTCTTCAAGATTAGTCATTTCTTTATGATAATGTCGGGACATGATCAGCTTCGTAACTCAGGTCAGCATTGAAGTAAATGAGTATTACTTTAGGTCGTTGTTACTTTATTTGGTGATAAGTGTATGAAAATTAGCACTTAATTTGAAATATTGGATAAAAGCATGTATCCCAAAACAAAATAATAAGTGACCGTCATGTAAATTTTTTTCTATTCTTGCGTTATAAGTTGAGTACAGTGAACCCTCGTTTATCCGGACCCCGATTATCCGGATGTCTCGCAATCCGAACAAAATTGTAAGGGAACGGAATTATTGGACCAGTTTATTGCAGACGACTTTTGAAAACATTGTGGGTAAAGGAGAAATTGCTCGTGACGAGCAATTTCTCCTTTTCCCACAATGTTTTCTGCCATATCAGAAGATTATCTTTGAATTTCATCACGTTTTGATGTCTTCTGCAAACTCTTTCAATTTGGGACGGTCGACAATTTGGCGTTTGCTAAAGGGTTATAACTATACACCGCTCATACAGACCGTTTATGTCTTAATGTGAATAAGAACATGCTCTGCTTCATTAGTCCGGATTATTCGGTAAACCGGACATTTTGTTGGGAACGGACGTGTCCGGATAAACGAGGGTTCACTGTAGTTGGGTAGAGTAAGGTAAATGTTATTACTGACACAGGTCTCATGGGGTTCCTCTTCGCCAGTGCCGTACCAATAATGTTTTAGTTTTGTAACGGCTTTCCTGGATCGACCAGTACTATGTTTGGGCTCTGACGTGACTTACCATAGGTCACTTCCACGAAACCAAAATTTTCGGTGGGGCTTGAACCCCGGACCGTTTTGTATGATACAATTGCTTCACAATATTTTTATCAAATAATAGATGATGAAGTGAGAAAATTACGCCCAAAATGTCGAAGAGAGATTTCTTTTGAGTTCTCACAAAATGGATTTTAGAGAAGCAATAAGGAAGTTGGCCCATATACCAAACAATAACGACATTTGACAAATTTGTTGCAGACGACTTCAGAAAACATTGTGGGAAAATAACGAGCAATTCTTCCTTATCCCACAATGTTTTCTGCCCTATCAGAAGATTATTTTCCAATTTCATCACATTTTGAAATGCCGTCTGCAAACTCTTTCAATTTGGGACAGTCGAAAATGTGTTGTTAGGGAAAGATTTAGTAAGGGATATGGCGAATCTTATAATGACATCTTGTACCCTTACGTACAAAATTGGCTTTTGAAAGCCACGAACACTTAAAGTGTTCCGTCATCTTAAACCATAACCTCGTGCATTAGAAATACTCATCTTTATGCATCCACAGCAGACGAGCTCAGAGATTTCTGAAACAAAATGATGAGCAACCATAAGAAAATCTTGTGAGGGAGTAAATAAACCCGTTTTCAATTATATTAGTTAAAACTTAAGAAATCGCTAGTCAACGATTGAAAGTGTTGACAGTAAGTATTTTCCCATTAAGATCAACTTGGCGCGGTCGTCATCAACGGGACAAATTTGGAGAAATTCACCATTACGCTTCAGATTGTTTTTTCAACAGCCGCGGTTTTAAGCATTTTCACCACTTAAGTAATGATGACATTGTAGCCGTATATGGTTGTTTACAATTAACTTGTTAATCGCATTAGTTGTTTCAGCTTTAATCAAGAGAGTTATCAATACAACAGCGACACATCTGTAAGTGTAAACAAGCTTGACTTTTCTTTACATTGGTATCATCTTCTTGGGTGCTTTTACCTTAAGATTTGATACCACTCACACTACTTTTGTAAATTTCGCTTTTATGTTAAAATTTACAATTTTTTTCTTTTCTTTTTTGATACCTTTACATCTTCAACATTATCAAATGAGCTAGTTCTGTCACTGGGTTTGGATGTCTTGAATTCATATCCTAGTTTTAACCTTTGTGCCTTGATAAAAGTGAAAGAAACACCAGACGGCAATTAATTCACATGGGTCGATCTATACAGTCAAATATGACACCTTATCATAATGTTTTCTAACAAGTTCGACTTTAGTCACAGTCACTTATATCAATAAATACGATAGAATATGCTATGGTTGGCCTTTCTATCTTCTTAACTTTTTTCGAAATTGACGGAAAGTTCCTCTATTGTTTGGAATTTACCGTCCCTGGTACACTGTATATCATTTTATAATTCTTAAGGCTGTGCATGTGAATTGGCGCCGGAAATTTTGGTGTTAATGCGTCAAAAATAATTTCTGAGAGGTTTATTTCCTAAGTGATATAGTTAATTCCTAAGCAGGCATTAACGAGTATCGTTCGAAAAGGTTTAGTATATCGGTAACGGATTTCTTTTCCCAATGGTTTCCTGTCATCTGCTAGAAAGGTTCGTGGTGATTCTAAAGCTCTAGATTGAACGGGATGTTTGTTGTATGAATTTATTGTCAGTACTATGTCGTTTATGTTTAACGGGTTATTATTTAGTTTTCATGCCTGAAACTGTGGTTCCTCACTCTGGGTTCTCACGAAAATCGTCTCGCTGTGGCTGTGGCTGTTCTAGTTTATAATCACAATGCAGAGCTAAACAACAAAACAGAACAAAACAAAACGTACTCTATGCATTTGAGCAAACATGTTGAGGGATTGCAAATGGAGATAAAACTCAAATCGAGCACTTTCCAAATTGTTCACCAAAAGGTCATTCAATGTCAAAACGAAATTATTGCGTTTCATACAATACAAATGTTACCTGCTCTTGCTTTATTTCAGACCGCTCAAATAATGCGATAAGTGAAAACAGGTTAATTAGATATTTTGGAAGGAGGTTCGATTCACTAGGAATGAAAACGTTCATTAACAATAATTTGTCATCGTTTCTATACCGAAATGAAGGATTAATAGTTGAAGCTTAGCCTTTATAGCATACTTACTTGTTTTACCAAACACATAGAAGATGATCTATGAAATAAATGAAACTAAAGGATGCATTACTAATAACAAACCATTTTCTTATTATACGATCTTTAGCAAATATTACATTGAGTATATGTTGTTTCTTTACAACTATAAGTTCATCATGTTTTTTTAATTCAAAATCTCAGATGAGGAAACCATAGCGACTTAAAGCAACTAAACACATGTTTCCATCTATTCACAGACACGTTCGAGATGATCTTTAAAGCGCTAACCATCATGGCTTTCCTACCGATGGCCTTAGCGGTGAAGTATGATTTCGGCTATGCTGAATGCACGTACAATTCGTACAAATTCAAATGCCCGGATCTCGACAGTCTTACGTTCCAGAGGGAGAGATACGGACTCACAGAGTTCCCGGATATTGGAAGCGGATTTACATGCATCCGGCTAAAGTCCAACAAAATCAGCCGATTCCCCAACGATCTAAGCAACCTGAACACCGTTGTTAGTTTAGACCTGTCCTTGAATAGGATATCAGAACTTCCGGTCAATTTGAAGGACATGTCCAGTCTGCAGTTACTTGATTTGTCCAAGAATGACATGACGCAGATGTCCCCTATCACGAAATTTCCGCCATCATTACGCGGCCTCATTCTGGGTGATAATAATCTGATGTCACTTCCGGAGATGCGCATCCCAGGATTATTCGTCCTTGACCTTTCTGGAAATCAGTTCAAGGAAATCCCTCGAGGATTCTGTGTCTCAAAGGAATTGATCAGGGTTGATTTCACTGACAATCCGATAAAAGGAGACATTGCACACTACGTACACATTATGGATTCCTGTCAGAATACAAACGGCATCAAATACTGCGTATTTGTGGACAAACCCGAGCTGAAATGTGAGTGTGAAAGCATTGCTCCTCTGGTGGGGTTCGAACCGAGGTTTTGTCTGGGTTCGCTGATCCGGGGAGAGAAGTTTGCGTGCAACAACAACAGCTTTGACGAATACGCTAACGAGAAGTTGTTTACCATTGGCAACTCTGATCTGAAGTCACAGTGTAACCTAATCCGTTCGGCGCGGTCAAAGGCTAGCGTTGAGACAGCTTCAACCATTGGGCTCGTTATAGCGTCAGTCGTTTCTCTTGTACTGTAAACAATGAGAGAATTGTATAAGACAAAACGTAGAAAGAAAGTTTTGTATGTGTATATATTGCTTAGATTTAACATTCAAGATAAAATTCAGTTGCTTCGCAATGTAAGACTCATAATAAATGACGATCCTGATCTTTTATTCTAAAGTGTTCATTGAATGTAAAACTATTGTTGGCTCAATTCGCAAGAACTTACCATATTTAGAAAAAAAAAATTAACATCAAACATTTTAAACGAAACAGACCAAAGCATGACAATTGCGAACAAGAATCGTGCATATGTTACGCAATACGATGGTTGATTGACAATCAAAAATTGGAACAGAGCTGTCCTTTTCCGATCGGCGTTGTCAAATGTTTACCTCGAGTCGGCTTCAATGATTCGGCTTGTAATCGCATCGATTGCTTCTCTTATATTGTAAGCATTGGGACACATTTATAAGACAAAGCCAAGATGGCGTGGTCTTTTTATTGTGTCTGTACGTATTGCTTAGACTTAACATACAGGTTAAAAAAATAGTAGCTTATCGATGCAATGCCTCAAATATGTTATGTAAGTTAATAAAGATCTGAATCATCTTTAGTGTCCAATATATTTATAACAAGTTTCTTCTTCTTCTTCTTCTTCTGTTGTTGTTGTTGTTGTCGTCGTCGATGTCGTCGTCGTCGTTGTTGTTGTTGTTGTTGTAAGTGGTCGTGGTGGTGGTTAAATGCGCAAAATCTTTACATGTGCGTAAAACCAAACATTGAACAGCACATATAATGCTTTATATAGACCAATACATGATAATGAACCACACAAATCATACATAGGTATAGTATATAATACGATGATTGATCAAAAAGCCAGAAAGTCTCTGTCATATTCTGGCGTGTTTATCAACTAACATTCACAATTGATGAATCAAAAACAGGTAAGAGGGAAGAATTTTTGCAATGGTAAATGGCAAAACTATGGTTGTCTAATTAAAGCTGTGAAATTTGAAGTGCAGCAAACTTTGCACTCAATCGATGGCTGGCAACAGCAATATACAACACTCATACTCGCATTAATTGCTTTTCTAGCCAGATGATCGCCACTGTTCATGCAAGCGCTTATCGTTAATTTTAGACAAAACTTGAATGTAAACAATGAAGTTATATAGTGTGTCAGACAATTTGGGAAAATAGTGCTTTTAAAAAAACCATCTCAAAATAATAGTGCAAGCGTTGCGCTGGCATGATAATATGTAGTTTTGCTATGTTTAAACATAATCTTTCATTATTTATAGCTCATGTTACCCAGTTTTGCAGTTTTGGGAGCGCTAGTACGATTCTAATGCAATATTCCACGTTAAATCAGAAAACTTAAGATGAAAGGCAGATTTGTCAAGGCAATAACACTCACAGATGTTTAGAGAAGCGTGTCATTCTTCAAAAACATGCAAGACATACTTATATTAAATTCATCAGTATACAGTTAAATATCTGAACAAAAAGCTTTTTTGGTGTGGACCCTAGTAAAAATCACAACCTGGTTCAGAACAAAAAAAAGAGGAAAAGGAAATCATCCCTAAAAGATCTGTTTCGATTCCATGTACATGTTTTTAAAAGGGTCTTCGTCTTTGCAGAGAAAGTTCTGACACTCTTCAAGAACACAACCGACAAAACAGTTGCACGACTTTACAATCTATACCAATGTGTACGAACAGCAACAAATTTGACGTCAACGATTTTAAAGACCCCGTTTTCCTCGGAATGGGCTACAACTGCAAGATACAATTTAATTCAGAAAAATAGTGGTCTATTAGTTAGACTGATGACTTTATATCATACGTTCCTTCCCGCGTACTATACGTTCAAGTCATGGAAACTATGAGAGGTAGTTTCTTGGTTGCTTACTTGTTGATGGCCTGCCGATGGTTCTACATGGCCTGACTTTCCCGTATGGACAGTTACACCAACGGTCTTCCTTCTTTATTACGATCAGGGCATCGCAATGTGAATGAAAGACTGTTGACACAATTAAAAGCCCCGACAAACAAATTCTGATAATCACATCACATCTTTTAGGACTATGTCATGTATGCCCCCTGATAAGTACTGCCGATAATACATTTGAACTACCATAAATAAAAGAACATTTTATTTCAACTGAAGCATATACAGCTCATGGTTGACAAAGAATATAACAATAAATTCATCTTCGCATACAATTGTCATATAAAAAACATATTTGAAGTATTCGCATCTGCATTGGTTTATGTAAATGAAGGTTTCGATCATGTTTGGCTATCATAAAACGACCACCGGAAATCACCTACATCATATTCCTTTTTAAAGGCCTATCACGAATGCCTTTTCAGTGCATGATTACTGAAAAGTTCCATTGCGTTTCCATTGAAGTATGTTACGGACAGGTATAAAACATGGCGCCTACCCCGTTATAGCGCGATTACGGAAGAAAAACACGGCGCCCCCTGTTAACTTGTGGATATATCTCAACAAACTTGGTACCAAATGAAAGAAGACACTCTGAACTTTCTGGTGGTGTTTGAAAATCTAAAATATGTTCACCAAGTACCGAGAAAATGCATGTCAAATATGGGCAATATTTTTTACAAAAATGTCGCTTAAAAATTAAGATTGAAAAACACGGCGCCCCCTATTATATTTTTTGTTCTAAATTTTTCTAACTTTGATATATTTTGAAAATGCATAAAATTACCTTTCAAATGATATTAAATATTTGAAATTTGGACGAAAGATGGCTGAGAAATGGCTGTTCAAACATGAGTATTACTCCAGCCATTTCGACTCGCTACAGATTCAAGTTCGGAAAACACGGCGCCCCCTACTAACTTTTTTATTTGTTCAATGACTGTACATTATGTTGTATATTATTTTAGAAAACATTTTTTCCTTTCATATGATGTTAGTTTTGTTAAAATTGGTTGATTGATGACCGAGATATAGCCTGTTAAAGATGGGCGTTTTTTCCGTAAGTCCCGTCGCAAAAGATTTTGCTTGGAAACCGTTTACAGTTACACAAGAAAAACATGGCTCCCGTATTAACTTAATTATTTGTTGAATTTGTAGAATTTACACAACAAACTTGGTATCAGATGAAAGAACACACATTAAACTCTTTTATGGTATGCAAAGAACTTAAATATATGGACGAAGTACCGGAAAGAATTGATGGCGAATATTGTTAGTGTTTACCAAAATGCCGCTCAGGGATTAACCTCGGAAAACATCACTCCCCTAGTTTCTTTTTCGTTATTTGTCATATTTCTTTAATGTTAACTATGTTTAAAAAAGACATATGATACACGTTCAAATGATGAGATGATATTAAGATTTGGAATGCAGATGGCTAAGAGCAATCTTTGCAATCATGAGTAATATGTCAGTCCAATCTGAAAACACGGCGTGCACCTGACTTTTGATTACTTCGAATATTTAAGACGTGGTTCTCACGTTCTCATCAACATATATTACAAGAGAAAATTGATGCAAGCCTCAAAGTCGCCCGCAAAAGTTATTTTGATTTTTCTTCCTAAACAAAACATCCAACAAAACATAAAAGGAATAGAATAGAAAATTATTTATTATACGTACAAACCTATCTAGTCATTCAAACCCATTAGAAAGAGCCTGTTACTCGGCTAATGAAAACAATTGCACATGACATTATGAAACCAGCAACTTTAAAGACATTGTAACAAAACAAGATATGGCTTTTAATACTTATCTTTACCGTTTATCAATATGGCTTCTTCCAAGTTTCACAATATTAATTTTGTGCAGGTGTTTTCAATTTGGAAAACTATCTAATTTCATATCACACACTCATTACAAACAACCAACAGTCATTAATTCTTTACAAATTTTCTGTCTACTTTTGTTCATTAATTACAAATTCTTATTTATTTTTTCTTTAAACAAATACATTTTAACCTGTTAATATTTTTAATATCCATTCATCCACATCATCATAATGCGCGCTAAATGACCTTAGCTGTCGATGCGCCTTAAAACACCATTCATTCATATACCTACCCTTAAATGCAGCAGGCTAAGTACTAAGGATATATATCTTAACACTTACAATGAAGGAACCGACTTTATGCTAAAGCAAACAGGTTAGAACCAGGACAGCCGCCAAGTACCGACGGACAGACAGACAGACAGGCAGGCAGGCAGGCATGCAGTCAGACAGACAGACAGACAGACAGACAGACAGACAGACAGACAGACAGACAGACAGACAGACAGACAGACAGACAGACAGACAGACAGACAGACAGACAGGCAGGCAGGCAGGCAGGCAGGCAGGCAGGCAGGCAGGCAGGCAGGCAGGCAGGCAGGCAGGCAGGCAGACAGACAGACAGACAGACACAGAGAAAAGACAGACAGACAGACACAGAGAAAAGACAGACACAGAGAAAAGACAGAGAAATTGACACAAGAGAGACAGACGAACGACAACTCTGCAAGAGAGATTGAAGAGTTTACTGAAAACTCGTTGCTTCAGTCTTGCTTATTCATATTTTCCGAGCATAATATTTGATTGAAACAACATAATGATTCGTTTTCCTTTAAAAGCAAAGCCTGTGAAGCTTAAAGGAGTCTTGATCGGATCAGGGAGTGGACCGGCTGAAAGGATTAAAGCTTTACAGATTTTCGTCACGAAACTGATCCGAGATGAACGCATCGAAGGACGCGAACATCGCATGGAGGAAACCCGGGTTTACGCAGAACAGGTCAGATCTCTTGGTTTATTGCTCATATCAACTTTAAGATATTCATTTTTTACAAATGTCTTTGTATGATAAGGCTGAATTGTAGCTTTACTAACAGGCATGTAACTATTTCGCACTCATTTTACATCGTACCATACTAGTTCGTACCCAAGAAACATTGTACAGAGCTGTCACAATTATCATTAATACTTGGCCTGTTATGCCAAGGCTTGACATACAAGTTTATATGCAATTTTTATTATTTTTATTAAATGGACTATCTCACAGACTGCGATCTCAAGGTAGCACACAATTTAAATGTAATTTATACAATTCTCGTCACTTAAAAAATTACCATATTTATTTTCTTTAATATAAAGTTTCTGAATATCTTTTTTTTTCATTCAGAAATGCATTTCAGTATATTCTTGGCAAACTCTTACCCATTTCGATGATTTTGTAAAACGAAATGAGATATAAACATGCACTGTCAAACATTTGTAAGACCCACATAATGATGGGTTTTGTAAAATACTGCCGCTCACATTTGGGTAGTTCAAATTTGCATCATTGTTTACAAATTAAAAGGCATAAAAGGTTTGCTAGAGATGTTGGCAACTTAGTTGTGCTTTATATCAGCTATTAAGTTTTAACCATGAAAGGAGGTGATAAGTGTATCAATAGTCTAGTTTTATGTGGCTATAGATATGTGATGTCATTTAATTTGTAGTAGACATTTTATTCCAAAAAGATAAAACCTTAACCTGTAAGATCTATATTCTTTTTAAACTATGGTTTTAAAGAACATACTGGGTTCACTCTGATGAATTACAATTCTATGTGACCCTCTGTAATTTACAGTTTTAAGGCTTAGAAATAGTGTCTTGTCAAACTTTGCAAGGACTAGTGTGTTAGATAAAGTAGATAAAGGGTCTTTAACAAGCAATGTTTAAAGAAAATGTTAGATGATGTCTACTCTGTGTTTACTTGTTATAATCGCCTTGATGATTGTAATAAGTGCCCACAATACAGTTTCAAGAACCAATATGACAAGTTAGCTAGAGGACAATTTCTCATTTCTGAATATCTGAAGGTCAAACAACATGATACAAAATTAATATTGTCTTGAAAAACCTGATAACACTTCAGTTACTCGACCTCTTATTTTATAATGTATTGATGCTTTTCCACAGAGGGATATATTCTTGCTAAGATAAGCGGCAAAGAGTGGAAATAGAAACACATTTAATCACTATTAACTGCATATTCCATGAACAAGTGTCTTGAAGTTTTGCTGTTTTTTGCTTTTATTTACTTTATTTAAGTATGGTATATGTGTTCCATAATATAAATTTCTTTCTACTTTAACAGTTGTTGAATCTTGCAATACAGAATGGAGACCGACACAAGCCCACCATGGAAATGGCAGACAAATGGCTGCTGGTGTGTATTTTTGTTTTAGTTTGTTTGGTATCTTATTATAAATCTCTGAATATTTATTTAAGTGTCTGAGAAAGACTAAACCATTTAGGTAAAAGAAATGATTGATTCACTGTTTTTGTGTATACATACATCTACAATATTATAATTTTGATTCAGTCAAGCAACAATACCTGTGTCATAAAAGGGGAAAGGTGCTTAACGTAAGAAATCATCAAGGACAGAATAAAACTTTTATGTGGATGGTTTTTGGAAGATTTTCTAACCTGTTTGCTACTCTGAGCATCTGACCTCATTAAAATAAGAAAATATTTATGGTTTTGTAGAGTAGACAATACAAAATCTAAAAACTATGATTTACTTGGCAGCTGGCCTGTATCGAACCTGTTTGCATAAGCATGAAGTGGGTTCTAGGACTATAAGGGTCTTGTTTCAACAACATTTCATCCTATCTTGCAAGTTGTCTATATGTGAACAAGCACCTTTTAAGTTTAGAGGCAATGGTGCTGATAAGTAATTACTCAATTTGTTTAATTGCGTCTTTTACTCATTACCACACAAAAACTGTAGAATATTCATGTAATTGCCTTCGAATACGTCCATTTGTAAAATTCTAACTTAATATATTGATAATATGTTGTTGATTGATATACTTTTTTTTTTTTGAAGGAAAAAGACTTGGTACACAAACTGTTTAAAGTGCTGGCTCCCAGATTTTCAAACTATTCAGAAGCATATACAAGTATCTACAGGCTACCAGCCAAATATCCATCCACAGGGAGGTTTGAGGCGGTCTTGGAATTAAAAGGTACTGATACACATGGATAATTTGCTTACCTGAAAGTTCCTTAATGGTTATAAGAAAGTTATATGTGGCACAATTCTTTTTTTATCCTTTCGTGTAAGTGCAACAAACATTTTAACCCTTATAGTGCTGGAACCGACTTCATGCTTATGCAAACAGATTTGATAAAGGTTGGCTGGCTTTGATCCAATTTGTATAAGCACGAAGTGATCTAACCTGTTTGCTACTCTGATTATTTTCCTCGTCCAAATTAGGCAGATATTTAAGATTTTGGAAAGCAGACAACACAAAAATCTTTTTTGCTAAATTACCAAGCACTCTTTGGGTTACGAAACTACTTATACAAAGGGAGAAAATGCAGGTGATGAGCAACTTTTCTCCATTGCGTCACACTTTATTAATTTTCAGCTTTAAAAAAGCTTTTAAATTCTTACATGCTTTTGCTATCACTTTGGTTAATTCATAATATCCTATATGATGCAGATGTGAGGGATATGGATTTTCCTGAGAGGTAGGCTCCTAACTGGCTTTTGGAATGCCGATGGTTCTACCAGGCTTGACGAGCCTTTATGGCCAGTTAAGTATGGGTTCTTTCTCCATCATTAAGAGTCGGGCTTTTCAACATAACTGAATTAAAATTGGCATGATGTAAGACCCAAATAAATAAATAAATAACATCATATAGAAACAGGCCTTTTTTCCCTGGAACTAGGAAGAGGCCTAGGCCTGTCATTTCTGGGAAGTTTCATCGCTTAAATAATTGAAAACTGCATGATTTTAAAGAACTTCCAATTGGAAAGGTTCCTTTTATCGGCCAATGCTATATAATGTAAAAAAAGCCCCAAGAATCAGTTAACCATGTACAATATAATGTCCATCAAAGAATTTACAGGTTATCATTGCTCTAGGTGCCAAAATAGGTTACTTTACGAATCATTGTCAGACATTAAGAAGATAACACTTTACGGAAATGGAAACACTGGCAACTCATGTGACCTAGTTTGTGCCAGTGTTTGATCTACCAGATTTTATTGATCATGCGGTGATCTTGTGGAAAATCCAAGAAACTTATTGTGTGAAATGTAACCATTCTTTTCATATATTTATTCTTCTTCTTGCGTCTGAAGACTGACTCAAGGAATAGTCTGATTAGGAAAAGAGCAATTTAGTCCTCTTGTAAAAAATAGTTTCTAACGAATGCCACAAAAAGATGTTGATATTTGAAATTTATTTTTGTCAGTGTAGTCTACAAGTGGTTTGAAATTGCTCGGGTGGATAATCCAGATAAGACAACCAATATATTATTCTATTTCAGGTAACCCATATCCACCAGTGATACCCCAGGACTATAATAAAGACAACTTTATTGTGAATGTGTTACTCCGTGCAGCCAAACAGAGACATTATGGGACAGTTAGTGAGGAATTACCCCAATCCTTGGGGAAATCAGAGACAGAGGGAAAGCCTGAATTCTTGGGGAACTCAGAGACAGTTGAAGATTTAGAAGGATCGAGTGTTGATGGTACCCACTATGAGGGGAAAGATAAAGTTGAGGACAATTCTCAGAGAAAACCTGATGTGCCTAAGGGTACTGTTGGAACCAGTTAACTCTAGTTAAATTAAAATGTTTATCTTTTATAATATAGTCAGTCTTGTCTTAAGTGACCACAGTTAAAGGAGACCATATGGTGATGTGAGCTAGCATCTTAACCCTTTACCAAACACCTAATTTTGGACAGTCCCGAATTCAAACGGTTTGCAGACAACATTTCAAAATGTGATGAAATTGAAAAATAAGGGCATAAAACATTGTGGGAAAAGGATTAATTAATTAAGAGCAATTTCCCCTTTTCCCACAATGTTTTCCAAAGTCATTTGAAACAAACTGGTCAAAAATCGTCATTGTTTGGTAATTGGTCAATACTGTGGCCTGTCATCTGGAATGCTCTATGAGGGGCTTTCTGCATGATTTGCATACTGTATAAATATAGCCTCAGGCTAAATTACCTGTTAGATACTGTAAGAGAGTGGATGCTTAAAACAATATTGACTGCTTGTTTTTCTAACTGGTTCAAGAAGGAAGCAACACCAGACAGGAATAACAATAAAGTTTTAGATGTTTATGATGTTTACATGGGTGAAAGTGTTCACGATTATTCCTTATTTTCAGGATATTGTGACTTTGTCCCTATATGTAATGATATACAAAACATGCCTTTTCTATCAGAACTGTCAGAAGTGCAAAACGCTGTAATCAGGCACATCTGTTTAGTTACTTAAAGTGGGTTATTTAACTTGTGTATTATCACATTGACTTCTAAAGACTTGTGCAGTAAAGGTGTCAATGTGAGGTTTTATGAAGGTGTCAAAACAAATCTGTTTCATTTGTTTGTTTTTTGTAAAACCTAAATGTCTTGTTTTAGAATTAAAATGGATAGATTGCTACAACTGATGGTTCTGTTATTTTCCTCTACTGTCTTTTTAAACAACCCTGGATTTGACTTGATAGCTGAAGACAATTTATGCAAAGGTTTTTTTTATGGAAATAAAAGGTACTTTCAATATTGACTAGTCTAAAACCATATAAGAAAATGGCTAATCACTGTTTTCTTGAAACAGATGTTGACCATCATAGTTAGTACCATGGATTTTTGTTAGTTGTTTGAATTAAAACTGAGAACTCTTCCACGATATTTCCACAAATTATTTCATATTTTAACAATTGGTATTGAAATTTCGGCCTCCGGTTCAGAGTACATGAAAGATGCTTTTTTTCACTGTATGTTTTACATCGATTGTGAAGGAAGCTTATTAAAGCTTGTTCAAAGCCACTCTCGATGACTGCTTCCTGGATACTAAACTAGTAATCGCACCGGTTTGTGGGTTAGTCCCGGAAATTTTCAGCCCGCCTGACGGGGATTCGGTACAAGAGCCCGACGCTCTACCCCTGCACCAATATCTTTTTACATTTTTCTTGTAGTCTCGGGAAAAATGGATAGAGAAAAAAACTACATTTAAAAATGCAAAGCTTTCCTTTATATGTAAGAGTTTTGGCATATGTGCAGCTGACAAGTGAAAAAATTGGTTGTAGCCAGCCACACTTCCTTTGACCTTCCTTACTGTTATCACAAAGACTATATACTTCTCATAATATTTATGTGCGTTTTACATCACATCAACATTATTTTAGTTATGTTACGAGGCCACTCTTAATGATTGAGGAAGAGCCCATGTCAGCTGCTCATGAGGGCGGGTTCAAGTCTGGTAGAACCATCGTCATTCAATTAGTCGAGAGAGGTAGAACCATCGTCATTCAATTAGTCAAGAGACTACCTCATGAAAATCCTTATTCTTCACAGAGATTTGAACCCAAGCAGAGAAGGGTCATGTGGTTTCAAATTCTGTACTCTAAGCACAGATGCTAAAAACTTTTCAGACTACGATTGTTATCTGCTGGTGTTTTAAATAAGTCATGCAAATGGATTTATCCTTATCTTAAGCATAGGATTCAAGAATCCATTGTAACCAAGCAAAAAGGTTTCTCCTATGCTTAAGTCTATCCTTTTATTTCAATGTTGTTGATTAAGGTTTGTAATGATTTATGATGGATTATCTGCTAATGCATTCCATCCTTATCAACCAATTCACGTTTTCATATTGATGTAATGGGTGATAAACTACCGTACTTAGCTGGAACCGTTTTAATCTCATCTTTCCTTCAAAGTAAAGGAAACACACATCATTTAATCCTTTACCAAACACCAAATCTTTGACAGTCCCAAATTAAATGAGTTTGCAGGCAGTATTTCAAAATGTTATGAAATTGAAAAAAAATCTTTGGATAGGGCAGAAAACATTGTAGAAAAAAGAGAAACTGCTTGTTGAGAGCAATTTCTCCTTTATCCAAAACATTTTCCAAAGTTGTCTGCAACAAACTGGTCAAATGTTATTGTTCGGTAATGGGTCAAGGCATGATCAATTAACAGAAATCAAATTGACAACTGTGGACAATTCTCTCAAATTATCTGCCGTAAATCGCCAAGTAATATTTTTTTATTTTGGATGTATAAACCTAAATTTGAATTCAAGTTGAAAGCCGTTTAGTTCTAACTTAGATATGATGTCGCATTATCTTATGGCTAATATTTGGTAGATATATTACTTCGAGTTCTAACTGTACTGTACATTATAAATTATATCAGCAAAACATTACAATTAAATAAACTTTGAAATTCAATCCTAGTTCTTTTTATCCTTTCTACAGAATAAAAGAGATAATACCACACATTGAGTGAGATCCAGCAACTTTTTGTTTCCAACAAATTACAATAAGCAAATCAAATATGTACTGTTGTATAGCTGCAGATGCAGGCAGTTGCACACTGAATGAAAATAACCCAAACTGCCAATTTCCAAATTATTTTCAATCAACAATGTAGTATTTTCATTTGTAAAAATCATTCTTTGATTATGCTAATAAATAATTGGATTCACTATCAAAATCAAGGGGTGTAGGGGTGTTCACTGATGACAAAATATTTTCTTAGAGTAACAAATCTGATTTCCACAACAGACATTGAAAGAATGATTGCATTTCATTGGCTTTTGAAAAAGATATTTATTTTGGTTGATGGTGTACAGACCAAATTATTGATCATTAAATATCATTTTCCTACAATTGACTGCTTTTCAACAAGAATGATCAGTTCTATTCAGTGATTGGGGCCTTGTTTCATCATGCATTGAACACAATATCATCCAAGTCAAGAAACAATCCAAGACCTATGTAATCCGAATTCAACTTGATACTAACTGAGATAACTTAAAAATCTAACCAAACTCTAAATATTTAAATCATTTATTCACATAAAACAACAATTTCCTTTTTTCATTAACAATAGACATGTATTTAACTCACCAGTATGCAATCTTTTCACAAATTAATTTGCTAAAAATTCATTAGTTTAACATACTTATTTACAACTACATCACTATAAAATAAACTACAGTGTACATGCATCTTAAAAATTTACACATTAAAACCACTATTAGCTGCTCCTACTGATACCAGTAAGTTCATATTTTGTCATATTTATAATTAAAACTTTGAAACATATAGAAAAAGAAAATCGCAGGCCATCTGCTTTTTCTGAATAGATTCAAAAGTATGTTAACGCTTACAGTGCTGAAACCCACTTCATTCTAATTCAAAAAGATAAGATCCAGGCCAGCTGCCAAGTAAATTGGCTGCTGGCCTGAGATCTAACCTGTTTGCCAAGCTGAGTATCTTTCCTCATGAAAATTAAGCATATATGTAAGGTTTTGGAAAGCAGACGTCCAAAACCTATTTTCAGATAATCACTCAGCAATCTAAGGGTTAATTTCAAATTGGGAGGTCAATAAAGGACTTGAGAAAATCATTCACAAACTAACAGCTGTTCCTATAGTCTTGCACTGACCCCTCCATGGTCAAGAAGAGGGAAATACATATACAAATATATATAAGTATAATTAGAGGAATTACATAGAGTGAAGAAATTAAATCTTTAAGCTGTGTCTTCTAAGCTTTATAATTTCGTTTCTGATTTCATACAAAGCTGTTTACATCAAAGCTCTGGGTTCCTGATATTCTTTTTTTCTTGATAAAAATATTTCATTTTACAACAATAGCACTGTTTGTATTCACAAATAATATCAAAGAGACACACTTGCTTATATTGTAAGACAAACAAAGAGCTCCCAACCCTAAACAAAGATGTCACAATGAAAGCAAAATTAATGCTGCTTATTCCCAGTTGTAACCAAATTTTGGTTTTAAAATATTTTATCTTTGAAGTTATACAACAGCTGTACTGTTGTACAATACACACTGGAGAATAGCATTTTAGAAGCAAAATTTGTATTTAGCTTTTAAACTTATGGGCCTGTGTATGGTGAACCCTGTGTATGGTGAACCGATATGTTTTTGATTCCAAAACATAAACATTGCGATTGTTTTGAGATCTACAGTATATTGGCTCTTCACAATGAAGTATACTGACCCCTTTTAAATTTATGGTGTTTTCAAAAGCTATTTTGAAGTGTATTTTATGCAATAACCAAAAAAACTTAATTGTTTCAAAAGCATTTAAACATTTCAATCTTCCTACATGTGAAAAAGCAACTTCAGGAAGTAAAATACATGGACCAATGAAAGAATACATGTATATGAGGGAAAATGTGTATTGCAAAGGCGGTATCTTCTTTATTTTGATTTAAAGCAATGACAAGTATATACATGGATGAAAATAAAATGAATTAACCCTGCTTGTGAAGTATACATGATTTTCTATATCCATGGTAACCAGGTATTTCATGCATTAATATCAAGGTAGTGCAATGATTCTGCAACATTTCACTCCAACATTGTAATGAAGTTGGCATAAGACTTTCTTACATCTTGGCAATCATTGGGTGTTATCAAATTTTACTTTCCATGTCTTCACTCCTTACCATGTGCAGACAACATTTTAGTACCTTAAGCAGACAACTTTAGAGAAGCCTTGTACACATGTGATAAACCTTTCAAAATATTGTGGCAAAAAGGAGAAATTGCTTGTGACAAGCAATTTCTACTTTTGCCATAATGATTTTTGAAAGTTGTCTGCTGCAAAAATGTGGTGTTAGGTGGTATTGTACTTGCTCATTCTATAAAAAGAGAGAAAAAATGAGCAATTCGTTCTTTCATTTAAGCAGTATCTTACATTTCTTCTGTAGAATTGTCAAATTAAGTAACAATGAAGGAAAAAGTTCATAACAATAATGACACAGACACTAACAGACAAACCATGATCACAATAGCACATTAAAAACAAACCATGAGGGGACATTTCAGCAAACTGAATCATTAACTTATATCAAAACAATTTCCTTCATTTAACAAATTTCTTCATTTAACAGATTCCTTCATAATTCTATGGTACACATACTTTGTAACTGCTCCAAATTGAAAATGACAGCAGAGGACATAACATAGCATGCAAAAAATACATTTTTCTTTTGATAGTTTGTAGAAACCATTGTGTGAAAGATTATATCAATCATTAGGAGCAAATTAATTCCAATATCTGAGTAGTTCCTAATGTCTTTTCTCATTCAAATATGTCATGGAGAGGATCTATTGAGACAGGGATTAATCCTTTACCAAACGCCAAACTTTGGACTGTCCCAAATTGAAAGAGTTTGCAGAACATTTCGAAAAGTGATGAAATTGAAAAATAAATCTTTTGATAGGGTTGAGTTCAAAATGATAACATGTAGTCTTTAACCCTTTAACAAACAAAAATGACATTTGACCAGTTTGTTGCAGACGACTCTGGAAAATATTGTTGGAAAAGGAGAAATTTATCTTAACCAGCTATTTCTCCTTTTCCCACAATGTTTTATGCCCTCTAAAAAGATTATATATAAACTTCATCACACTTTGAAAAGTTTTCTGCAAACTCTTTCAATTTGGGACTGTCAAAAATTTGGTGTTTAGTGAAGGATTAATAGATATAGAATCACATGCAAAACGAACAAAATCAATATAAATTCACAAACATACGTATTGGCATAAAACAAAGACATTGCTCTCTTACTCCCTCAACAACCAATATCTAAGCTTGAGCAATCTCTTCTTTTATCACAATGTTTTCATCAATAATTAATCATACAGGAAATAAAGTTATATAAAACATATATGAATTTAATGAAATTATGATCTAGAATAAGCAAAGAGTACTGTACATAATGATTTCCTACGAAAAGCAAACTTATGAATCAGACAGATAGCCAGATTAGAGGTTCATTTTCTTCATTAGGGGTACTGTTTTAACAAATGACATTCAGAAAATTCATCTATAAAAAAAGTATAATAATACAATGCAACACATTATTGGAAGCGTCTCAGCAACATTCAACATATCTGTAATGTTATTAAAAAAAAAAGAAAAAAAATCTTTGTTATCCAGGATACTAACAAGAGTTTGTTTTTACTAACAAAATGTTTTCATACAGAATTTCCCCTCTGTTTCTTAAAGAAGTTTCTTAAACCTAGCTGCATGTGCAATTTGATTGAAAAAAAAAACCATGTGCATGAAGAACAAGTAAAGCTTTTAACAATTAGAATGCCCGGTAATTTCCTAAAAATACTTGTGTGTGTCTTCTGCTTTCCTTAACCTAACATATCTGCTTGATAATGTTGAGGAAAGATGCTCAGAGTAGCTAACAGCTTAGATTCAGGCTAGCCGCAAATTTACTTGTACTTGGCGGCTGGCCTGTGATCTAAGTCAGTTCCAGCACTGTAAGGGTTAACGATAAAAATAAAAGATGATCATGTACAAAGATGGCTGCTGCAGAAAAAAAAGAGCATATCGTTGTTGGTACAAATATAAAGCATTTAGATGAATTGATTTAGTACCTTTTTTTAAAAAGTCTGGGATACTTGAAAAAATGAATTAATGCTTGACAAAGACCAAGATAACACAATAGAAATGTTTAATTGTGTAAGAATAGTGGTATATTTTCCAACTGCTTATATTTCTGACTTCGATACAAGAGAAATATATATAAAAGCCTTTTTCCTACCCCCCACTTGATATTTGAGACTAGTAAAAATAAAAAACGAAAAGCATTACAGAGTATAAAAATTGCATTTCCAAGAGACCTTTCTTTCAGGAAAAAAGGGAGAAATCGCTCAAAACAAGAAGAATTATTGATAGAAAATACTTTGATTACAATAAACCTCTACTTCTTGATACCCTACATTGACACTTATGGTGCAGTAATCATTAAAAACCACTATGACAAAAAAATCAATAACTCCTAATGAAGCATTTATTCTGTTATCATAATGATTCCCTACCAAATCCGTATAAGAGTGTTTTTTGTTTTTATCATCAGTTAATAATTTTCGTAATTTGATGTCAGTTTCAGTTTGAACGAGTCAAAAATTCACAATAGGCGAATTGGATAAACATTGCTAAGTAACAATTTTCTCGTATAAGGGAATGGATCAAAGACTACACTATTTGGGTGATTTGGGTAAACATTAACAACACTGCACAGGCTTCTACAATCTACGACATCATCTCCTGGACAAGGTCATTAAGAGGTAGAACACCATCTAATGTGAGAGACAGAAATCTCTCGGCAGCTTTCGCACTCAGTGTTCGTAATGTAGGCAAGCGCAGAAGTATCTTGCCGAACCTCCCTTTGTCCTGCGGAAATTTCATGCTTACATATTTTCGCAAGACATCAAGAAACTTTGTCTGAACCTCTGTTACCTTCATTTTGTCAACAATTCCAATAGCATCTGAAATAGAAATGTATAGAGCTTAAAGAAAGATCACTTAACCCTTTTTATGCTGGAATCATCTTCATGCGTATTCGAACAGGTTAGATCCAGGCCAGCCACCAAGTAAATTTCCGGCTGGCCTGTGATCTTACCTGTTTGCTATTCTGACTATCTTTCCTCATCAAAATTAGGTAAATATCTTAGGTTTTGGAAAGCAGATGACACAAAAACCTATTTTTAGAAAATTTCCCATTTGTTGACTTGTATTGTTCATGGCCTGTTAACTATTGGTCAGAGCGAAGTTCATGCTTATCATATTCCTGTCAAAAGTTGCGTCAAAAGTTTGCTTCATTGACATTGATTGAATAATGTTTGTTTATTTGTTTTTCTTTTCACAAATACTGTTTGAAGTCATGACAATTTGAATATCAACCTTTCATGTTTAGACAATATTGTATGTTTATTTCAGAAATAAAAGTATTTTTCGGCTTCTTTTGTAAAATTCAAATCAAGTTAAATGGCATTAATTCTAGAACATGAATTACAGTTTCTAAAGGCTAGAGCGTACAAAAAATCGAGATTCACTTAAAACTGGTACACTCACAAACAAATCCTATATGAATTTTCTCTTTCATTTTTCCATCTTGCCTTGACTTATTTTTCCTAGAAAGATTCTTTAAATTCACTATACCAAACATGTATTTCTTAGTGAGAACAGGCACAAAATTACAATCTGTATCTTTTTCTATTTGGGAAAAAAAGGAGTTTAAGATATAATATAGGGATAATTTGAAGACTATTTGTTGCTAAGGTGTTTTACGCCATATCATAATTGTTTCAGTTATGTAACAGCTTTTCTGCATCCACCAGTACTAGGCTAGAGCTCTGAAGTGAATTTTCAAAACTTACCTGGATATGTCAGAACAATAGCATTCATTAATGCAAACTCCACATGATCTATGTCTAGTTCTCTCAGTCGCTGAGCAAACTCTAACGTAGCATGGACAAGCTCATTACCCCACCCCATTGTCTGGCACACATCTTTCTGTATGATTAGCCCCTCAGCAAAGTGCAGTGATTCATCATATGGCATTGACCTGTAAGTGAATGCTAGTGTTTATTTATATGGTAACACAATCACATTCTCCAGCAAATGGCTCATTAAACTACTGTAACAAATACTGTGACAAATACTGTGAGAATAAGTGAAGTTCCTTAACCCTCTACCAAACGACAAATTTTCGAATGTACAACACTGAAAGAGTTTGCAGACGACATTTCAAAAGGTGATGAAATTGGAAAAATCATCTTATGATAGGGCAGAAAACATTGTGGTAAAATGAAAAATTGCTTGTTAAAAGCAATTTCTCCTTTTCCTATAATATTTTCCAGAGTCGTCTGCAACAAACTGGTCAAAAGTCATTATTGTTAGGTTATGGATTAAATGACTTAGTTTTGCTTTGGACATAATGGTACCTTGGATTGCAGCACTCAAATCCTTTTTCATTTTGGTAACCAAAGAAAAGTTCAATCATCAATATCCAGTTATCATCACAGCTTTTAGCATTCATGAACCAATTATGTAATCTTTAATGGATATCATAAACTCATTTGATAGTTGATTTAATTGCAGTCAGATGAAAAAGAATGTATAATTTTGGATACTATTTCAAACATAAATATCTTCGATGATAAGCCCTACAGTTTTACAAATTCCTTCACATAAGTCAATCTAACATTTAACTTCATTTACCACTATTTAACCCTTAACCGAAAGGCAAATTTACAACTGTCCCAAATTGAAAGAGTTTGCCGACAACATTTCGAAACGTGATAAAATTGAAAAATAATCTTATGACAGGGCAGAAAACTTTGTGGGAAAAGGGGAAATTGATCGCTATGAGTAATTTCTTCTTTTCCTACAATGTTTTCCAAAGTCGTCTGCAAAAAACTGGTCAAATGTTGTTATTGTTTGGTAGAGGGTTAAAATAAGTGAGTTTCGCTTTTGTCATAATGGTACCTTTGACAAAGAATAGTTCAATCTTCACTATCTATTTACAATCACAGTTTTAGCATTTTTTACCCAATCACGTAATTTGTCATGGATATCATAAACTAATTTGATAGTTGGTTTAGTAACAATCTATATAAAAGAATGTGTAATTATGGATACTATTTCAAACATGAATATCTTACTTCGATGATCAGACAAGGACATACAGTTTTACAAACTCCTTCATATAAGTCAATCTTACATTTAACTTCATTTACCACTTTTTATCCCTTTACCAAACGCCAAATTTACAACTGTCCCAAACTGAAAGAGTTTGCTGAAGACATTACAAAATGTGATGAAATTGGAAAATTTGATAGGGCAGAAAACTTTGTGGGAAAAGGAGAAATTGCTCATTTGAGCAATTTCTCCTTTTCCTACAATGTTTTCCAGAGTCGTCTTCAAAAAATTGGTCAAATATCGTTATTGTTTGGTAATGGATTAAACATATGCACATGTCACACTATACACCATACCATTTCAATCATCACATGGAAGTGAAACAATGAGGCTAAAATAAAGTTAACAAGGTAATCTTGAAGACTCGAAAAACATTGCGAAAGAACATTGCAAGTTATAAGTATCTCACTTCTTTTCAACTGGTGAATTATGCTGTTTAACAATCATGGAATGTTTATGCAAATTTTGAAACCTAATGCATGGTTATAGATCACATGCGGGTATATAAATAGACAACACCACTGATAAGTTGACAATTATAGTGTTCTTCACTGATCAGATGTGATTGTGTCTTTGAGAGGATAATTTTTTCAGTTCATTACTGTTTTTACAGCTGCTAAAACTTGTTAATGACTCCAATAAGCACACTATTATTATTTGAGATAGCAGTGGTTAATAAAACAAAGGGGAAGTAACCGCTGTGAGAAGTTTGACTGAAGACCACAGACATTCTCAAAGGAATGGCATCAGGCATTTCACCCATAACTTATTCACATCTATGGTAGTTTGTGGCCAAATCCTATATACATTGGGAACAGAGCATAGCGACACAAGGATAAATTCCTCATTGAAATAAATAATCTTTTTCTCTTCAATCTTTTTTGTCAAATGGTTTCTCAAGAGTTCTACAGCAGATGCATGCAGGTGAAGTACACATACAGTGAAACCTCGTTTATCCGGACCCCAATTATCCGGATATCTTGCAATCCGAACGAAATTGTATGGGAACAGAACAATTTGTAGTAATTTGCATAACCAATTACCAAACAATTACGACATTTAACCAGTTTGTTGCAGACGACTCTTGAAAACATTGTGGGTGAAGGAGAAATTGCTTGTCACAAGCAACTTCTCCTTTTCCCACAATGTTTTCTGCCATATCAGAAGATTATTTTTGAATTTCATCACGTTTTGAAATGTTGTCTGCAAACTCTTTCAATGTGGGACAACAAAAAATTTGGCGTTTGGTAAGGGGTTATAATCATACACGTGCATGTAGACGGTTTATGTCTTAATGTGTATAAGACCAGGCCTTGCTTCAGTAATCCGGATGACTTGTTAATCCGGAAATTTTGTTGATAACGGACGTACTCGGATTAACGAGACGTCACTGTATTTCAAATGGGCCAAAACAACTATACAAACTTTCATGTTTGCTGTGGTAGCTCAACAGTAATGTGTTTAACAAACTAAGTGCTAACACTAATGGGTTTAGAAAAGGAATAAAAAAAAAAAGCCATCTATGAAAATCAGCCTCATACCTTTTGTAGACTGAAATTACACTTACCTGTATGCCAACCTTAACACATTCAACTCCATAAATGCTGACTTGAGTAACGCCATCTGATCATCCATAGTGAACAAACGGAACTCTTGAAAAAGATATATCAGAGAGAAATCATGAAGTGCTAAAAGATTTAACCTTTCAGATTGTTTTAACAGCCTTTGACACTTGTATAGAAACATTCAAAACATTCAAAAATGAGAAAAAAATCCCTTTTTGTCACAATGATGCCACTGACAGGTTTCCTAAATACTTTTTAACTCTTGAGTTAGTGGTTAAGTTTTAAATGGTAAGAATATACAGTGAACCCTCGTTTATCCGAACACGTCCGGTCCCAACAAAAAGTCCGGTTTACCGAATAATCCGGACTAATGAAGCAGAGCATGTTCAAATTGTCGTCCGTCCCAAATTGAAAGAGTTTGCAGAAGACATATCAAAACGTGATGAAATTCAAAGATAATCTTCTGATATGGCAGAAAACATTGTGGGTAAAGGAGAAATTGCTCGTCACGAGCAATTTCTCCTTTACCCACAATGTTTTCAAAAGTCGTCTGCAATAAACTGGTCCAATAATTCCGTTCCCTTACAATCTTGTTCGGATTGCGAGACATCTGGATAATCGGTGTCCGGATAAACGAGGGTTTACTGTAGTTGGTTGAAACATCCAGAGTGTTTAAGCTAATGGTGAGATATTTATTGTAGAAATTAATGCTTGAGTAAATTCTCATTTTACCACAATAACTTCAAAAAGTTATCAGTAGAAGATAAGTACAATCAATATATTCGTTTTTAAAGAATCAGGTTACAGTTATTCAAAGTTAAACTTGCTTCATATTGATCCACTTAAACACCCCTACATCCACTCAAAAACACCAGGAAAATGTAGTTATTCTTACAAAATAATTGGATTCCCAAACATGTCTTCCCAGTTATCCCTTTGCCAAATTTTCTTCTGATAGAGTAGAAAACATCGTTGGAAAAGGAGAAATAAGTTATTACGAGCGATGTCTCCTATTCCAACAATGTTTTCCAGAGTTGTCTACAACAAAGTGGTTAAATGTCGTTATAGTTTGGTAATGGGTTAAACTGAATAAAAAGCAGAAAAAAAGTATGAAGTAACTTACTAGGGACCTTTTTGGCCCATTCAATAATGAACTTGAGCTCCATGTAACCGTATGACATCAGTTCATCTATAGAAACATCAGTCCCTTTCTTCTCTAAAATACAAACAAAACATTATTCTGCAAATGAGATTAAATTGCATTTTTTTAAGTTACCATACATTGAAAACATGATAAATAGTTTTGAAAGTTTTTTTTCTGTTCAATCTTGTATCAGAGATGTAGCACTTCATCCATAGGCGTATGAAATTCAAACTTTATGCAAATTTGTTTAGGTCACAAAATCTGCTGCTGAATGAATTCCTTTGTTCAAAGATTTAATGATAACAAATCTGAATTCGGATACCTTTCTTAGACCATAAGAAACTAGTTTTTTTTCTACAGAGGTAAATATTCTTTAAACCATTTCCTTAATTGGTAGAATTAATAGATAAAATTATAAACACTTAAAAGTATTTAACCCAATTATGAACAATTACTTCTTTTGTTATGATGAACTCTAGGTCAATTACATATTTTTTTTGTATTTTAAGGATATCTTTTGCTAAAATAATTCCTACCCAGTATTACAAAGAAACTTATTTTTTTTAGTACCTTTTGTCAATCCTAACCCACCCTTTCAAAGCATACTTCTGCTCAAAGTACTGCAAAACTGGGTAAAATTAGTTATGATTTATGAAATAACATGTTAAAACAAAGTGAAATGTTCACCAAATTATTGATGGCTCACAAAGAACGACAGACATTGGCCAATCACAAAAGCTCACCTTGCTAAATGGTTAAAAAGCTAAAAGAGCTAAAAAAGGACTCACCAAGAACCTGTGGGATTTTATCTGGACATGATCCCAAAAGTAAATTTATAATATCATTTTGCTGTGTTTCCAAGGAAACGGTATCCTTGGGGTCATTGTCATGGAGACCGTCATTATCTCCATCCATTCGAGCTCTTTTAATTCTGTGTTTACCCCCTGGGGATCGGTCCTCCCTGACAGCTGTAATGTAGCAATAAATAGAGCATAATCAACTAAATTCAGTTAGATTCAAGCAGTGAATGAGATTATTGTATTTCAAATGAGCACATCTATTCTCTCTCCAATATTCCATTTTGGCTAATGATCCATTTCAAAAGAAGATCAAAATTAAATTAGTTTCAAAAGTTATATACCGGTAACCCTTATAGTGCTGGAACCGACTTTATGCTAATACAAACAGGTTAGATCCAGGCCAGCTGCCAAGTAAATTGGCAGCTAGCCTGTGATCTAACCTGTTAGCTACTCTGAGTATCTTTCCTCAATGAAATTAAGCAGATAATCAGGGTTCTCTCTGGCTAAAATTTTCTTTGCGCCAACACTTGCACCAAATTGAAAAATATGGAGCCAAATTAAAAAAATTGGAGCCAAAATAGTCTTTTGTAGAAGGGGAAATCCTTCATTAGGGTCACCTAGGGTTCTAAAGGGGTTCTCAAGTGTTCGTTTGTTCTATCTATTTGTATGTGCTGTTTTCCATTAGGTTCTATGGATTAAATCCTCTCTCACACTCAGCATTTGAAACAGGACATATCAGAAACATGACTTTCACCTTGGCATCATATTATAACCAACTACAGTGGGAGGCATATTCAACGACTGAGAAGATCGATTTATAGTCACTCTTGTGCTGGATCAGAATTAAGTGTCACTTAAAATCGCGGATTTTATTTACCAGAACTTCGGTGCATAAAAGAGTTTCATTTATTTGTCAATCAACACAACTGACTTCGTCGATATTTGATGTCAACTTCTTTAAAAGGAGCGCGAGGGCAAACATTTTGATTGAAAAGCAATTAAAGTAATCAAAGTCGTAATTTCCATATAATTGAAGTTGTAAAAGCTGGCGAATGACTAAATGGTGTACACAAGAAAGTGTCACCTTCAACAAACTTGACAATCAACAGATAATGAACTGAACAAGTGTGAAAACAGGATTATCCCGTATCGGAAATCGCATTTGATAAACAAGCTGGTTCCCGAGTTCTAATTCAAAGTACTGCGATTACGGGAACCATCGATACATGGTTCTCCGCTCTACAGTAAAAACAAATCAACATTGACTCGAGATTGGCAACCATGCGGTAAACAAACATCAAATTCTCGCGGAAAATAGTCGGCGCCAGGCACTTTCGCCAAATTTGTTTTTCTTGCGCCAATTTCTTGATTTTGTCGCCAATGGCGCCATTTGCGAAGGCCAGCGTGAACCCTGGATAATGAATGTTTTGGAAAGTAAACAATGTCAAATTGACAGCTAGTCTGGATCTAACCTGTTTGCATATAAGCAGGAAGTCGGTTCCAGCACTATATGGGTTAACCATGGAAAGCCAGTCCCAAAGATAAACTTTGAAGTGTGACATAAAAATCAAACAATGAAATACGCTCTACCTACCTTCCCTCTTCATTCCACACAGGAGACACTTCTCAAAGCGGCATGCCTGGCAATTATTCCTTGTGACCTTGTTAATGAGGCAGGACCCAGACCCACTTCCTTTACACGAGTAAACCAAATTTTTCTGCACTGACCGTTTAAAGAACCCTTTACAGCCTTCACAGGATAACACAGAGTAGTGGTAGCCCGAGCCTCGATCCCCGCAAATACTGCAGGTATGTCCTTGCTCAGAGTCCTGATCCACAAACGAACCATCATTATTAATGGTCACACTAATTGTCTGTCCACTCACTATATCTTCAGCTTTATTATCGAAAATCATGTGAACGCCACTTGATGTCTGCACAACCTTCTGCCTTATCGGTGGTCCAGGAATCGTGTGGTACCCTTCCCCATCCGATTCCGTGTCCGAGTTTCCATAGGAAATGTTGGAATTGTTGGACGGCTCTGAAAACTCCATGCTGTTGGTACTACCTGGGGTCCCTGCCATGCTCTCGTTGGACATGACGGAGAGGTTGACAATGTGGTCCAGGTGGTGATCAGTTTCCTCGTCCATGCCTGAACCGTAATTATGGATATGTGCTGGCTAGTATGGTATAGCTTCACTATAAGTCAAGGAGTATGGCTCTTTGTACAGGACTTAGTTTCTCAAGTAAAACTTTTGACTCTTCTACCACTAAAAATAAAGTAATGGTTTTTTTTACTTATTTAATCCATTACCAAACAATAATGACGTTAAACCTTTGTTGCAGACAACTTTGGAAAACATTGCGGGAAAAGGAGAAATTGCTCCTAATGAGCAATTTCTTCTTTTCCCTCAATGTATTCTTGCCCTATCAGATAATTATTTTTCGATTTTTTTTCATCAAATTTTGAAAAGTCTTCTACAAACTCTTTGAATTTTGGACAGTCAAAAATTTGGCATTTGGTAAATGATTAAATTGCATACATTTACTTTCAACTGAACCAAAAGAAAATCCTATTTATTAACGGGTTACCTTTAACTTTCCAACTGTGTTCAAATTTGAACGGTAGCATGATAGCATATCAAGCAATTGGTAAATCTGTTGCACAAGTTGGTGTTTGTAAACAAGGGTCCTTGTGCATGCACAAATCTAGTGAAGGGCTGTACAACAATGACAGCAGCTGCAAGAGTAAAGTTGCAAAAGCTTATTGATCCATTTTCCGATTAGTACAGCAATTTTTTGTTTTATTTTGGGAATAGGTTTCGAACCGAACATATTGGGAAAAGTCACAAAGATTCCGCAAAAAATGGGAAATTTTCAGTAACAACTAAATTCAAATAAACTTTTATTGTCAGTTAATTTGATTGGGAATGGGTCCATTTTATGGTACCAAACATATATGGAAAAATTCACTGGATGAAATAGAGCATCATTAAATCATGAATTGCACTTCTCCATACAGACTAGTTAACTGTTATATATATGTGTTATATCAACTGAAATTCTTGATTGTTTGTAGAATGAAATACCAAGTTATTAAGCAGTTGTTGTAAAACTGGTTTCAAGGGCAATCACCCATGCAGTGTGTTGTTTTGACCATGTGTTTGCCCTCTGACAAAGACAGTTATGGTAAATAACCCATAATCTGCTATTTCGAAATTCATTCATACATTGGATTACTTTGGTCATTCTTGGTAAACATCTGTCACGGCTGAAACTATTCGCTTTGAAATGAATAGTTACGGCTGGGCCCCAACCAATGTTAACCAAGAATGACAGTGGATTTAATAACTCATTCAGGCAACAGCGGACAACAAAAAGCAATACAGGCAAATATAATTTTCAATGAGATATCATTGTAAAGAAGAAACCAGGATAACAAACTGTTTATCTGTGAAAATGAGCACAATTTCAAATTGTCACTAAGCGTTCTCTGAAATATTCTGTTATATGATTTAATTCTAGATAACAAGATATAAAAAAAAATCATGAACATTCCCTGTAGTGAAGGGTAAGAAACACTCGACACTATCCGGTAATGTGTATGTCCGAAATATATTACCCTTAATATTGACACAGCCTTCAAAACATTGAGAACAACAGTACACAAAAAACCTCTATAGTTTGTTCCAAAAATTACACTGAATCGTTCTAAAATTAGGCAAATAGATCTCGTCTGAATCACAATATAAGAGAGCTTTTATATCACTGTTAAATAAACATTACATACAAATCTCTGTCAAAGCTATCTTGGTTGACCCATATTGCGTCAATCGTAGCAACTCGGATATCTCTGACCAAAGATATATTAGCCTGGAGTCCTGGCCCATGCTAACCCGCATTAGGGCCAGGTGTCAGAGAATGAATTGTCTCTTCTGATTGGCTAACGGATTGCCACTCGCCTTATTATGAAAAGATGGCGTTTGAATTGTGCATTTACCCTTTTTTACCCTTATCATTTTTACCCTTTTCCAACCCTTATTCAGCCTGGGTAGCCTTTACCTTTTACAATTTTCATACAATACTCCATTTTTTATAAATTAATTGCACTTAAATGGATTTTGTTCATTTCATTTTATTTTTCTATTAATTTATTGTTTGATTTAAATATTGGGATTCAAAATATCAGATTAAATTGATATCTTTTGTAAAAGAATCAAACTTTTTACTCTAGTAGTTATCTCTGAATGAATTCTACCAAAACTATTGTTTATATATTCAAATGAGTTTTAAATCACACACAAAACATATTGAATGGAAACAAATTGGAAACAAATATCTCCACCAATCAATATTACATATCATCTTAAATCCTTCGATGCTTAAATTTGAGGCTTGTGAAGTGTTAAAAGGAGATTTTGAAGAAAGAAAGACCACATAAAAATGTGAAAAAATTGGAATTTTCTTCTATCTTTCCCATAACATGTTCTTTTTAATCAAATCCAACGACACATAAAAGGAAGGGGTAAAGGGTTTCACGTATCTCTGGTTAAACAATCACGAATTCAATTAACAGGCAATAAAGATAAGAATCCCACCGACAAGAGTTTTAGTACATCAACGGCATCTGTATTTATTCCCTTTATGCAGTTATAAGTTAGATATCAAACAAGGAAAAAAGAACGTGATTTTTCTTTTCCAAATTATAATCAAAAGCCAAGCTTCTCGACAAATTAAGCACCTTTATTTTTCGTTTAGACAAAACCATATGAAGCCTACAAAATCAATTATAATTAGTATTAAACATTATCGCAATAGGCTTATTTAGTGTTGTTTGAAAGTCTGGTTTAACATAAGAACCTGTAGTTGACGAAGTCATCAAAAAGGGGGGAAACGCATGAACAAAGAATAAACTGATTTGGACACATTTAGATTTCAAGAATTTGAAATCAGAATTAATACTATTCTAACATATATTGCTTATCAAACGATTTTCCAGATATATTCTTGTCTCGTCATATCTCGTCTTTTAAAACCACGTTTAACTCTAACTTTGGAAGATTGACACGCCTTCCTTAATTCTGTAACTATCTTGTCAATATTAAGTACTTTTCTATAACAAATTTAAGCACACGACACCATCTATTACAGACATTCCACCATAAAGTTTACTTTGATCTACTCCGGATTTGTTATATGGTAAAACACGACGCAAAGAGCTTGACTTTTCAATACTTGTGTCACAAACACAACCCTGTTTGGGTGATTGGCGCGGTGTACTGCATTTGTGTTCCATTACAAAACACAACGCTTTAAAATACAATAAAAACCGGAGTCACTATTTCATCTCAAAAGGATCCAACGCTAAGTAGGGTACAGTTTCCCATGAATAAGCTTGCAGACTCTTAATCGACGCGCATGCGCAGTCGATGTTGTTTCATTCGGAAAACCTCGGCATAACCGAACACTATTGTGTTCGGTAAACTTTCTCTGACACCTGGCCCTAGTTCGCGGTATACGAACGGGCCAGGACCCCAGGCTACAAAACTCTATCCATTTCGTTGTCATAATTTCGATCCATTACTAGTCCGAATGATCCAGACGGAGATATTTCACTCTCCGTCTGGATGCATTCGATGTAAAAGCGCGTCAAGCGGATATCGATTTTTCGAGGTAGTGCATTTTGGGAAATCTGTAGAAAGGGGCGGAGTTAAAAATGACAGGTAAATTCTGGCGGGAATATAATATTGGTTCCTTTTCGTTTGGTAGAATAGATCTATTTTCATTAAAACCGAGGTTCCCTTTCCCTCATAAGAATTTTGTCAATTGCCAAAGTATTGCAACAGTTGATTTCAATAGAATACGTAGATATTTATTCATTGAGTAAAAATATTTGTGACTCTAAGCGAAAATCTAGACAATACTCAAACCATCAGAGAATTTTTTTATGGAAACTTTTGCCACAAAAGAAGCCTTTAGCCTATTATTTCTGATGGCCGATTCTATGGGAAAATGGACTCTCAATTTGATATTTTCTTGATTATAGAAATCGGCATTATGGGTCTAATCTGTATTATAAATCTAGAAACTATTTCAAAGTATATTATTTGCAGGTTGGGCGAGCGCGAATGGAAAACAGAGATATAGATAACAGCTATGTCTTTTAAACAAATGATTCCTAAAGCAAAAAAAAGCTATATAAACAACTTCGGGGCATGTTATAAAGGGGGAGTATCGAATAGTACATCTTTCGGGTTGTTGGTCTAAATATCAAACGCCTAGTTTTATTACACCAGACGGGAACGACGCGCGTCACACACAGATACTAATCCAGACACCGCCGTACATCACACAACACGTGCCTTACCCTTTATCTTGTTAATAGAAGCATAGTTTTGACCTCAAAGTATACGCATTTGACATAGATTTTTATTTTCTAAGTATATTAATATAATCAAATTTACAGATATAAGAGCAAGTTTCTTCTGAATATCATTTATGTTTGCAGCGAAATGGTAATCGTCAAAACCAAATCCCTTTTACCAATACAATATCGATTACTTTCTTGATATAGTTAATAGTTTGTATTTTATCTAATCGATTAGTTTGTGTGTTTTATTGCAATTTGAATTTTAGAATGGTAACGACCTTGTCTGGGGAACAGAAGGATAACTAAATGTTGAAAGCTTAACAAAACTGATTACCTAAAGATTCAATATTTTTTGAAAACTAAAATGGTACGGGAAAAGGTATTGCCCAATGCTTCCATGCATGGAAACCGATTTTGATTATCACTAGATTGGATAATGGGCTTTTGTTTTTATGGTGTATTGTATCAATATCCACGGTTAATTAGCGCACATATAACAAATGGTGACTATCTTTTTACCAACACAAATAACCACAAAGGATTTATTTAGAAATAACTGTTGCTAAGCAAATCACTTCAACACCAAAATGATGACATTGTCTTTCCCAAACACCAAATATTGACTGTCCCAAATTGAAAGAGTTCGCAGCCGACATTCTAAAATGTGATGAAATTGAAAAACAATCTTCTAATAATGAGCAATTTCTCCTTTACCCAAAATGTTTTCCAGAGTCGTCTGCAACAATGTGGTCAAATGTCGATATTGTTTGGGAAAGGGTTAATCAGTTTTATCAGAGAGAAGTTGTTTCATTTTTAGCATCGTGATATAGAGTTGACAAACAGTCCGAATGAATGTTAAGTTTAAATATATAGGGTACAGATCACCCTATTTTATGTAAGAGATATTTTATTAAAATTGAAACTTAAGTGTCTTTCCCTTCGATAATGGATTTCATCAAATGACACTGCTATGGTTTAAAACGAATTCATATTTCCCGTGAATCAAACGTTAAAAATCGTTCATGTTTTTTTTCTGTAAATTACCGGAAATGGAAACAATACGCAATCTTATTGGTCAATCCCAACTTCTTTCTGATTGGTGCCCATATTTGTTCTCGTCGCCGATTGGACCCCTCACACACAGAGGGGGAATGCTGACGCGTTTTTATCGCAGGGCGCCTCCAAGCTGTCACGTAGTTACAGCTTGGATCATCCGAGTTAATCCATTACTAGCTCAACCCCAATTTAAACAAACCTGGATTGGGTACCAGTCATTGTGGATCATTCATTTCATTTCGTCGAGGTTTTTATTTAAAAACGAAAAGTCATATAACATTTATGGTTCATGAAAAGAAAAGAAAGGTTTTTATAAGGGTTCATCTTTATATTGATCAAACACAAGCAAAAAACGCGAGTTTGAGTGAAGTTTATGCGATATAAACAATGGTCGCACTACATAATACTCACACTACTTTGATTGTGTTATTATTGGTTCCCTTGAAGACTGAGGCTGGGAACCAATATGTCACACCTGCCGAGAAGTTGTTTACAGCGGCTGCTTGTAAAGAGGTTCATCAGTGCCTGTGTCCCAGAAAAGACTTGTCATTCTCACCAAGGTGTCTTCAGGTATTATAGCAACGAAACTATGACATCAGCTTGGCCCAAGGTTGTGTGTTTCGGCGATTCATTGACACAGGTAAACTGATGTAGGACTTTCCAGGATATCAATTATCATTGGAAGTCAGTAGTCACTAAGTCAGAATCATTGGAAATTGATTATTGATTTGTTTTGATTTGAATAACTTCACTCTTGTCATTTACATACAAAGCATTGAGTGATTTAGGAATATATGATTTACAGTCATTTCCCCAAAGAGTCGTTTCCCTGAAGTTAATTTACATAGTTATCATATCAGTACTTTACCTAATTGATTGATGTATCTAAAACATGTACAAAATATTGACCCAGGATATCATAAGACCGCCCTGTCTTTGATTAGGTAGAAAGTACAGGTTTACTGAGATACACTCTATATCTATTGTGTGTAATGATGATGGATATGAACAGAGTCATGTGGAACGATGAAGCTGATGTCCTAGAGTTAAATTAAAGTGAGTTTTGGTATGAGAATTAAAGGGAAACCACACCAATTGTGGGACTCAAACCTGCAACCAATTAAATATTAGAGAAGTGATCTATCACAGGGTTTCCCTTTTAATCAGAGGACTTAAAATTGACCCCTTATACTGTATATGGAAGCAGAATCGAAAGTGTTTAATCTAAGTTGGAAGAACTTGTTTCACAATCGATGTAAAATAAATAGGTTTAAACTTATTGTCAATGGCAAAAGGTGATCCAAAGGGGTCATATCCATGTATCGGGGGTCATTTACTACATTAGTTGAGGGCTTAGGAAAACCCTGCTATCAGTGACATTAGTGCTATGACAGGTCTTCAGGGGTTAAAAGTTTGATACGTTTGTGGCTTCATACCAAAGGCTAAATCTCAATTGTTGTGCTTATTGGTATACTAAAAGGCACACTGAGTAAAGACATGTCTTCATACAACATTAAAGGTGTCTCCTTTACACCTATGTTCAAATTCGAAATATTAATGTAAAGAGTGTTTGAGGCATATTCACTCTATTTGAATAAAATCTCTTCCAGTATTGACCAACCTTTTTGAAAATGCTTATTACCACAATATCTTGCTCTTATTTTGTAAGAAATGGACATCCTACAGAAGGTTGTGGATATGAATTTGTTGGATCTTTTTTTGAAAGCATTAAACAAGCTGTATAATTTTATACAGTTTGTATAGAATTGATACTTGTTATCTGTTACTTCAGGTTTTATTTCAAAATAGAATAAAAATACTTTTATATTGACCAAGTACGAACATTTTCCAATCTGAATTAATTATTCAAATATGTCTTTGAAATGATAGAATTGAAACTATAGTATTAAAAAGAAAGCAAACTTTGAAATCTTCATAGGAAATGTAGGAGCCAGAGTTAATTAACATATCTATTAATTGGGAAAAAGGAATAAGTTGTTATTTTTCTTTCAGTTTGGTTTTAGTAAAGATGGATGTTGGGTTGCTAGGGTTGCCGATCACCTTCAGAGGTAATTCTTTTACATTTTTTTTATCGAGTAAATTTGACAGAGGATTTAAGAAATACTCCTGACAAGCAAACAAATTGCATCTCCATAATCAAATTGTCTTTTCACAATGTTTTTTTTAAATATACAAGAAGAGGTTAGCTTTCACACTTTGACAGATATGACTTTTAAACACTAGAATACAGCATCATCATTTAGACTTAAATCGACCACTTTGCACAATACAATTATAAGAGATTTTCGTTTGCACTGTTTCTTTTGTTACACCGATTTCTTCAAAATTGGTTGATTATTTTTTTGTCATACGCTATATAGAACCATAGACTTAAATGGAATAGATGTATATCAAACTGTATTTTTTGTTACAAACTGGGCAAAGGGGCATCTCAAAACACCATTTATGCCTTAAATCTGCATTATATGTAAATGTTAATTTAAAAACCGGTTATATCAATTCATAGTCAGGTCCATTCTCTACCATAATGCATATATGCTAATTCATTTACCTTTTTTGTGTTTAAACAACAATGTTAATCTTTTCAAAGAATGATATACACATTGCACATTTTTACACTACATTTTCAGTTATGAAACTAAGGATTGTTAACAAATGAGCTTAATATGAACGGTGAACAAGAAAGTAAATCGATAGTCCATTATTTTTGGCTTAATATAGTTAAGGACGTTCTCGGTAGTTTACTGCGCACTTCATCTGCGCATCCACGGGAGTAAATACATCTGTTACTGGAGAGGTACTTGCATAGAAGTTGGATAAACATTTGTATTCGGATGAAATTTACTGTATGCAATTTTTTGTATGCAATTTTTTTCAAAGAATAATCATATTATCCATAAAATTATAAAAGGTTATTAACATTATCATATATTTTTCAAGCATAGAAATCCCCCAGCATCTATTTTTCAAGTTTAAAGTTATTTTTGTCGTTTTTATAAATGTTTTTCAAATACGGTTACCATGGAAACCGTCATTTTACAGAAAAACTAACTTGTCAACATATACTTGTTTTGCATTTGGTATTTCAAGATTGAATTCTACTTCACATACTGAAAAATAAGAAAATTCTATGAAAGGAATTTTGAAATATCTTCATTTCTTTGTAATATATATACATACCAGTTTTCATTGTTTTTTATTGAATACAAAAAATTGATTTGGATTTCAAAAATTGTTCAGATTGTAATAATTCAAAACAACATTGAACAATAAAGTATTCAATGTATGAATTCATGTTTTTTGTACTTAAAAACCTATCTAAATTGTTTTTATTACCTTTGAAGATGGTATGGTCAATTTGACATTTTAGCCTCAAATGGTTACCATGAAAACTCTCATTTTACAAAAAAACTGAATCGTCGACCTCCACTTTTCTTTTCATTTTTGCATTCACAATAGAATTCTAAATAACATCAAAAATTCAGAAAATTCTATGAAAGGATTATTTTGTTATAAAACTGTTGAACATGTTCTTAACTCAACAAGATGTCCCCAAAATTATAGCTACAATAGATATACAATAAGAACATGTGCTTGTTGTAATTTGATGCCTATGCTTTATGAATATTTTGCATACTTTGTATTTATGATGTGTTATGTGCCAGTAAATAGTTAAATCATTTTCAGTGCTGCTCTCTTATAAGATACATATGCAACATATTTTTCAGAAAATGTGACATCATTAACAGAGGGTTTTCTGGCTACAATTCACGATGGTGTAAGTTAATGCTCCCAAAGTTAGTGACAGCAGCTGATACGAAGAACACACAACTCATTACTATATTCCTTGGTGCCAACGATTCTGTGGACAGTCAGTTATGTGCAGGGCAACATGTACCTTTGGAAGAATTCAAACAGAATATAACAGATATGGTCAGCTATTTACAGGTACTCAGTTTAATGCCACCTTCATATATTCTTGTTTCCTTCAAGGCTTGTTAAGTACAAGCCGTTCAGTTCTAGAACTGAAATATGTATGACCGTCACTAACGAAGAGGACCCATATGGGACGAGTGTCAGATAATGACTCTAATCTAATCTAATAATGCTATATGGAGTAGTGCTTTGCCCATAGACACACTTAAATGAAATTATGGTGCCATGTCTATGGATAGGACACCATCTTTTAGCTTAGTACCGGAATTACTTTGAGATAAAACAGAAAAAAATGATTGAGCAAATCATTGCAATGATATTTAAATTATTGCTTGCTTGAAATGCACATTTGAAATCAATTAAATGTGCAAAAGGTAAATGGGGCTAACCAGGTGGTGGTGACATTATTGATGGTTAACCAGAAGGCAGTGATTTGCAGTACTAGAATTGATGAATACTTGTGATAAACAAGTAATGAATTTCAATTTCTTTATTTGAAGAAACCGATCAAAACATTGTTGCTGAAGGATAATTTACTTGTCTAAACATTTTCTCATTGTGTCACAAAAAGGTTGACATAATGTATATAATGTATCAAGTTAAAACCAAAAATGGGTGCTTTTCTTTTTTTTTTTTTTTTTTTACTTTTTTTTCCTTTTCTTTTATTGATTTCAGTATTTGTTACCTTTTTGAGATGAAGAACAGTCAAGATCAAAGGTGTTTTGTTAACTATCTGTAAACTGATAATCATGATTTATTTCAATTCAAAATTTTACTTTTGAATTGGTCTCATGTTTACAAGGAGAATAAGCAAACATTTAAGCAAAAGGAGAATTTGCTTGCTTAATGTAAGTCGCAATACCTCACAATTATTGAAATTAATCTGGAAGTTTTATCCTTTGATCTATCATAAATATTTAGGCCTGAAACCTAACAAGGCGTATGAATTGATGTTTGAACAAATGTTTAGTCTAGTTATTTCTCCATTTGTCACATTGGTTTCTACAGACTATCATAACTTCATAGGGGAAGCATTTTCTTTATTTAGAATTGTTGCCTGTTGCTACTCTCAATTTAGATGAATTTTATGTGTACATATGTGGGAAAATGTTTGTTTTTACCACAGGGTATTGGTATTCGTAATGAGAGAATAGTTATCATGACACCACCACCATGTGTTGAAGAGAGATGGAAGAAGCAGTGCGAGGCAACAGGTTTGTTAACCAATCACTGTATACTTTGACATTTTAATGAACCCACATCAGAAGTGTTTAGAAACCAATTTGACAAAATGATAAATTACTCATGATGAGCAAGTTATCATTTTGTCAAAGTGGTTTCTACCAGATGCTATATGAATGTTCACTCATTTTAAGTGATTTATTTCCTACTTAATAAACAGTATCATAAACTCATTATGGATTAGCAATTTACTATCATTCATGACAAATTCTTTTCTATTTTTCAAATGCTTAAAAGCATACTAGCAGTCAGAAAAACTGTGAAACTTGGTAATATGAGTTATAAATTATGTTAGAATATGTTGAAGCATAGCGAAAAACCAAAGGATCACGACAATAGAATGCCTGCACTATTTATTTTCGATTTTTCAAAGTGCTAATTTCACAAATTTGGTGCCCACCAATTTAACTTCATTGTTTACATTTGAGTAACATCTAAAATAGCAAGGAGCGCTCAGATTAATGAGTGGCGATCACCTGGTTAGAAAAGTCACATGAAACACATAAAGATACTGTCATTTATCCAATATTAAAAATGTGAACATTCAAATTGGAGAATTTCTTGGGTTTTGGTGGTTCCCAACGTTTCTTGGATGACCTAGCTTCATCGCTAATTGTAAACAAACCTAATAGTATTCACTCATTTTAAAGCATCATGTGAACGTGTTACAATCTCAATTCCTCTCCAAAAGGGAATTCAAAGTACTTTAAAGAACTTTCTCAATTTAAGTGTAAATGAGTGCCAGTATGGCTTTAACATTTTAGTCTGTAAATAATTCTCTATATCAATCCGCATTATCATAAAGCACTCATAAGTATCTGAGTAGTCATTGCGCCTTAAAACACCATTCATTTTAAAGAAAATTAGATAGCGAGTATGTTTTTTCTTTATATCTTTTCTATCTTTAATAAGTTGTTGCTTTCAGCTAAAACCAGTCAAGACAGGTTCATGTGGTAATGCCTTCCTTTGCACAGTGTATAATGCTTGATACGATATATTTGGACTGCTCTGTCTTTTTTTTACAATAAACAATGCATCAATAAATATGAAAGATAAATTTGGTAGTAGGATAAAAAAAAAATGACAGGGTGCTTATTGACTAGCAAAGATATTGCCATGGATGTTCTATTTTGAAATGGACGGGTCTTTTCAAATCTTTTATCAAAGTTACCAAGTTAGTTTAAACTTAATAACTAACCTAGATTGTGACAGAAGTTTTAACCATATTAAATTTTCTCAAGCTTCCTGGATACTAAACCAGTACTCTTGCCAATTTGAGCATTTGTCCTGGCAATTTTTTATTCGCCTAACTGAGATTGAACGTGTGACCCTCCATACGAGAAGCCAACGCTCCGCCTCTGCACAAATGTAGCCACCAGTTCTTGGTTATGTCAAACCTGTTCCATTTTACTCATGCAATTAGTTGTTGCATTTCCAATAACTACTCTTTTAATTAACTACTACCATAATTATGCAATTATTTTCCCATTTTATTTGGATTTCAATTTTCATCTTCAATGTCTTTCAATTTTGGGTATGAAAAAAAATCTGTATTTAAGTAAAAGGTAGTTATGGCTTATGAGGTAATTAACTGTAATTTAACATGTAGATATAAAACTGAGTTATTGTTAATTTCCAAAGAAAATAAAAGAAACATGCATGTATTTACCATGTTTCCTTATACAGAAGTTTTGCAAACGTATTTAAACAGAAGGCATCTGCATTTTAAAACTGTTATGTATAAACAATCTTTATTTTTTGTGGTGTAATTTGTTATTCATTGTGGCATAAGAAGATCATATGAAAGAATTAAACAATTTGAAACAAATGGTGAATGTTCGGCAATCTTTTTCTCATGTTTTATTTTTAATTCATTGTATTTTTCAATCATTATTACAGGGAAGAATTTTGGAAAGTTCAATGAACCAACAAAACAATATGCTGATGCTTGTTTAGAAGTTGCTAAGGAGACAGGAACTCAGGTGGTCAACTTGTATGATCCAATGATGAAACAAGAGGTTTGTATTAAACACTTCATGACGTAGTGGTTACTCAACCCCATAATTGTTTTCATTAGTGTTTCTGTCTTACCAACAATGATTTTTTGACACAAGCACTGTTCAATCCAGTGAAGAATGATTATTATGAGATTTTAGAAATGGTTGAATTGAAAGCATTTCAAAACAAAAAAATTATAAAGTTTGAAAAAATGATATCTTCTTTGTGCTGTTTGAATATTCCTTGAACATAAGGAGAAGTTTCGTTACAAATTTGTTTTCTAAGTCACCAGCTGTGAGTAGATTAAGATGTATAAAAAGAAGTGTTAGAATACAATATTGACCCGATCAAATCTTGCATTATTTTCCTAACTGGACTTTTACAATGTCAATAGTGGGAACCTTTTTCATCCTTAAGATTTAACACACATGTAATGGACAACTAAAGAAATGTGATAAAAGGAGAATTCTTTTAAAATAAGCTTGTTTGCTTTCAACACGATAGTTTTTACCTATTTAAAGAAGTAATTATTCATATCTTTTAGCTTTTGTTTTTAATGAGGGATTGTCGTAGAATGCAATCTGATTGGATAGGTCACTAATAAGGTTCAACCCTTTCATACTATATTTCTTTCTATCAGACAACATAATACAGCACTTTTTGATAAGTTGGTTGCTTAAACATTATTCTTATGATTTTAATTTTTGACATAATTAGAATTAAATGGCCAAAATGACTATTTATTCACATTCTTTAATGAGTAGCCAAAAACCTGTAGGAACTTGTGTCACAATTCATGTAAAATAATTAATTTTACAACAACATAAGATTAATCTTTAAATATATATGTTTCAAATTTAAAGTTTAGTTTACTTGTAAACAAAGGCCACTGGCCCATAAAACAACATATATACATAATACAATTTAACCAAAGAGTCCAAGACAGGAGATATATCTTTACAACTTCATCATAAGGAACTAATGATAAAAATATCTAAATATGCTGAATAACTGAAACCATGTCAAAAAGATTAAATGAAAATCATTTCAATTCTTACAGAACTGGGAAGATATGCTGAATGACGGCCTTCACTTCTCTTCAAGTGGCTCTGACTTTGTGTTTGACCAACTGAAGCCCATCCTGGATAAAGTTCTAGGAGAATTACCCATGCAGTTTCCATATTGGGCGGATATAGACAATACAAACCCTGCTGCCTCACTACAAAACTTTCTTGTATAGATCTCAGAGTATTAGATTGGTTGATAAATACGAATTTAGGGTTTATCATCAATGATATCATTTGTTTGTCTAAGAGGTTTATTTGCAGACTGTTATCATAGATGTTATGTCATTGAATTTGAATAGAATGAATGTGAAATAATATGGATTGATTTTGCATATCTTGAAACAGAAATTGCCCTGTAGTTTGTTGTTTGGGGATGATTTCAGAACTTGCCATTTTTTCTTCAGTCAAAGTACACTCAGGGTTCATCAAGGTATGACCTCCAACAAAACAAAGCTTATATTATAACGATCTGTTGTAGACAAGTTTATTGATTTTTTAACACATTTTTTTTGCTCTGCACCAACCAAATCAGTTTTCATTCCAATATGATGATTTCTGTTCTGATCTCATTGCAGCTATAATCCCCTGCATGCATATTCATTTGAAAAAAAAATAAATATTTGCTTTCAATATGACATTAGTATTACATTCTTTTCATGAATTTATTTTTCTTTGTAAAGTATTTAAACCTTTTTTTGGTGGATAAAGCAAGGTTTCATATGAATTTTAAAATGGTGTTTTGCCGAGCGGTATACGAACGGGCCAGGACCCCAGGCTAAAGATATATCCGCGCAGGATTACTTCCCTTTGCTAATCTGCGGCAGCTACCAAATGAAAAGAGAGATCACTGCGTAGGAGAACAACTCTGGAAATTTTCACAGTTATCTCCCCTTGCCAAGTTAAATCCCTTAAAGAGACTGAGACTTAAATTTAACAATCTGAAATAAAATGGCTTAAACCGTAAAAATAACATCAAATATTTCAAATGGTACATAGAACTAGGTTCTTGACAGCTTCCAGACCCTGTTCGTAACTGTACAGAAAAGATAAAGAACATTGAAATCGCAAACTGTTAAGACAGGTTTATTTTGTAAAAAATGATCTAAACTTAATTAGAATATGATACCATTGTCATGTGTGGGTCTTCAAAAACGATTACCGCGCTTTAACACATACCTCATTTCCGGCAATCAAATGGGTCGAACCAGGACGAAAACAAACAGCCAAAACATTAAAATATATTGAATCTTTGTCAATTTATTAAGGACAATTCCAAAAACCCTCACTTTCTACATTTCATATTGTGAACTCCGTGCAGAATTACTTCCCTTTGCATCTCCGCAGTGCACTAACAATTTCTAGTTGTCATGCGACAATAGTAAGGCATGCGAAAGGAAATTTCATCGTTTATCTATAAACTGGCTTTCAGAAAGAACAGACAGGTGCAAAGGTTTACTTCAAATTTATTAAGGAAAACACAGGTTTTAGCAAACTACATGAAAAGAAATTGAAGACAGTCTTATTTAGTAACAAGAATTGGGAATACCGGTATCATATTTTTAACATTTATGTCTCCCAAAGAACACGTCTCTGAGAGAGTCTCTTTAAAGGGATCACTTCTATATATAAGGTATATCTAGCATCTTGTTCCAAAGGCATACTGTGCTCTGGAGTGTTCTGGCATATATATGTTGTTCCTTAGGCATATTGGTGTGCCATGACATGTGTACACATGCATCTTGTTTGCAAGGTAAACTACACAGAGGAATGTTCTGGCATGTTTGGGTACTTTGGTGTATTTGAGCATCATCTTAAAAAGGGACATTGCAATTGGGAGTATTTGAGCATCATCTTAAAAAGGGACATTGCAATTGGGAGTATTTGAGCATCATCTTAAAAAGGGACATTGCAATTGGGAGTATTTGAGCATCATCTTAAAAAGGCACATTGCAATTGGGAGTATTTGAGCATCATCTTAAAAAGGGACATTGCAATTGGGAGTATTTGAGCATCATCTTAAAAAGGCACATTGCAATTGGGAGTATTTGAGAATCATCTTCATAAGGCATATTGCAATTGGGAGTATTTGAGAATCATCTTAAAAAGGCACATTGCAATTGGGAGTATTTGAGCATCATCTTAAAAAGGCACATTGCAATTGGGAGTATTTGAACATCTTCTTAAAAAGGCACATGGTCGGTCATTGGCAATAGGCATCTTTTTAAAAAAGCACATTGTACTTGGAAGTATTTGAGCATCTTCATAAGGCATATGCCAATTGGGAGTATTTGAGCATCATCTTAAAAAGGCACATTGCAATTGGGAGTATTTGAGCATCATCTTAAAAAGGCACATTGCAATTGGGAGTATTTGAGCATCATCTTAAAAAGGCACATTGCAATTGGGAGTATTTGAGCATCATCTTAAAAAGGCACATTGCAATTGGGAGTATTTGAGAATCATCTTAAAAAGGCACATTGCAATTGGGAGTATTTGAGCATCATCTTAAAAAGGCACATTGCAATTGGGAGTATTTGAACATCTTCTTAAAAAGGCACATGGTCGGTCATTGGCAATAGGCATCTTTTTAAAAAAGCACATTGTACTTGGAAGTATTTGAGCATCTTCATAAGGCATATGCCAATTGGGAGTATTTGAGCATCATCTTAAAAAGGGACATTGCAATTGGGAGTATTTGAGCATCATCTTAAAAAGGGACATTGCAATTGGGAGTATTTGAGCATCATCTTAAAAAGGCACATTGCAATTGGGAGTATTTGAGCATCATCTTAAAAAGGCACATTGCAATTGGGAGTATTTGAGCATCATCTTAAAAAGGGACATTGCAATTGGGAGTATTTGAGCATCATCTTAAAAAGGCACATTGCAATTGGGAGTATTTGAGAATCATCTTCATAAGGCATATTGCAATTGGGAGTATTTGAGAATCATCTTAAAAAGGCACATTGCAATTGGGAGTATTTGAGCATCATCTTAAAAAGGCACATTGCAATTGGGAGTATTTGAACATCTTCTTAAAAAGGCACATGGTCGGTCATTGGCAATAGGCATCTTTTTAAAAAAGCACATTGTACTTGGAAGTATTTGAGCATCTTCATAAGGCATATGCCAATTGGGAGTATTTGAGCATCATCTTAAAAAGGCACATTGCAATTGGGAGTATTTGAGCATCATCTTAAAAAGGCACATTGCAATTGGGAGTATTTGAGCATCATCTTAAAAAGGCACATTGCAATTGGGAGTATTTGAGCATCATCTTAAAAAGGCACATTGCAATTGGGAGTATTTGAGAATCATCTTAAAAAGGCACATTGCAATTGGGAGTATTTGAGCATCATCTTAAAAAGGCACATTGCAATTGGGAGTATTTGAACATCTTCTTAAAAAGGCACATGGTCGGTCATTGGCAATAGGCATCTTTTTAAAAAAGCACATTGTACTTGGAAGTATTTGAGCATCTTCATAAGGCATATGCCAATTGGGAGTATTTGAGCATCATCTTAAAAAGGCACATTGCAATTGGGAGTATTTGAGCATCATCTTAAAAAGGCACATTGCAATTGGGAGTATTTGAGCATCATCTTAAAAAGGGACATTGCAATTGGGAGTATTTGAGCATCATCTTAAAAAGGCACATTGCAATTGGGAGTATTTGAGCATCATCTTAAAAAGGCACATTGTACTTGGAAGTATTTGAGCATCTTCATAAGGCATATGCCAATTGGGAGTATTTGAGCATCATCTTAAAAAGGCACATTGCAATTGGGAGTATTTGAACATCTTCTTAAAAAGGCACGTGGTCATTGGCAATAGGCATCTTTTTAAAAAGGCACACTGTACTTGGAAGTATTTGAGCATCTTCATAAGGGATATTGCAATTGGGAGTATTTGAGCATCATCTTTAAAAGGCACATTGCAATTTGGAGTATTTGAACATCTGCTTAAAAAGGCACATGGACATTGGGAATTAGGCATCATCTTTAAAAGGCACACTGCAATTGGGAGTATTTGAGCATTTTCTTAAAAAGGCACAATGTACATGAGAGTGTTTTAGCATCTTCTTGAAAAGACACACTGCAATTGGGAGTATTTGAGCATCTTCATTAAAAGGCACATTGCAATTATCAGTATTTAAGCATCTTCTTTAAAAGGCACAAATTGCAATTGAGAGTATTTGAACATATTCTTTCAAGGGCGAATTGCAGTTTGAAGTGTTTAAGCAGCTTCTATCAAAAGCTTAATGCACTTCACGGAAGTGCTTTGACCTCTTTTAAAGACACAATGCCATAGTGAGTGTTCTGTACACTTGGGAGTGTCTCAACATCTTCTCTGAAAGGCACATTGCACTTTGAATTGTTTTGGTATGTTCATCCATGGGTAAACTGCACAGAAACATGTCCTGGAATCATGTCTAGAATGACAAATGGCAATGTTTGAACATCTTGTCTTTAGAAATATACTACACTAGGGATCTCTGACATCTTGTCCATTTCCATATACCTTGCTAGATTTGTCCCGAAGGAGAAATTTTGGGTATATTCTCACTGCAGATATTGTTTAAACTAATTAGTCCAGTCATCCTATGAAAAAAATGGACTCAACCGTCAACTAATTGCAACAGAAACGAAACCTCTTTTAAAGTTATCACGAATGTATAAGAGATGACAGAAAAAAAGTCCTCCAAAATCCCTTCAGGGGAAATTGGTTAAAAATTCGTTTTATTATTTCTACTTTAATGCCTTTTGGAATAAGTCGCATATTTGTATTGCCTACCAAAATGGAACAAAACCCCAACAATTCACACAAAAATGATGTTTTGATTAGCGGTATACTCTTTCTACATGTTTATTTATCATTCACATCAGTTTGCCTTCTAAAATTGATTTATTCCTATAAATTGTATATTGAAAGGGGTCAACTTACCCCACCCACCCATAAAAACCAAAGATTTTTTTCTTCGTGTCAATGCATTTCTATATGCTAGAATTCGATATTACCTGGCAAAACTTGTTCTCTAAAACTTAAATCAAAGACAAAACACACCTTTTTGTATTAGATAACTTATATATAAAGCCAATCACTTAAATAAGGTACCGAAATCCATATATGCCTTTATAAGAAAAACGAAATATATGACACAAACAATACAACATTTATGTGGTATTTTTTGACGTTTTGCATTTGTCTTGTAAACTTAAAAAAACAATAAATGAAGTGAAAGAAGAAACATAGTAGGAAAAGCAGCAAAAGTAGTACAATTTTATTGCCCGTTTCTCATTTTGTGCCAGCTTTTCAAAATTAAGTGTACACTCATTGAATTACACATAAAAAATAAGGGCACACCTAAATTCAATATTGAGGTGTCTTTAATTTCGTTTAAAACAGACCAGATATTCAATCAAAATCAATATCAATATCGGGTATGACCCCTACATGCAGCAATACATGCACAATACACGACGTCGAGGGGGGGGGGGGGAATTGCTGCTCTTGAAATGTGTTGCCATTCCTCTTGAAGTGCTGCACCAACTACTTCCTGAATATTGGCTGGTACGGGGCGACGTGCGTGGACTCTCCTACCAACAACATCATATACATGCTCAATGGGAGAGAGGTCTGATTATTTCGCAGATCACTGGATTGTCATGATGCCCTGTTTTCTGACGAAGTCAACCGCAACACAAGCTCTGTGCGGTCAGACATAATCATCTTGGAAGACAAAGTTTTGACCAATTCTATGTGCTAATGGGACAACAACAGGGCACAGAATTGTCCATTCAGGTTTCCAGGAACAAGAACAAGTTATGTTCTCCTACCGTAAGAAACACCGCCCCAGACCATGATGCTCCCCCGCCAAAAGAAATCTTGCTCCAAGATAGTGGTGTATTTGTATCTCTCCCCATGCCGACGCCATATACGTCTACGCCCATTTGTGAATCGCAGACAGAACCTGATTCATTACAAGAACAAGGTTCTCGGTCACACTTTGTTTTACATGAGCATTTTAATAAAAGGCAATTCACAGTATTTGATAAGAACTGCTGTTTTTGGAAGTGAACAAACTTCCTCGAGTAAAACCACCTTTTTGGTACCTTCCCCTTCACTGCATCCCTTTTGTACACAATCCTTTCGAGTCGGACAATTTGAATATCCATCAAATACAAATATTGCAGGTTTGCTAATGACATCATCAGAATATGTTCCACGTATATCCAACAAATGCTCCTCCATATTTCGAAGACAAACATAAGAACAAAGCCCTATCATCGTGTATATATTGAACTGACTCGTCTAGCTATTTATTGACACTACAGTCAACCTGCGCTTATATTTCATTTATCGAGGAAGGTTTGTCAGCTAGTTGCAATAACCCAGAAGACCCATATTGTGATGGCGAGAAACTACACAGCTCTTTCTTAAATATATCTCCTTCATTGTCATGTAATATATCAACAGGAAATGTTAAACACAAATGCGGACCAGTTTGAGCTGCTTCTCCAATTTCTCTTAATGTTAATTGAGAGTTTGGGGTTACGGACTGGCTTTAACTTTTAACTGTATTCCGAATCGTATTTATAAACCATGTTGTTAATATTCAATTGCCCTTCTTACTTTGCATAGTCAACAAATACACAATATATACTCGTCGACCTGACACAATGTTATCAAGTGAACAGTCCGCAACGTGGATGTTTATGTTAAGGTTGTCTGTTTGACCTTTTTCCACCCTGGAATGACTGGTTTCTACATGCTGATAACTTGTATATTTCTGCATTGCATTATTGTAGTATGTACAGACAGGAATTGACGAAAACCATTGGTTTCTCTGTGATTCTTTCAAACAATAATAACATTTTATTCTACCTATTGTCTTAGAACTTCTTATAAGGACCTACTCAAAAATTTGATCCGTTGAAACTATTGCCGATGCGAGATCGCTTTGACAAACTATATGGTTTCCTTCATATAAGTGAAGAAATCTGGACTCTGTAGGTAATGTTTGGCTTTAGTTTGAAGATAACATAGGAAGATAACAGAGCTATAGACTGGGGCTACAATTCTCTGATGACTTGAATATCAAGTTCTCAGCAATACAATCATTTGGCTTTAATAAACGTGTGTAGAAGGTCAGCCATTGTTTATATATGAAACACAACTTGGAAATACGATTTGACAAACAAAGAGCTTCTTTTCAAGTTTGTCCTACACCCTTTGAAAACTACTTCACCACAAACTTCTTCAACTGTTTTTTCTTCTTGCATAAGGGCTTATTACAAGTTACCAAACGTTTTATCATTTCATTGGGTTCAACCTCGCTAAAGGTTTCAGTATTTGTCTTTGGTTTGGATGTCCAGGTCATGCTTTCAACTTCATGTATTGTGACTTCCTCTCAAAGCAATGCAGTATTAAAAGAGATTCCCCTAAGTATTACATTTAAAAATTTATTCAGTAGAAAATTGCCTCAACTTGCTCTGGAAATAACCGTGTCATTGAACATGTGAATCACCGCATTTTGAGAAATTCTGATAGTCCTGATTCTTTTATTTATTATCCAATACAACGGAAGAAGCCCAAATGGTATGGAATCCACAATGTTAATGTGACCTTCTTGCACTCTTGACCGTACTATCCATTTTTACCTGCAAATGGAAAGTAGATAAAAAGGCATTTATCATCACTTGTGCGTTAATTTTGCTTGCAGCATTTTTGATAGTGGTATTATTCTGTTAACATCACTGCAAATGAAATTATCAAATTAAACACAACCACACTTGCTTTATCTTACTTTTGATTGAAGGTTGTACTTTAGCTAATTCACCTTAGTTTCCATAGTTCATACAACATATGCATTAATGATAAATAACAATAAAAATGTTATAAGAATAGAAAATGTGACTATACTGATATCTTTATCATACAATAGGTTATAGTAATAAAAGCACCTTCAGGGTAAATTACAATCGCCACCAGATGATATTTGCCGACGAATTTTATTTCATCCACATTTACTCTTCATCTTTAACCTTCAATTCATTCTATTTTGCCAAAGATTAAGAAAGTAAGCAAATGTAAAAATCAATTAAACAAATCATAAATAGATTTATTTCATGATTTGCAAAAAATAATATAAGAATCAAATAATTTTAACATATGAACATGATCGATTTAATTGCTTGAGCAAGAGAAACTTGTGTTTTCGTCGAATCATTATCTACAGTGACACTAATTGCACACCGTATTTTTTAAAAAAGAACAGCTATTCCGAGGTTAATATTTTATATTTATTTTATTTATTTGTCATTGTAAGGTGCATTTTTGTCATTTTATTCATGTTTAAAGATATATTTGAGTGTGAATGGTCATTAAATCGATGTTTTGGGCGAAATAAAACAAAACAAACACCTTTTAGATTACCCACGAAAACCCATTACAAAGCATTCTGCAAGCTATTTCAAAAATGATTTTTCATCTAAAATGTAATCATGAACATAAAATTATGTTTTTATTAGATAAATACATATATAAATGATAATAAGCTCAACTTACCCTTTCATGCGACTTTCAACTGCAAGTTGACCTCGAAATTTACCGATGACAGTTCACGCTTTGTACCTTTCTATGGTGGTACCTTCGAACCATGGAGCCCTTTTCAAAAATTGTAAATGTATTTTTCAGTGTTTTCCCCTGGTGGGATTTCTGAGGACTTTTTATATGTTATAAAGGAAGTGTGCAGCTATAATAAAATCACAAATTCGTTTCTGTTGCAATTAGTTGAGGGTTGACTTACAGATTGACTGGACTAAATCCGCTATATATGTGTCTGTTCTCTGTATCGTCTGTCTGTGCAACACAACCTTTGCAGGGAGCTACATTAGTTATGGACCGTTTTAACCCTTAGAATGCTGGGTAATTTTCTTACACAGATTTTTGTGTTGTCTGCTTTTCAAAACCTTAAATATCTGCTTATTTTTTTGTTGGGGAAAGATACTCAGAGTAGCAAACAGTAAGAACACAGGCCAGCCACCAATTTACTCAGCTCCAGCCCTTTATGGGTTAAAATCATCATCGCTTTACATTGACCACAAATCGAATTCTTACAACTTTGATAAATTATTCTCAATTGTTCTTTCAGGTTAGATAACCAGTACTCACCTTGAATGAGGATTAATCAAAATGGACTACATTATGTGCATCAGGTTAAGCTTTTTATCTTAGCAATCCTTTTGCAAGATTCGCCATTCAAGCTCTGATGTTATCATTGGGGAGCCACTGGTGTTAGTTAAACAAGCAAGCACTGCGGTATGATGCTTAGCAACATGAATATGTTAAATGGGGTTTTGCTAATTGGGTTTCCGTATATTTACCCAAGGAAACCCCTCACATAAGCTTTGTAGTCAACACTATGTTTTCTTAAGAAAAAAACTCTCTGATAAAGAAGTGACATCATATTTCCTTTAACGGGTATATTGACAATGCTGAAACAAGTGGGACATTTGTTAGACATACATTACTCTTTACCAATACCATCTTTCATAAATGAAAATCATATCATGAAGAATGCTAGGCAGTAATGTGACAACAAGCCAGTACCTCAAACACCACAAAAAATACCCCTTTTTTAATGTTACATTTGTGAAAAGTTCAAATATAAATCTCTTTTGTGAAGAGCAGTTGATTTGCAATCATAATGAGGGTTCAGTGCAATAATATAGCAAGTGCTTATGGATCACCTATTACAGTATTGCGCTGAACTCTCGGTTAGTGGTCTTGGTCTTTCATTGGCCTGTGAAGCCAGGAAAACCCTGATGCTTGGTCTAGTTGCTGAGCTTTCAGATTCCTTAACCCTTTACAAAACGCCAAATTTTCTGCGGTCAGAAATCGAGTTTGCAAACGACATTTCAAAATAGGATGAAGTTGAAAAATCCTCTAATAGGGCAGAAAACATTGTGGGAAGAGGATATATGGCTCGTTAAGAGCCATTTCTCTTTTTCCCATGTTTTCAAGAGTTGTCTGCAACAAACTGGTCAAATGTCGGTATTGTTTGGTAATGGATTAAATTCATTAATAAGATGGATATTGTGAAATCACTATATCAATGTATGATACTATGTGATTATCGGAGCAATGTAAATGTATCAAAATCAATCAAAACACAAATTTAAAGGGGAAAAAAGATTAAACATCAGATCAAAATGAGATTGAAACATATTTATTTTTGAGATTCAAAATTAAAAACTATTCAGAGCACTTATATGGTGTAAAAGAAGAAGAGATTCTTATTCTGTTCAAGTAAAATAGTATAGAAAAATTAAATACATTTAGTTTAATAGAAAACTCACCTTTGCAGGTTCCCGTAACAAAACTTTTTCAATGTTAACTACGATTAAGGGTCTGCATGAATGTTTTTGCTTATAAGTTTGTATATTCTGAAGACTTTTATCATTTCAATCATTAAAACAGCTTATGAAATGAAAACATGCTATAGAGACTACTTTATCGTCGAAAGTATCAGAAAAGTAAAGTACACTGCAACTTAAGCAGCACATCACTGATTAACCATAAAATTGATAGCAATCATTTTCATTTTTTGTTCATCAATTTTTACTTTTTTCATTTGTTGTTCCTTTCTCTTATCACTAACTGTTGAAAAGAATGAGGCATAAAATGGATTTGGAACATGATTTGCAAGTATTTAACTTATATTTCTACTATTCTTTTTATTCTTATCCCCCCCTTTTTTTTAAATATATAATCAATTGTATCATTACATTTGTACTAAATACAGTGGACCCTCGTTTATCCGAACACTTTCGTTCCCAGGAAAAATGTTCGTATTAACGAATTTTCCGGAATAAAGAATATGCGAGTTACAGCGAAATGTTTACCTTTACACGGTGTCGGTGTATCATGATCATTACTATGAAGTAAGAAATACACAATTATTTTTTTTTGAAGGGAAATATAAAGTGTGTTTAGGAAGTGTTTATTTGATTAAAACGGATTTTAAAAAAAAAATGACAATTCAAAGCAATGTCTTTCGAGAAGTTAAAATTCCTTAAGATAGCTCTGAAAAGAACTGTCTTCGTTTGGCTGTGGGTGTAGACATCTTCAAGTTGTATCTTCTTATTTCAATATCGAGAAATGAGATAGGTAGGGATTGTCGAGAGTTTATTTATAGGGAAAAGGAGCATATCGATTGAGTAATAATTGAAAATGATTGCCAGACATTGTCTCCCGATCGCTGTCTAAGCAGCCAATCAGCCAATCAACACCTTTTACAAACTCAACTATCGACATGCGACCGTAATTACAATAATGTAAGACCAATCAACTGACAGAATGACCGATTAACAAACAATCAACACCTTCCAGTACACTACACTAGGTGACATGTTATGGCCAAGCATACGTGACAGTTTGCAAAACGTGTGAATGCCGTTTACAACAGAAGACCGATCCCTTCAATCGCAACTGTAACCGCAAAATAAACGATTTTACTGGTTTCCGGACTAGCCATACGCATATACTATGAAAAGTGACTGTTGGTTCCCGAATATTTTTGTCCGGTTCCGGAACGCGGATTTTCCGCATTAAACAGTTAAATTGATGAAGGTAAGATCCGTTCCCTCAAAATTCTGTTCGGATGGTGAATATTCCGGATAAACGACGTTCGGATTATCGCGGGTCCACTGTATCTTTCTCAAATATTATTTGGTATCTGTATATCAATATGATATAAACTGATGATACCATAGCAACAATGTAACTATCAATAATTTATAGCACTTTTCAATTTTAAAATCAAACATAAAAAGATGAAATCAGAGACATTACTAACACGCTTTGAATCTTGTCCCTCTCATTTGGTACCAAGTTGACATATTTCCCCATATCAAGGGGTCATTGCGAGACAATAGCAACTCCTTCACAAAAGTCTTGCATTAAACCCTCAATATGAGACTTGATAGCAACAGCAGAAGACACTAACTGACTTGCACAAAGAATAAACTTTCTTTGGTTTGTGTGGAAACCGTTGAGACAAAATAGAATTTTTCATTTAACACATTACCAAACAATAAGGAGATTTAACCACTTTGTTCCAGACAACTCTAGAAAACAGTGTGGGAAAAGAAGATATTGCTCATAACAAGCAACTTATCCTTTTCCAACAATATTTTCTGCCCTGTCAGATTATTTTCCAATTTCATCACATTTTGAAATGTCGTCTGCGACTTTTATCAATTTGGGACAGTCAAATGTTTGGTAAAGGGTTAAACGAGCATTTCCTTTTAATCAAATTGCTTTTCTTATTTATGGAGGTTTTAAAATCAATGAAATGAGAATATCATATCATAGTTTTATCCTTTACTTAATGAATAATCATATAAAGATTACACAAAAAGTAAAAGATAAAACTATGATTAGTTAATCTCATTTTATTTTCAAATAAATAGAATCATTGAACAGAAACAAATCAATTGAAATTAAAATAAATATAAATGCATAAGCAAGAAGAAATAGCATTAGATGCAAGATCTTTTTTAAGTATAAAGTCCAAACAAGATAATTGTTCAAATGAGATTCATTATTTATATACATAAAAATTACATTTACCCAATTAAAGCTTTATTCATGATAGTTTATTTATTTTTCATTGATTGTAAAATAAGATCTTACAACTTAGATAAATCACTTTTGATTCTTAAATATTCATGATAAACCCGTACATAGATAGTATTTTCCAAACTGCAAGCATAAGGGATTAAAGAAAGATTTAAAGCAAAATAAAGTAAACTAAATTATTAAGTAAAAAAGGAGAAATTGCTGTCATGAATAATTTTTCCTTTTATCCCAATAATATAAAATTAAACACTTGCATTTGAATGAGTGATTATGAATGAATATGATAATAACTCTGTGGTAAATGGCAGCTTTTACTAAACATCTACACATATATTTTTGGATTGACTTTCAGGGAATTACTGTCAAGTAAAAGTCTTGATGATGCTACAGACGGAACTGGTGACGGCTTTAAATCAACCTTAATCTCAATATCCCCGAGTCCAGCTTTCTCAACGATGTCCGTAAAGCTTGGTTTGTTCTTCGCCACACAACACTTACCCAGGCATGGGCAACAACGCTTCACAACACTGACTAGTTTCATGATCACCCTGTCTATTGGTTCTAGAGATCGTAGACACTTTGGCAAGAACATCCAAGTCCGTAGACATTTAGGAAGACAGCTTGAGCATTTCCTTTGGAGAATGTTTAACACTAATACAAACAGTACAATTGGCACTACGATAGCTGCTGCGCATATACTAGCTATAGACCCTGCAAATGATAATAGGAACACACCAGCTGGCAGAACAAAAAACATCAAAATTAGGTATGCCATTGCAAACCATCGGTATTTTGATGTAACTCTTCCTAGAAATTTGGCACAACGAATTGGAATGCGACGCATGAATGGAATGGGATAGAAAAGAAGTATGCCTGTTATATTGAAAAAGAGATGACACAGCGCTATCTGTAATGCAATTGGAAGTTTATCGCCCGAGGCAGCCATGGCTGCGAGTAAGCCTGTACCAGTTGTACCGATGTTCGATCCTAATGTAAGTGGGTACATTCGCTCTACTTTAATGATCCCCAAACCAACCAATGGAGTTAGGGCGGAGGTGAACACAGAACTGCTCTGTACAAGAACTGTCATAACGGCCCCAATTAGAATCGCGACATACCCTGTCAGCCAATGAAAACAGCCAGGGAAGTCAGCATTCAGTGTTTTCTTGATCATCTTTGCTATAGATCCCTGGAGTAGTGAGTGGAGAAGTTTAACCATGAGTATGAGACATAGACAGAGTAGTCCCAGAGAGAAAACAAGTAGAAGTGCCCCCATCACATTGTCTGCATCGTCAAACTGACTGCATATGGAAAAGCCTGAAAGATAAAATGAAATCCTTATCTCAATATGTCCATTACAAGTTCATTTATTTCTATAACCCTTTACCAAACACCAAATATTTGAGTGCCCCAAATTGAAAGAGTTTGTAGGCAACATTTCAAAATGTGATGAAATTGAAAAATAATCTTCTAATAGGGCAGAAAACATTAAGGGAAAATGAGAAATTGCTTGTTAAGGACAATTCTTCCTTTTCATATAAAGTTTTCCCAAGTTGTCTGCAACAAATTGGTCAAATATCATTGTTTGGTAATTGGTTAACATTGTGAAGACACATTTCAAAAGCCTGCCAAGGCAAACATGTTAAGGTGAATAATTTTCAACACATTGGTGTATAAACTAATTTTTCAATATGGTGTATTAAATTGAAACATATCAAGGCATTATACATTTATTTTCATGTTATCACATACGGTATGATATATTCCATTTATTATTATACAAGTGCTTAATAATATAGAATATTGCATATAAAATGGAATTCTTCATCCGTTTCAGAGGTTGTCAACTGCAGATAGGATGCATATTCCCCTAGGTAATTTCTTTAAACTTTTAAAACTAATGATACTCATTAGTGAGTAAATTCATCGATGAGTTCAATAAATAAGAAAAGTTAACTATAAAGACAACTTACATCTTTCCAAAGGCTGCTCTGCATCATCATACTTGCAGTATTTCTACAAAAAGAAAAACGTTAATAAATAACAACCATTATGAATTCAATCTACATTTTTCCATATGATTTTCCCCAAACTTAATTATAATTCCCTTTTTTTGTTTACGATCCCCCCCCCCCTTTATTTGTAAAACATTTTGCTTCACAAAAGTTTAAAGAGCTGTCTTGACTGTCAAGAGGACTCAAAGTTGTGTTGATCACATACTCATTATATTTTCTTTCAAGAGAAGGTTCACTTTTATAATTCAAAAGAAATCATAGTCAAAAGGTCGAAAATGTTCTGCAAAAATTGAAGCAAACAGAGTTGTTTTTATAAGCTCTTTTTTCTTTTCTGACATTTGTTAGAGAAGAAAACAGCACTCATACACAAAATACAATCAAGGAATTGTTTGGTAATAAAAAGGTGTCCATGCACTAAATGGTTATACCTTTATTAGGGACTTGTTCAAATATTCATCATGCCCTTCAGCTATCTTAGAGATGACCTTCTTGTCAACCTGTAACAAAAGAAAACACATCATTATACTAATAATACATTGCTCTTATAAAGAAATGCAATCTTTAAATCTTCAACAGCAGATAGATGAAATATAGTTGCAAAGAGAGAAATGGCTCATCTGATTGAAATATTGTTGTTTAAAACACTTTCTCAAATATAAAGATACTTTTTCAAACTTTTTTGCTTTCTTTTTGATTGGACCAGATACCAATCTTCAAACAAGTAGATCAGAATGATGATCTTTATAATCTTAAACCTGCATTGCTTCAATTAAGACAAGACACAAATGCCTTTATTTGAAATTACATAAACACTTACTACTTATAAAATCTACTAAAGGCAACTGCAGCAGAAAATATAAGAGACTACTACATGGCAGCAGAGTCATCTTCTAAACTAGCAGTGTCTCATTTTTGTAACAATTGTTTCTATAAAAAAAAAAATCGAAGAAAAATGTACCTCTATTTCTATTTAATTTCCTCTCATTGCTATCAGAAACAACCAGAATTTGAGAGATTTCAATTCTAATAACATGTAGTGTCACTGTTCAATCACAATACAGTAACTGGTTTAATACAAATAAATGAATTGTGGTTTGGAGCAGGATAACATGTACAAATAATTACAAACAATTGATACTGACCTTGACAACTAGACTTGTGACTGGATCTGTTAAAGCCTTGAGCAGTTGTTGTTTCCCACCACTATATGTCTCCATCTTCATAGACTGTGTGATGGTGAAGGTCAGGCGATATAAATAACCTGTAATCAAATACAGACATGCCTATAAATAGGTGGGACTTGCCTTACTTGATGGTTAGTCTACATGGAATATGGTGTAACATGTTGGATGTTTTATGAAAACAGAAAAATAATAATAACCAAAAAAAAAAAAAAGAATCTGTGAAATTCGAAGCAGGAGTTTTGATTCTTGTGTTATATAGTTTTAGTGGAATTTAGATTGAATATTGTTTATAAGGTTTATCATGTTTTAAAACAGAAGTGTTCATTATGTCGAACTATATCATATCATTTAGCCATTCAATGTTTTAAAGAAAATGGAAGAAATGCCTGAAAAGATTATGAATGTGTGAACCTTTAAGTGAAGTCTGCCAACACTGAAGCAAACTCTTTGATATAACTTTAAGAAACAAAAAACAAAAACTCACACACCTATGTGCATGGTATACATTGGCGCAATAAGGAACTGTGTGAATATTGTTTTGTCTCGCTCAAATGCTAGGTGTAAGTTTTCTTCTTTTTCTACTGATCACAGAGGTAGCAAAATCAATTATTTGTATTACCCAGCTTGCTGAAAAGCCTCAAAGGACAAGTGAAATTTTACTACAATTTACTGTGTAACCTTGGACAAGCCTAGAGAAAGTTTTGACATTAACAGACAAGTAAATCAAAATCAGTTTTCGAAACTCCTGGATATTATGACAGACATAAAAGGAAATAACACTTATATATCTTCAATATAGAGGGAGCATAAGAACATTAGAATGGATTCTAACCTGTAAAATATTCCACAGGAAGTAGAATAATCACGGTGAGCCAGTTAAACATGTCATGTACTGTAGCTCCAGCAAATGCACGTCTGAACTCCCGTCGGTTGTTGCACTGTGTCATGGAAACAAGAGTGTTTGTGACACTGGTACCAATGTTGGCTCCCATTATCATGGGGATTGCAACTTTCACATCCATTACTGGAAAATAACAAGAAACATTAGAAGTGTTGGAGGCTGTTTAACCCATTGCCAAACAATAACAACGTTTGACCACTTTGTTGCAGATGACTCTGGAAAACATTGTGGGAAAAGGAGAAATTGTTCATATTGAGCAATTTCTCATTTTCCCACAGTTTTCTGCCCTATCAAAAGACAGTAAGGGAAAGGGAGAAATTGCTTGTAGCCAGCAATTTTTCCTTTTCCCACAGTTTTCTGCCCTATCAGAAGATTTTTTCCAATTTCATCACATTTTGAAATGTCGTCTGCAACCTCTTTCAATCTGGGACAGTCAAGAATTTGGCAATTGGGAAAGGGTTAAGAGAAGATGTAAGTACTCATTATAAAAGAGCTAGGGTCATGTTTCTCTCATCATACTGAATTAAACTAATTTACAAAAATTATTTGCTTTACTTATGATGCACAACATGTAAGGTTATTGGAACATTTAGGTAATTTCAGTACCTAATGCATCATTATAGAGAACATTTAGGAATATATACCAATCGGTGGACAACATCGTTTTTCATGGATTGGATGTGATAGTGTCTTCAAAGATTTATTTGCTCGATTCATCACAAAATAAAAACTATATTCCACAAAAGAATGAAATATCATTAAAAAGGCCAAAAGGCATTCATATTCCATTTGATTGAAAAGTTAAAACACAATGGATCAAATGAGAGTACCACTTCAAAAATTATATTAAGATAACCACAAAACTGATATCTCAAGTGAAGTTAACCTATTTGCTACCATATTCTATGATTTTTCATTGTTTAAATGAATTCCGTACATTAATCAATCAAATCAAGATGATACTTACTTCCTGATGCAACCATGGTAACGATGATAGAACTTGAGGTGCTGGAACTTTGTACAAGGACAGTTGCCATGATACCAATCATTAACCCTGTAATCGGGTTCTGTAAGAGGTCACTGTTGTTGAACACACCACCTGGTGGGGGGAAAAAGTACATGGAATGTCAACTTTACAAACTAACTCGTAGATCTGTATAGGACTTTATAGACAACTAAATCTGATTTTGATTCGTCAACTATAGGAGCATTTAAGAAGTACATTAGAAGTGAAGCATTAATTCCCTTTCTTTCCAAAGGAAAACAAAGTGTACTAAGTAATTGACAATTGACAATTTATTCTTTATCTACTAGAAACTTTAACCTCTGATTATATCTTCAATGTAATCATCTTATCTAAATTTTACACTCAAAGTCCATGACTCAAATACTTATAATAAAATCAACATAACAAATGCCTTTTTTCAAAAAAGGCTTTCTATGTGGAGGACAGTGGTCCAGGGGTAGAACGCCGGCCTCAGGACATGAAGGTTCGAATCTTGTGAGAAGCTGGATCTGCCTTGCGATCTTTCATTAATCCACATTCAGCACAAGTACTGGTTATGTATCCAGGAAGCAGCATCAAGAGTGATTTATTCAAGTTGTTAGAATTTGTTTCACAATCGATATAAAATAAATTAAGAAGTTTAACCTTAAATATTTGATAGTGAGTGTATGAAGATATCTATTTTGGTGGTATTTGGAGGACAGTGGTCAAGTGGAAAACCCTGGGCTTCAGGACATGAGGGCTCAAATCCCATGACTAGCAGGTTCCACATTAGACCTTCAACCACATTGGATGCAAGAACTGGTTACATATCAAGTGAGCGAATCAAGAGCAATTAATCTAATTTGTAAGAAGTTGTTTCACAATTAATGTAAATAAATGGGGCAAAACTAAAGTAAAAACCATCTCTTACCTGCACTTTTTCCTCCCAGAATTCTGAATGCAGAGCTCAGTAGATCTAGGGAGCATATGAATATATACAGCAGGACCAGAAGACCCAACCCCTTTCCTATCCATTTAAATACCACCAGCTTGATCCTCTCGCAGACCGATAGTTCTGAAAACAGTCAAACATACAAAGTTCACGCCCAGTTCAAACAAGAAACATGTCTCATCTTATTTGTTATACATAGATTGTGTAGGAAGTGCATAATATATACTCCACACAGTTGATGGTACAGTAACTGATAACTGATGATCATTATTCTGCGATGAGCTGGGGCCCGTTTTACTAAACAGTTTACGCTTAAGATTTGCGTAAGTCTAAAACAACAAGTCCTTTTATTTCAATATTTGGCAAAGCAATATTGCAAAGTAACACATCATTGGAATCGTCTCTCCGAGACGCTTCCAATGACGTGTCACATTGCAATATTGTACTTTCATTGAAGATATTATCCATGTTAATCAATTATGACTTACGCAAACATTTTCCGGAAGTTGTTTAGTAAAACGGGCCCCTGAAGATTTATATTCATGAAATAGAAAATTACTAATAGTTTTGAACCTGAAACATAATGACAATAAGGAAATATGCCTCCCTTTGAAATAATGTTTTTTTAAGTCAAGTTTCACCCCTTTCCCTAATAGGGAGGAATCTAAACGATTCTCTTACCAGAACGCTTGAAATCGATGTTTCAAGCCCTGAATAAGATTTTCGATACACTGTTTTTATTATTTCTATGACTTTTTGTCACATGATAACGATACATAAATTTTACATCAATTCTAAATAAAATCTGAAAATAAAATCCTAAATATCATTAATATTTCCCAAACATTTTAATATACTGGTAAATATACTTCTCTTTGAATTTTCAACCCAACAAAACATACAGAAATCTCTTACTCCAAAATATGCAAAAACAAAACAGTTTAGCAGATGATGGTATAAATATTTGACAAAAGAATTACTGTTTTTGTTGCCAAGATTCTAAATGGTAAAAAAGAAAAACTGGTTGTGATCCGCAATTCTCTTTATGTTCAAACTAAATTCATTTCATCTGTAATTTTTCTCAATTTTGGACAACCCAAAGTTTTGTTTGCCTTTGGTGCTGGGTCAATGGGATTAATGAGAAGTATTTTCCATGAATCATTGAGCAGTGTGTACTATTTAGCTACATTGAGGGTTCAATGCAAAACCATAGAACTTTAAATACTGTTAAGTCATTTATAAAAGTGAAGGATTTGTCCTCGCTCTATAGTATTGCCCTGAACCCTCAACAAAGAGTTCAGATGAAAAACAACATACTGTCTACATGTAAGCATTGTTTAATCCTCTTTTTTGAGCCTGTAACAGCCAAGCAATAACACAGTTACACAATGGTCAAATCTTGCTAAAATGGTTGACAAATGATTTGTCAAACTTGCTGTACAATCAACTTCAAACTGTCATGAATGATCGCATTTTAAATAGCTGTATCAGCAACAACTTCTATCAGTTCGGAAACTAAGTGTTTGTGCGTAAAAATTACTCTATAAAGAAATGACTATCTAACATAATAATGCTATAGTTAAAAATGTCTTACCTCTTTATCTGTAATGCAGAGGTGGTAATTAAATGAAGGAAGTTAATTATCAGTAAACTTTATAAAATACAAACTTGTTTCATAAAATCTGTGGGATGATTTTCTGCATTAAGTTTTACAAATGCTTTGTTCATTAATGGGGTGCAAATACTTCCGAATCCTTTTAAACTTGACGCCATATTTATAGAAAAATTTGATCCAAGTGTAGCTAAAAATGAAATTTCATCCAAAAAAACACAAGAAAAGAGTTTTCTTGAAAAAAAAAAAAATACATTAGACCAGCAAACAGTGTCATATCAAAGGATCTGGTCAAATTTTACCCAAGCTTAATCTTTTTTAATTACTTTAGATTGCTTTGTTATAAGCTTATTTACTAGAGACAATTTCAAGGTTGTGAAGCCAAGTAAAATTATCAACCATTGTTGCAAAAGGCAAATTTGCTCTTTAGGGCTTAAGTCTCAGTCTGTAATGCATTTAAATGCATATTGAGCAGGAAATTCTTTGCCAGAAAAGCGAAAAAATCATCAACAGTTAATGATACAAGTTTGCCACTGTGAACATGATTCCAGAGAGGCAACTCCTTCCCCCTATCAAATAAAGCTAGCATACCATCATGTACTTTTAAATCAATGAATACAAACAAATACACAAACATAATTGATAACACAATGGTTATGGAATCCAACAAGCATTTACTCAATATTCACATAAAGACAACCCACTTTGCAATTCACCATACAAATTGTAAGCATGAGTTATTTCGCCTTTGTGTCAAAGGTCTATGATAAAAAACGAAACAAAGATGATCTCTTAATCTAGGCTTCATCTAGAAATTGGTATCAATGTATTTTAACTCAACCTATTTTCTAAATATATATAGATCTTATATAGATGAAAAGAGAGGGAAATGCCAAAGTCTTTTTTCAGCACAAGTTTATATAAAGTATTCTCTACAAGCAATACATTTTTGATTGATTAAAAAAATCTAATTCCATTTAAAAAAGTATAAGGAAGAAACAGACAAGTTTCCTTCATTCACGTCACGTGGGTAGTTAACAAAGGGGTTGCAATATGGTGAAAATGACTCAACGCTTGTCGGTTTCCACATAACTGTTTACAGTTGGTCCATTGATTGAAACTGATTGACCAATCAAAAACTGATCTTTTCAGTAACTTACGATAATTTGATTCAGTCAGATTTATATTTTTCTTCAATTAGAAATGAAATGTTTAAAATATTTATTTCCATCAATTTGATCGTCGGAAAACATCCTACCGCCAACAAAAGACACATTTAACCCGGAAAAAATTCCTCTATATGTCGATCGATTTCAATCAATTGGTTCTAATCCCTTTATCGCAGGCTAATTGATTAAGTTGATTGTACCCACCCGACCAACAGGGAGTGCTGGCGTCACTGACAGCGACGTCGATTTCATCACATGAGCCCGTGCTGACACTCGAGACACTTGAGGAGTCGAGCCCGTCACCCGCGGGGCCGTTGCCTGCGTTCAGGGGATCAAGCTCACTACATTCCACATGACCCGGGCACTTACAGACACCCATCTCAGTTTCTAAAGTCCATTGTGTCTCAGACGTCAATTTAGAAGGCACCTGTCGATTAATGTTTAAACTTGCAATTTCAAGCAATCAATGGATACTTATCACTATTGATGAATTACAAAAGCTAGATAATTGTACTTACCGCGTCGATATCACACACAATCCCACTTTCCATGTCAGCCTCCGTTTGTACCAATATTTTTTCCATCGCGCCTAATGAGAATGTGTTCGTCTGACGGTCCGCCATATTCTGCCGGTTACCACCACGTGAAAAAAATTAATCGATGAATCGAAAGACATGACGTAATGTATATTCTTCCGCGTCCGCCAAAAATAGCTTTCTAAACCATCTGATTTAAAAATTGATTAAAAGCAAAAACAACTATTTCATAGAATGTATTATTATGATTTAACAACTTTTTGATAATCTTAATTCTTCAAATATTATGTATTTGATTTTTTTAAAGAGATCAGCTTCTTATAAAGTAAGTCGGTCCGACCAATCACAGTCTTTATAAAGTAGGTCATCTATTTACTACCACGATCTTGCGAAATGTTTAAGGTCACCTTTACTACGATTCACTTATGACCGCCGGGTTTTCTTCCCGCTTCTATTGGAAAATTTGTGGCCCAGAGTAACGCGGGATCCAGTATGGCTAATATAAAGATTAATATTATTGTTGGAAATCCGGACTGAGCTGGCCCTAACCAGATCTCTCTTTCTCTCTCTAATAAGGATAAGAAAAAAACGAAGCCTCCTTCAATTAAAGGAAGATAATCTGATCATCTTGTTATTAAAATAACATAAATTTGCTATATGTGCTAGCGCATACATACGTTTTTTTTATATATATATAAAATCCCCTGTTGTTACCATGGAGTTTAGACGACCTCACGAGTCACGATCGAGTAAAGTTTATTTGTCATTGCAGATCATCCGTGGAGTTATGACCCGCTGATGCACTAGTGTTTTTCATTCTGTAAGAACTCTGGATCAAAGAAATACAATTACATCCACAGTATGGTCACATTGAACTTCTAAGGCAAAACTAAGAATAAGTTAATGCGCATTATGATATTAGCTGCTAGTCAATTTACTTCAAACTCATATATTTTACATCTTTAGGCTAATTTGTGAAGCACGTTTTTACAACTTTCATTGATAATTCTATTTGTCCGCTTACGGGATACTTGATTGCGATATTGTAATGCTTCTCACGGGTTTCGAATGGACGATCCTTGCAGAGACATAGATAACTATCTTATGTCTCTGATCCTTGTGTCAACCGGCAAACACTCTACCCCTGCACCACTGTTCATTATTATAATGGTAGTTTGGGTTACGTCAGGACAGCTGTCCCGCTAGCCGCAGTCAACAATGAGTATTTTAACCGCCAAAATCAAACGGTAAACAATTAGAAATGCGCGCCTGTTTTAACCCATTACCAAACAATGACGACATTTGACCAGTTTGTTGCCGACGACTCTGGAAAACGTTGTGGGAAAAAGGAAGAAAATGCTCGTAACAAGCGATTTCTCCTTTTCCCACAATGTTTTCTACTCTATCAACAGATTATTCTTTCATCACATTGGGATATGTCGTCTGCAAGCTCCTTCAATTCGGGACAGCCGAAAATTTGGTGTTTGGTCAAGGGTTAACATGGCGATGTAACCATTTTCCACAGAAGAATTTGTTTGTTTCATTTATACAACATCGAAATCACTGTCTTCTTTGTAACGTCTCCTCTTTGTCATTTCCGCTCATATACAGGCTAGTGTTTCTGACGGGTCTTACCCTTAGAATGGTGTGTTATTTTCTAAAAAAGAAAGATGTTTCTGTCGGCTGCTTTCCAAACCTTAAATTTCTGCGTCATTTTCACGAGGAAAGATACTCATAGTAGCAAACAGCTTTGATCACAGGCCAACCGCCAATTTACTTGGCGGCTGGCCCGGGTCCAAACTGCTTGCATAAGCTTGCAGACAACCCCCATAAATAGCAGTGTCCGAATGGTTTAGACGTTGATAGTTGCTTTCTACAGAGTTACAGCTTGGATCATCCGAGTTATCGAGTTAAGGGACATTTTGTATTGTAAGAATGGTCACCGCATGACTATTGTGTAAGAACAGTTACCATAATGTACTCATAGAAACATGTTTATCAAATTAATGATTTGAAAGATAAATAATTATCATTTTACGTTATTGTAGAATATAACAGATTATAGGAAAAAAGAAAATTCTTACACGACTGTTTTCTTTTGTCATAATGATTCCATCAAAGGTGTCTTCATAAAACTCGCAAAATTAGGCAATATTTGGTGAAGGGTTAATGACCAACCTGGTGGTCAAAGTATGGTCAGTGGGTACGAGATCCCATTGTTAAGTTCCGTGACCGATATCCGTGATCATGAATTAAAAGAAAGGCCCTTTGCTTACCTAGTTTTGGCAGATTTTGCAGTGGTTCTTTAACCAATTACCAAACAATAACGACATTTGACCTGTGTTTTTGCAGATGACTCTGGAAAACATTGTTGGAAAAGAAGAAATTGCTCTTGACGAACAGTTTCCTCTTTTCCCACAATGTTTTCTACCCTACCAGAAAATTGTTTTTTAATTTCATCAAATTTTGATATGAAGTCTGCAAACTGGTTCAGTTTGGGACAGTAGAACATTTGGCGTTTGGTAAAGGGTTAAGGTGCAGCGACAGGTTTAGTTATATTTAATTAGCTTACGAAGACAGTTTTGTAAGATTATTTTGCACGTTACAAAAAAAAAAAATATTTATAAATAAATAAAATAAATACAGGAACATGCACAACCTACGGACACTTTTTAAACCACTAAACTGGATTAATTACAGTTTTTTCTTTACTAGTATCCATAATATGCAATTAAACAGAAAAGGCTCTTGGACGACTCAAAATGCTGTTCGATTGAATGATATCGATTCCGTAACAAACGAAATGTTTAAAAATGTGGTCAAAAGACATTTGGGTTGAAATTCGGTGCCATGAATATACCAATTATGCGTGGCAATGATTATCAATGAACGTAAGGGCCGTTAATGTCATGTTTATGTTAATAAGTGACTCCGGTGGGGAAAACATATACATGTGAATGTATATAAAAAATGAAAATGGTTAGTCTTACTTTCTGTTAACGTGGACTAGCGGTTCTAAGGCGTCTGTCTCGGGACGGGTAGGCGGACGGTTTGAGCCCCACGGGAGGCACTTGTTCGGGAAAATGTGGTATAAGTTGGGAGGTACTTGGTATAATGTTTAATCAGCGAAAAGTGTCTCATAAGCCAAACTGGCTTTCCCTTTCATTAGATATGACACAAAATAAACAAAACAAAATGCTTTAAAAATTCAGCTACAGAAATGTCTCATTTCAACATGCTGATTGATATATAGCTGCATTGATCCTATTTCCTGTCACGTATCAAAAGATGTTCCTAATATTGGTCACGTTTCATGGGATTTTCTCCTGTACCTGTCATCATGGACTCTCTCCTTTTTAGCCCTTAGATTGCAGGGTTATTTTCTAAAAGTAGATCTTTGTGTCGTCTGCTTTCCAAAACCTTAAATATCTCTTTAATTTTGATGAGAAAAGATAATCAGAGTACCATACAGGTTAGATCACAGGTCAGCAGCCAATGTACTTGGCGACTGGCCTGGATCGAACCTGTTTGCATAAGCATTACGTCGGGTTCAGCACTATAAAGTTTAAGAATAGAAAACAGAAAGTGATCACTGCCATAGAAATCACCTTAAAAGATATACATTATTTGTTCATATCAGAACATGGCATTCTGAATACTGTGGTCTAGATTGATTTCTAAAGGTGTTGATAGTGATAAAATTCGAACTTTATTGAGAGCTAAAATGATTTAAGTTTTTGTATAATGAAGGCTTTTCTTCCCATTTTATTGACTTTGAAAAAAGCAACACTCCGATCAATAGAGTGGGCGGCATTGGTGCAGGAGTAGAGCGAGCGTCGGGCTCTCGCACCGAGGGTTCCGGGTTCGAATCAACGTTAGACGGGGGGGGGGATTTCCGGAACTAACCCACAAAACCGGCGCGATTACTGGTTTAGTATCCAGGAAGCAGTCATCGAGAGTGGCTATGAACAATCTTTAAGCTTCCTCAACAATCGATGTAAAGTAAAACCTGTGAATACGGTGAAATAAAATGGAATACAATGTATTCATGCCACGTCATAAATGTACATGTATATCGTTACATCATACTCGATCTGCGTTAAGCTTCAGGCAATTGTTCTCATCGGAGGTTAGGTTTTGAAATGTCGTCTGCAAACTCTTTCAATTTGAGACAGTCGAAAATATGTTGTTTGGGAAAAGGTTAAACTGCACAGAGCTGTACCGTTATATGATATACATAGATGAAAAGTCACTGGAAGCCATATTTGATCGCTTTTACATCTTTATAGGGTGTGTACATGTATGTATCCAGTGAACTAACCTGTGCACTTTATTTCAATCCTAAATCGGGGCATTGCTTTTGAGATCTACTGCAATTAAACTGTGCCTCTATTGAAATGTAAGTATAAGTATTTCGGTTCTTCATTATTACCTTTCTAAGACAAAATATTTAACTTACTTCTTGTTCACGCATGAGCAGGCGGTGTGTGATGGACTTCAAAACCGTTGCAACGCATTTGGATCTAGGTATATAATGATAAATTGTATTCAAACTTTAACTTCTTAATTGCGGACTAGTTTTACTTCCAATGGTAAGTCTTCATTATGTATAATACAAACACTACAGCTGCTATACTGTTTAAAAAAATGAAATCTTATGTCTACGTTTTCTGACATCTGTGAGCAAGCAGCTTGAACAGAAATATTTGAGAGGGGAAGGCTTATGGATAAAGAACAAGGTAAACATTCGTAACTAGCAGAATTCATAGAATGGTTAAGCAGTATAAGTACTGCCTTGAAGATAAAGTGGAGATTTTCAGATTTGGTTTAATGTTGCGTGGACAGCATATCAGTTATATTACGACCTTTATGGGATTTACTGGTACAGGGCTAGTACACTGAAGTGTATTACCAATGGACACTCAGACAAACCAAGCGGCATTGATGGGGATCGTACTTGGGATCCATCAGTTAAAAGTTGGTCTCACGAACCACTGGCTGACACAGAACCATCTCGAGAGGCAAACGATGTGAAAGTGCAAAATGCGCATGAACGGATATTTGTACAAATAATTTACTGAACAAATATATGGTGTTCTTTCATCATGTTCATAAAAAGTAATGGAAATTAATCAATGAATGATATGAGACCCTATTTGATAATACCCTTTAACATAAAACATTTTGTACTTGAAATAAAGGTGCCTCCAATTCAATCATGTTTATCAACAATCTGTTTGTTTACATATTCAAAATAACGAATCTTGTTTGGTCCGTTCAAAAATGTGTATACCACGTGACCAGATGAGAGTTAAAGAATCAGGCAATCTTAGTTTCTTAACTGGCTGATCTGGGTTGTTTTTCGTTGGCTTTCACGTTTAAGTTGTGCTGATGTTGTTTTTTTTGTGTGATAACTATTTGGATCAGTCCAAAAGTTAACCAAATGATATAGTTTGATATAGAATTAATCCCCTTTCATGGTCCTTTACGTTCATGACGACATTTTATGCAAACTTTCAATAATGAAATAAAGTGCGAAGCATCTCTAATCTGTATTTTGCAAACTCTCGCATCTATTCACGTGGCCTTTCGATCATGCATGGTATCACAAGTGATCTGCTCTCGGAGAGAATTTACTGCATGTTTACTCTCACTAGTGACATTACATTCATTCAAATGAACTTTTCACGACCGACAGAATACAATGGACTTTAAAGGTGTTTGTCCACAGATCGAATTAGTTTGGCATAGAACTGTTTCAAGAATAAACTAACTAATTGTGTTTCATAGATATATGATTGTGTGTTGAAACAATCTCTTTATACATGTTCATTGTCATCATTTTGACATTAAAAGTATTTTCCGTTGGTGATATTCTATTTTTTTGTCACAATGGCTTTGGATGACATCAGCTGTGAGCTTATTATTCTATTCAATCCATAACGTCGTATTGATATTCAACCCATAAAGGAATCAAAGTCGAAAAAACAGGAGTGATGAAATCGCCGTCTAAATTTTATTTCATTTGGAACCAGTAACACAATCCTACATAGGGAAATTAATCTAAGTATTGGCTTTCTACCATCCTTTATCAAAGATTCTTCAATAAGGAAGCTCTGTCGTTCCATTTCAGCTTTACTGTTAGCAGAGAAAATACCAGGAGGAATAACGAATAAGAAGATAGCTTTTTACGATATGTTGAAAAAGGACCTTCTAATACAGAAGCCTGTCATTCCATTCCAGCTTCAATGCTGACCGAAAAAGTACCACGAGGGATAACGATTTAGTTATATAGCTGTCAACGACCTTTTTTTATGTAAAGAACTTTCTTATACAAAAACATACCATTCCATTTGAGCTTTAATGTTGGCCGAGACAGTGTCTTCGCAAACATAAAAGGTGTTTACTAGTGGCTTTAAGTCATCCGCAAATAAAGTCGGGGTTATTTCCAGAACTGGGAGTGGGTGTGTTTGATTGATTCGAGCGTCTCCTCACTTTCCCCATAATACAGCTTCTTTGTTTCATTTTTCCCCTGAAAAAATCCTCCTTGTCCCCAATTATTTACAGTACGACATTTAGAACACTGATTGTAGTGAAATATATTGTCCATGAAAAAAGGAGAAATGTGTAAATTTTAGACAACGTTGAAATGATCGCGACACCATTTTCTTTTGTCACAGGGTTAACAAATGTCTGCAGCAGGAAATGGGTAGACATTGCAGTCGTAAGGAAAAGGTTTAATTAACTTTGTCTGAATGGACAATCCAGACGGTTGCTAGCGTTCAATAATTACTTTCTCAAAATAGAAGCAATCCTTATTCTTTTTTAATGGAAACTTGATTTTGACGTTCTCTACGTTGGGGTAAAAAGTCCTAATATTAAAGAAGCTTTAGGTTAGATTCAAGTAAAGTGGCGACTGGCCTGTGAACTAAGCTGTTTGCTACTATGAGAATCTCTCCTCCTCAAAATTAAGCAGATATTTAAGGTTTGGAAAGCAGAAAATTTCCAAGCATTCTAAGGGTTAACTCGAGGATTTCCATTACCATTACAAAAAAGGTATAATGGGCAACACGAAATCAAATTACCGGCAAGGATACCTTACGAAATCCACCTTTTGCTGTAAGGTATGTGGCAAACAGTCTTACCAAGATACTCTATGACGGAGTACATGGAGGAGTAGGAGGTATAGTTTAAGAAAAAATGGAGGAATCTAAAAATGATTTGATAGTATTTATTTCTCTACAAAGAACATCTGAAACGCCTGAAGCATGCACATATATTCCAAAGAATATTTGGTTAAAGGGTATATTTATCTTACAAAATAAATAAATGTGTTGTAGGTTAAGAAAGCTTAAAAAGAAGAAAATGTGAATCAGATAGATAAATCATTCATAATGTTGTTCATTCGTAATTTCAATTTATTTGTACAATAAGATATTTTAATAATCGTTAGATTTTCCTGAAATATGACATATCTACCTTTTTTATTCTAGATTTTACCCTCTTTTTCTTTCAAAAACTGTATTCCACAAGTTCTTATTTCGAATCATCGGCTGTATTGAATGATTATCGACTTTTGTTCCAAAATAAGATCAATAGAATAATCAGTTTGTCTGCCGACGTACTACTAGATGCAGTTCATATGATAAAGTGTCCAAGCCATGGGTCGAGCCTGCAACCAATGACCTGGGGTGTGGACAATCATTCACGAGAGAGCTACATAATCTTTGTTAAAAGTAAAACAACATTAGTGATAAGTTGAGACGGACCAAAGAACGATTAGAATGAATGTAGAAACCAAATCACCATGTGGGTGTGGTTTGCATATATTATAATGTAACCTATAGGGCCGAATTACAAACACAAAAGTATATATAGAATTTAGAAGAGCGTATGAATCAATCTCATTTAAGCACACGGTCTAATCGTTCAGTAATTTTAAAAGCGCGATACAAAAGCAAGGAGGCTTCGCCCTTTGCTTTAAACGGCGACTAACATGGAGAGTGAAATAACGACGTTAAAATTAATGACATTAGCATTGTTGCCTTTTCAATTTTGACTTTGAGTCAGTCTGTTACATGATATTTACGGAAATGATAAAATGACTAAAAAGCCTTTACACAGAATGCCTGTTTGTAATTTGGGGAATTGGGATTTTAGGTAGAGGGATCCTTCTGGTCTTTGTTTAAATCTCGCTCAATTTTCTGAAATGTCTTTTTAATGGACGCATAGATGTTTTCCTCGTTCGAAAACTCGTCTGTCTGATTCGAGAGCTCCAGAAATTTGGGAAATGCGAGTTCACTTCCGGTCGAAAGGGTGGAAGTCCGATTGTTTCCGGAAACACCCGAATGTCGCCGAGTCGATTCGGACTTTTCCCTCATTAATCGTTCAGGTATATCGTAGTGGTTTTCTAGAGCGTCCAAATCGGTCGTTATATCATCGTTGATGGAACAAGCCGAGTTAACAGACACTTTAAAACGGGACGAGCCTCGGTTCTCTGGCTCTTGAACATGATGTAAATCATATTCCACCTCACAGTAATTCCTCGTATCGCGATTGGTCGGATTCTCCTGACGTAATTGTGTGTTTACAGTCTCCACCTTCCCGTCAATCATTCCGCGCCACGTATAATCTGACGTCATAGAGTTGATGGTATCCGATCTCTCTCGTCGCGGCTGGACGGCCGGGCGCCAGGTGTTCGCGGAACCCATCCGGATGAGGCGCTGGGTACGACGGAAAGGGGATTCACCGTCGTACACAGAATCGTACGTTATGTCCGAGGGAGGGCTAGCGATATGGATGGAGTCGTCCTTGGAACTGTAGGTTACGCTTTGATTGTCATGGCGACTACGTTTGTCTTCAGAAAGTGGTCGGTGTTTCTTTGGGTCTGGCTGTTTACATCTGTGCAAAGAGATATGACGCTTTGATTATAGTTAAAGAAATAAACATGTCAGACAATGAAATGACATGTTGGCAAGCTAATGATCGTTTTACATAGATCTATAAATATGTAAGCAATTTGACCAGTTTGCCAACTCGTCAGTTCGTTGTGTGATGTTTTGTGATTCTTTAACTATCAGAATCACCACATGATTACAAATACATGTACATGCTATAATTAAATATGCTGATACTAATTGCCTCTACGCTATACGCACTTTGCTTTTCTAATATTTTTATATCAGGACCTGTCAGATTCAGAACTATACATCCCTGAACCTTCAAGCCCAATGTTAAGTCAATGAATCTGGATCTGGTGTATCAGCAACAATATTTCTCATTTCAAATTCTATTTCAAAACGACCTATATCCAGTAGGCCTACCTAATCTAATTAATAAATGATTGTAAGGTTTTAGTCTCTTTCAAGTCTTGCGTGCAGCTTATTTTAATACAAAAAACAGCATGCACTGAATTGATGTCTAATAAACTACCTTTAACTCTTTCCCAAGGCGACAGATCAATTCAAGTCAGACTGAGCAAATGACCAAATGTTTGACAACAAACCGGCTAATATAACCTACCTGAATATAAGGTACACAAGAAGTCCGAGAAAAAGGACAAACACCACCCCAGACAGGAATCCAAGGAACAGGAACAACCCTGTAATATACCAGAGAGCTGTTATCATTCGTTGTTTAGAGTTTACAAGTTGACATCTTCAATATATTTTGAGTGAACATAAGGTCATAAGTGACAACAACGTACGCTAGCAATTTAAATCAATGCATGACTTCATATGAATAACATTAACATGCTTATGCTACAAACAGAAAATAAATAAGCTTCGTTTACGCTTATGAATTTTTTCTTTCTGAAGAACAGTGAGATTCCACTTTTCATCGTGAATATACTTACATGTGTTTAGAATCGCTCTTCCACGGGCGGACCCTGAACTTTCCGATTGGGACTCGAGCATAATGGTGATGTTATCGTCCCACATGTCGAAGAACGGATTTCTCCTCCAGGTAGCCTCGTACTGGCGGGTCGCCGCAATCTTGGTGTTTGTTTCAACGTCTCGTGACTCGGTGACGTGTTGAGTACTTCCGGTGCTACTGGGTATGTCTGGTTCATCCCGAAAGTCTGCAGTATGGAGACATGTGCATCTTAAGTTTTGGCAAAGAGTCATTTATTAAAGCAAAACTTGTCATCAATTATCATCAGTAGAAATTTATTCTCGTGCCAAATGAATTCCAATGGCCCTACGCAGCTAGACCCCTGTCATTGTGGACAGTTAAGCTTTGGGTCTTCTTAAAATAGTATGGACGATAGAAATATAAATCATAATCCAATAAGTTACATAATACGTGTTCCTCCTTGAAGAGTTGACTCCCTTATCGAACGGGTTCAAGTCACTCGACAGACTCGAATAATGTCGAAGGTCATACTGAATGCATGTACCAGTCCCCTTGGTATTGAAGACTCAGGTTCTTTCAACATCTTAGTCATACATTCAAGTTATCCGATATATAATGCTGTTTTGATTAACGGAGAATTGATTGGTTGTGAAAGTAACGGAAATCTGAGCGCTATGTTTAGCTCTACTTCCACCTTCGCGAATCAACTTTAGATTGCTCTGATCAATTTTCTTAATAGAGCACGAATATAAAAGGAAATCATGGAAAATGAACCCATGATAAAACAATGAAATTTAAAAAGGATGGAAATGTAATAGGAATACAGAATACATGAATATCACCACATAATACTTTACCCAATAATACCTAACTCGGACGTATATTTAGAACCTACTGTAAAAAATATGAAAACAACAGAGCTGGCTTCCATCGAATCCGCAAAATAATTTTATCCAAATGGTTTATACCCGAATTCATATAGAAAACGTATTTCATTCATACATGCCGATCCTCAATGCCTGGCTAATTGGGACAGGTAACAAGTTCTATCTTAGGTAAATTTATTTCTACAAGAAATGTCGTTTCCTTTGTGGTTCCTATGTAAGGTGACAGCGGACCACATGTAAGCATCTTTTACAAAAGAAGATTGTAAACCCTTACCATATTGACAGAGAAACCTCCTCTTGAAGTAACACGGCCGGGGTGACAGTCTGATCTCCCCGTTCACATTCTGGACGACTGCGCAGGTCTCGTTCGTGACGGGTACACGGACAGACAGGTCGGATGGGGGAATCACAGACCCTAAAATAAAGATGGCATGATAATCAATTTGTCAACTAAAACACGTGTTTTTAGAACTGAAAAGTAAACTGTAGACCACAAATACATTATTTGACTCTTAACCACGTCTATATCAAGATTGTGCTTGTCAATGCGACCTCACCTTTGCTGAGATCGACTGTTTACAGTGAGCCTGTTCTTATGTTCTATACGATAACTTGTTGCAAATTTTGGTCTTTGACCTCTAAGTATGGCTCACACGTTGTCTGAAGGAGTCCTCGGTGTATCACGACTGGCTGTTTTGTGTATATAAACAGCAGACAACCTTTTTTTTTCAAAAAAAAAATCCGTATTTAAAAGAGAACCATCATAATTACTGTAATGGGGATAGCGGTTTAAAAGGTCCATGAATCATTAAATGGTAGTCTTAATTAAGTGGGGTTCACGCAAAGCTATGGCATAAATGTTGTATCTTGAAATATTGTATTAAAATTGGCGCGTGGCCACAAAAAGTTCACATATATATTTCTGTGAGAGCCTTTCGTATAAACAACCACACCACGATCCATTTTTTTACAATGTACTTACCGTTGAGCCAGGCCCAGTTTGTATGTCGTCTGAGTGAGAGCCAGTAGGACCCCGGGGGCAGGTTATACAGGTCCTGACTGTAGTCCCCGAATCCGTTCACCAGTTCGGCCAGTTGACCACCCGTCTCTTCACATCTTGACCGTGACTCGGACCACGTGGACTGACCGCTTGACCACCGGATACATTTGTGATAGTCCCCGCATTTCTCGTGGTCACCTGGAAGAGAATAATTAACAATGTTCATATTGTACTTACCAAGTCGATCTTCAATGGCCCCTCGTATTGTGGTGATTTCGTCGATATTTAATAACCCCGATTTAAAGGGGCTTGCCCACACATAAGGTAATTTGCAAGTCGAAATAAAATGACGTCGAAACAATGCAGGTTTTGTATTGAATTTTTTCATTTAATGAAAATAGCTACTGAACGGAAGAATTTTTCAGAAAGAGTCAATACGACTAAGTCTATACAGACGGTATGCGATGGATTTCAAAATCGTTGTAACGCTATTTATTGTATGCAGGCTCTTAACCCTTTCCCTTACAATAACGACATTTGACGACTTTGTTGCAGACGACTTTTGAAAACATTGTGGGAAAAGGAGAAATTGCTCGAAACGAGCAATTTTTCCTTTCCCACAAGGTTTTCTACTCTTTCTGAAGAATATTGTTCAATTTCATCACATTTTGAAATGTCGTCTGCAAACTCTTTCAATTTGGGACAGTCGAAAAGTCGAAAAGGGTTAATACTTTATAAGAAAATTATTTTCCTTCCAATGGCTAGTTCTCAGCCTGTCGCATACAAAGTACAGCTCCAATACAGATAGGAAGTAACATTCGAAAATTCAAATTTGTTCTTATTTGTGAACACGGAGATTTCACATTGTAAGGTCCCTTGTTCAAGACCAAGACTTACCAAATTAAGCATACTTAGGATGCAGCTGCTTATACAAAACATGACTGCAATTGTCCGATACAAGAAAAAAATACATTTTTCGAAAAAGATGTGTCATTAGCAAACGTCTTAGTCGCAGGATATACTATTTGGTAATGAATGCCAAAAAAGAAATTTCACAAAATTCCTTTCCAAACTGAGAGCAACAGCAGACGACTAATTCAAAGCATATCAGAGGTTTGTTTCAATGGTGAAATTGGAAAGAAACGTTTGTTACAAAGAGGGACTGCTCTTTTTAAGACAATCACATCCTTTTCAAATTTGTTTTGGAGTGCACGTGTTTTGCCCCTGGTGCTTTAACACCGGGAATACAAAAAGAAAGTTGATATATCGTATGCAAATCGATGATTCGACTACACGACAGAAGCGCATTGTCCCAAAGGCCATCCATATTGAGTGTCGTGCACTTGTTTAATAAAGCAAAGGTTTCCCAGAACTAGCAATACGATAGGAAAGTCAGTTTAGTGTCTAAAATGGGGTTTGCTTCAAGGAATAACGCAAGCCTTCAACAGAATAGAAAGGGATGTAGAAAATGCTAGCCCTACACAAGCTATCATAACAATTTGTTTACTGCAATGCAATCAGTGTCAACACATTGCATCTAGCAGTAGTATCTTTTTTCTAATTCGAAAAATGTGTAGCAGATGGCATTTCGAGAGGTCTGTCAAGAAATAAAAGATAACTATTGAAGCTTGGCAAAAGAAAGAGGAAATACCAGTACCCCTTTTTAATAGAACGATGACATATTCTTTATTGAATTGATGTTTTCAGTTTGGACCATCATAAAACCCTATTTAGGACAGTGATTAAATATCGCTATTGTTTAATGTCATTTTATCACAACTCTGTTTTTCCAATTTGTCTGAAGCCAATGTAGCTGGTGGTATTTCAGTTGGAATAACGTTAGTCAGGCAATAACATCATTGCAGACATTGTTGTTGTTATTGTTATTCTCAGAGAGCTATCGATTCCTATCTGACCTAACACGCAATTCCATTTCTAGACGTAAATAAACCTGGGGCCCGTTTTACTAAACAACTTACGGAAAATGTTTGCGTAACTCATAATTAATTAACATGGATAATATCTTCAATGAAAGTACAATATTGCAATGTGACACGTCATTGGAAGCGTCTCGGAGAGACGATTCCAATGATGTGTTATTTTGCAACATTGCTTTGCCAAATATTGAAATAAAAGGACTTGTTGTTTTAGACTTACGTAAATCTTAAGCGTAAACTGTTTAGTAAAACGGGCCTGAGCTTTATAGCTTTCGTTACCCATCACTCAATTGGTGTTTGTTATCTTTGTGATTTGATTCCTACCGGAGAGAGGCCATGTGATTTATGTCAAGTTCTATACTCTAACAATTAGACAATGGAAACCTCTGGTGGGTTTTGTGTCATATTCTAAACATATTTTGTTCAAGAAATAAACACCACTATATGTACTACAATCAATATATACGACTGTTTGAACCTGTGATTTATCCCTGACCTCAAATTTAGATCTGTTTTGAAATACACTCAGACTAAATTAATTCTCCATAACCAATGTAATAAGTGGATGCATAGGTGACGAGGATAAGATTTCTTATTAAACTTATGTTGTAAAGGAAACGGTTTTGCAATTGCAGCGAACATCATTGTTAACAGTATTTTAACAGCAGTGTCGTACGGTTTGAAACAGGGACAACTTCAAGATGATGCAGTGAAATAACCCTTTACCACACGCAAAATTTTCGACTGACCAAAATTGAAATAGTTTGAAGACGACATTTCAAAATGTGATGAAATTGAAAAACAATCTTCGAATAAGGCAGAACGTATTGTGGGAAATTGAGAAATTGCTTTTTAAGAACCATTTCTCCTTTTCCCACACTGTTTTCCAGGGTCGTCTGCAACGCATTTGTCAAATGTTCTTATTGCTTTGTAATGTATGAAAGCGTGCGTTTGTTGGGAACTAGCTTCCCTGGTCTTTTCCAGCAGTGATGCATCTCAATAGATTTCGATGTTGATAAGTAAATTTTATCCAATCGTTACCAAATATTAATCGTTGGTGCGTACATGTATAATGTTTCGCTATAAAGGCTGACCAGTTTGGGAAGTTCACGTTAAACTTCGCCCAGAATTGAAAATGTAGGAAACAAACAAGACACACTCGTTGAGTATAAGACTGAAATGACTAAATAAATCTTTCGAGAGTTCTAGGCTTTGTTCTTAAACAAAAACACCTATCCTTCCCTTAACACTTATACTTTAATTCTTTAAGAACATTCGGGATTCATAAACAAAATAAGTCGTCCGCTATATTGTGTAACAGTGGGTGTAAATGTCGTAAACACATTTGCCCTTAACTTTGGGACGAATTGGTCTAAAAACCCTTGCTTTAGATGACTATCGAGATCAATCAAAAAGAAGACAAAAAGATTACTTCCTTTTGATGAATTGAATATCGAATTGCCATTCCGAGCTGAACGTTAATTAACGAATAACTAGAGTTGGTTATAGAAACAATTCAATAACTGTTTTAATTAAGGTTATTGCAAAATGTGCAAAACAATAGTGAATTAGTGAATCGTTTTCCACACAAACGTTTGCTAGAAGATTGTATCAACGAATATCAAGCATCTCTTAAATATAGCAACTCCATTCGAGGGTTCAAGGCAAAACTACATGAAGTCCTTCACAAACTTGAAGGACTTACTATAGTCATGCATCAAAACATTGCAGAGTGGCTAAATTGAGGAATATCTTTAGTTCATTATGGGCTCTTTATTACTGACTGTTCTTATAATATGGTCAACCGTGTAAACAGTTTTTCAAAAATATCAAAATAGCGTTTGTTTGTATTTCGAAACACCAATTATGACGGGTATTTGAAACGTAGTGCCAAGTCTAATTTCATGCAAGTAAAACATGTTATGTATGTAAATTGGTTTAAAAGCGTTACGAAATATTGGGTGCGCTTGTACCCCTATGACATTTTGCCAATCCTTTTAGATCGAACGTTCCACAAAGTTCATAAATTGGCTTATACAATTTGTGTTCGCCTTTTGTCACGCGTGTGTCATTTCATCAGACGATCTAAGTTTTTGCGTCGTCTAGACTATTTTTATCTATGACCTTCATGTAACCAATTCATTATTAAATCTAGAAATTTCGAAAACGATTTTTTTAGATTCTAGATAAATCAAATGTTGATACCAAAGAAACATGACCCTTGCCATTCTAATTGTTTAAGATATGATTCTATACAGTTGTTTACGGACTGACGACACAGATCTATAAAGTTACATAAGACTACATCATTGATATGCTTCTCAACTCCGATCATATCGATTGGTAAAGACATAAGTCATGTGTCTTGTAGATATAAACTGTCTAAACGGTTTATTTATAAACAATGATTCCTTATTTCCGTCCTTTAAAATAATTTTAATGAGGGAGAATGTTTGGGACCCAGATTACGAGAAATGTTGACACTCTTATCACGTGACGGTAACAAGGTGCGTCCGAGAAATAAACGTTACTGTGATTCAATCAAAGCATTGAAAGGTCAAAATGCTTGTTGCACAAGTATCCGATGGAATCATAGGTTTATGGTATCTTTGAAATTAAAAATTGATAATGGTCAGTTGTTCAGTGACCAGTACTGATTAAACCACCATTTTACACTTGTGTTATTTACATAAAACGTTCTGTAAGCTAAATAGTTAATCAGAATCGTTTCAGAACTAGAACTCCGATCCACCAAATCGTCACTAATGCCGTTTGTCGCTAAAGTCTTTTGAAACACTGTTACAAGGCAATGGTTTGCTCAAACGGAGCAATTCCCCCAATTGTTACAATTTTGTTTTCAAGGTCACTATTACAGACTAATTTTCATACTTTATAACGGACGCCTATCGTTGTTTGCGATTATATAGAATAACAGCAAATTACCATGTATACGAGGAATCGGGAAAAAGTAAGATGGTAAGCTTAAACGGTTTCCACATTTGTTACATAGTGCATAGATTATATTTTGCATGTACGCTAAGGTAAGTATTTATGAAGGGGTTGGAATAAGTTAGCCTGTACGGAAAACTTTTAACATGTCAGTAATAACTTCTCAATGTTTCAAACTGAAATATGTGACATTGCACAGTTTCTTCTGTCATAATAAAAACTGATATACCATAAAAACGATTGCGATAACCAGTCGTCTTTATCTAATGTGATGAAATTGCGGGCTGTGATGAAATCAGAAAGTCAATGCAAGACTTAGTCCATGAAAGTCATACAAAATAACCCGAATTACACAATATGATGTAAATGTAGGATGGCTGCATTTATTATACATTGAGTTTGCAATGGTGGGGCTTTTTGTGTATTCTATCATCATTTGGATAGAACACATTATCCTGCTAAAGAATGTCTAGATTACTAGATAAGCTATGCCAATATACTTTCCGTCTTGCTACTTGATTTATTTGTGTCTTATACATAATCATTTGTGTTTGTTTGGGTACCAGTCAATAGCTTGGGAAGAATACTTTGAAATAGCAAGAGCAGCGACATAAATGAAATAGTGTTGAAAATGACGATAAAACTTATTTAACAACAATTGAACGGCCTTTATTCCAAGAAGGAATATGACCTTTCATACTTTGTTGAATTGAGACTTGATGGGTGTTTTCCCAATGTACATAAATTCTTTCATCTCGTTCCTTACTCGAAGAGATGTGTAACAGACGCTATCAAAAATTGTCACATCATCGAATATACTATGATACTCTTTGAAAACAGGGAACAAAAATAAATTTTAAAACGAACTTTAGGATTGCAAAGAGCCATGCGTAAGGCTGAACCTATTACGATACATATATGAGGAGGGGATAAAACGGGGTATGCCTCCTTAGGAATATTTCCATTTTACTGGGTACAAATTGGCAGCATTTGGAGGAAACTCAGGTAATTAAATTGATTTTCACATCTCAATTTCAACGAAAGAAATGGATTCTTTTTTCTTCGTCTGGAACTTAACCTCAAGATTGATAGCTGTTCATCGGCAAAGTCCAAAACGCGTACATCAAGGCGCCAGTTGAGAAAAAAGATAAAGACAGGAATTTGTCCAATTTATGGCATGAATTCTAAGCACATCAGTCTATGACAACACTTGGATCACTGTCCTTGTTATACATTTTCTTTTAAGAAATATCAAAGCCGATACGATTTTGCTGTTACACGAAGGGAACAACCGATACCCGTTCGTCAGTTCTAAAAAAAACTTTTAATGAAGGGCATTGAGTTTAAAAATGACGCAAATATTCATACAACACGCCTACCTGAATTCTAAAACTGGAATTTTATAGAAACTGGAGATGTCATACATCGTTAAAGCATCGATTTGTTTTTTTATATGGCCTATGAATATCAGCAGTTGTATTATTTTCACTGAGACGCTTGCGAAGATCTGTTTTCTTTATCCTCTCCTTCATATGGGATTTTGTAACTGGTACAAATTGAAGACAATAAACATACGACAATTAAGCTAAACATTCTATTATACCGTTTTGGAAATGTGGTGGCCAAAAGAACAAAAATTGTTCAGAAGACAGATATCCTTTCCTGCAATCTTGTCTCCGTAGTTTTCGCTTCCAGATGCGTTATTAAACAAGGCTTTATGTAAAAGGGGGGCTAACCACATTCAGGGCGACACATTAGGAAATGACAATGTTATTTCAGTAATGAACAGAACCAGTTGATAATGTCTGTTCGAGCATTTTATCCTATCGTTATAATATTAAACAGTTCCTTGATAGGTAGTTAGATTGAATTCAGTATCGAATAGCTGGTTGGTCCATTCGAACGCAAAAAAAAAGAGTTTGTACAATCGTTTTGGACTCAACTCTTGGTACCACATCGATTGCTGTTAACGCTGAAATATTACGATTGGTTTCTTCTGATTATTCGATATCTAGGTCTCTCGCGTGACTCGAGTGCCTAGAGGGAGACTGCAGAAGAATATGATAAAACCATTCTATCAAATATTAATGGGCTTTTGTCTAGTGTCTCCAGCTAATTTGATTTATTTTCAGATATTTCCCCAAACAATCGCCAAGGCCATGCACACGCACCATCACCATTACTTGTTCAGAGTCACGTGATAAACGTCACGTGTCTATATTTACACGAGATCTCTTCTAGCATGCCGTGTTGTGGAGATTTCATGGGCCAATTTCGTTGTGCTTTGGGTTTTCGATTTGTTTAAGTATGAAGTGTCAAAGGAATGCAACTCAATATTTTGATATTACTAAAAGTCCTTTCGACAAAGTATGTTGACCCCTTCCTCTTTCTCCAGTAAACAACCATTACATGTTTTTGAGGAACACTCTCATGTGTCCGTGACCAACTCAACCAAACGCGAAATATCTTTTTTGTTCAAAATTGAAAGCACTATCAGACGTCTATGAGATGAAGTTTTTTCATTGGTTTATTTTGGCCGAAATTGTTGTGAAAAATGATTCCGTTTGTTTTCACAATTGGAAGTAAAGTACCAATCTAAATGAACGCCAACCAAGGAGATGAAGATTTCGCTTTCATCCGACAAGACAGGCAAAACTGTCATTTAGATAACGTTCTAACGGCCTCTATACTATAAATCGAATAAGAAGGATGGTGGTATTACTTGGACGAGTACCTATAAATTCACCGGCGAGGCTGACAAAATTGGCGACCGGAACATCAATGAACTGTAATTAAATGAAGAGCTATAACATTGGACATGTGAAACCTTTGTAGGTAAATACAATCTGTAGAAATCTACCAAAGGTGCGGAGTAATTTAAGTTGGTGGAACTTGTGGCCAAACCTTTTTACCAACTGTCGACACATTGGACATGCTGAAAGCTTTGTAGATAATTAAAATCTATCAAAGGTGCGGCTTAATTTAAGTTTGAAGAACGTGTGGCAAACACTCTTTCCCAAATCTTGATATTTCATTTCCCTCATCGAACCTATAGAGGTTTTTACGTTTTATAGCAATAATAACGTTTAGAGAAAAATAGCAAAGAGAACTCACTGAATCCACAGAGGTATCGGGTCTGCAATTGACATTTCGAAGCCGTCAGATACCACGCAGGGTCACGTGACCGTTTCCGTAGCAACACGCACTCTCCGTCATGGTCTTCCTCCTTTGCATTCCACGTGATCTGGTGGGCGGCTGGAGTATCAAAATATAAACCAATGACAAATTATACAATTAACAAGATCAAACTAAGTGTATCTTTAAGGTTGATAGTAATGTGAGTTTATTAGAGTTATATGCATTGTTCCTATTCAGTGGAAATGACAGAACCTATGCAATTGTCACTGAGCCTTACAGTATGGAACCGACTTCATGCTTATGCAAACAGGTTAGATCCAGGCCAGCCGCCAAGTAAATTCGCGGCTGGCCTGTGGTCTAATCTATTTGCTACTCTTAGGATCTTTCTTCAACAAAACTTAGCAGTTATTTAAGGTTTTGGAAAGCAGACAACAACAAAAATTGCTTTTCGAAAATTACCCGGCATTCTTAGGGTTAAGCAAGCTTAAAATTTTCAGAGATCAGAAATCAACTATCATTAACTAGCCTGAATGCATAGCTAAGCTTTAGCCGGAGACAAGCCTCAATGCTTTTCAGCGTTTGCGAGTTAAGTTGTTTGCCTTGAACCAACCGTTAGCCCTGGGAAGAAACCATGGCATAAACAGGACATAAACACTAGATCAAGCTGGGTAGAAAGAGGCATAAACATTCCATTAGTTAGACAACCTGTAATGAAAATCCGAGGACTTTATTTGTTCCTTGATTTGATTCAACACGGAAACGGCCTCGTGATTTCCAGTTCTGTTCTCAAACCATAACGCTATTCGAACCCCTGTCCTATATTTCCGATGTTCATAAAGCTTGTTACGACAAGACCAACAAAAGGAAGGGTGCGAGGCTCGATACTTACCTGGCCTGAAGGCCGATATACCGTGTAACCCCCCACACATCTCCTCGGGGTTCCCGTCACACAGTATATGACAGATACCTCTAGCGCGGAGAGTGGAGGTGTTTCCCAAATCGTCTTCACATAGGCACCGGTCCTCCTGTAGTAAAAAAGACAATATCCATATTGGGTCTTTGCGATGCACTTTTTTTCGCGGGATTCAAGCCCAGGACCCCGTGGTATGTGTATGGTTTTATCTCTTAGTTTGACTTCCGAATATAGGAGACCGCCGTCGAGAAATGGACAGAGAAATGTTTTCGTATTCAGAAAAACCATCTGGGTGGGTTCCAATAACGGTAGTGATTTAATAAAATGTTCATGGGAGGTAGTCTCCCGACTGGTCCCTGGAATGCCAGTTGTTCGACACGTAATAAAACCGAAACATTCTTAACTCTTATAGTGCTGGAACCGACTTCGTGCTTATCGAAACAGGTTAGACTGAAACCAGCCGCCAATTTAGTCTTTCCTCAACACAATTAAGCAGATATTTAGGGGTTTGGAAAGCAGACGACATAAAAATCTCTTAGAAAATTATCCAGCATTTTAAGGGATAGAAGCCTTACCTGAATACCAACAATACCCTGCCAATTGCAGTACTGCAGACATCCGCTAGGGGTAATGTTTGTCATTTTGGTGCCTTGGAATAGGGATCCCTCGTAAAAGCAGCCCATCTTTTCGTAGCTCTTTACATCTGAAACAAGATTAGACCCAAACTGTAAAGAGTCTTCACTTGACAGAATTAGTTCCGAATTGAAAGATAATGCTGACGGCCGTTTAAAACTTTACCCCTTAAAATGCTGGATGATTTTTAAAAAGTAGACTTTTGCGTCGTCAGCTTTTTCATATACTCAGAGTAGCAAACAGGTTAGATCATAGGCCAGCCGCTAATTAAGTTGGCGGCTGGCCTGGATCCAACCTGTTTGCATAAGCATGAAGTCGGCTCCGGCACTTTAAGGGTTAAACAAAATGGGATGGTTATTCTTATGAGCAACTTCCTGTTTTGTATTAAACAATTTCAATGAGTGAATGAAGAAAACTAGTAAAACGTATGGTTTAATTGAGCGGCTGTTGGTAAATATCAAATCTCATCGGTCTTGTTATCTTAGAAATCAACTGGATAACGAGTGATTATAAAACCAAAATAACGGTCAAAATAACAACTGATGACAGTAAAAAAAAACCGATCATTTTTACGGTACTTTCTAAATGAAACATACTCTTCATAAGGAGCAAAAGTGAGTCAGTTTAAAAAAAGAGTTTAGAACAAATAAAATGGGCCGCGTCACGCGAAAAGGGGCACCCGGACATAGCAAACAGTGTAGCCCCAGACCAGCCGCCACGTCACTGACGTGGCGGCTGGTGTGGGGTTACACTGTTTGCCATCGTAGAGGACATCAAGTTCTACCTTTAAATACATACAAATGATAACTGTCGTGGCTAGATGCTGGAATAATAGCGCTAAGAAACAGCTGAGTCAGTGGTTTATATTTATGTCCGAGTGCCCCTTTTCGCGTGACGCGGCCCAAATATTAGGGTGCGAAAGTATAATAAGCATATATAAGCATTCATTCTCCTCAAATACTAGCTTTATGCTTTTTCTGAATTCAGTCAACATGGAACAATTGTGACGTGAGAAGACATCGTCCACAGTAAGACACATCGCCTTTTGTCAAGATTCCACAATGCATATTTTAAAAATGAACAGCCTTGTGCCTAAATATCAAAGGACTAAGCGTTGTTTCTCAAAGGTTGGTATTACGTGGTAACAGACAGTAAACAACGCGTCATAGATAACGAATCATGAAAAAAGACAAAGGTATGGTATGACGCAAGATTTCTATTTCGTCAGGCGAGAAAGTAAGTTATTGAGAAAGTGCTAACCGAATTCCTTACTGCTTTGGAAGAGTGCCGAGAAAAGGCAAAAACTGTTTCGCAAATGGTATGCGTTCATGGACCCCAACGTTCGCGTAACTGTTTTTTTTTGTAATTCTTTTTTTTTTATACTATTTTGCTTTGTTATTGTTATTTTAATCTTACAGGGTTGAAGTGTTTAGCATATGCTCTTTTGCATAAATGATATTTTTATTAAATCTTGGTATTTAAATACCAATCGAATACTTCGCGAATGTTTAGTGTAACTGTGTGTGTTTTACGAAAATCCAAGTTTTCCTAAGAGTTTTCATGAAGTAAGAAATCTATACTGAAAACGTATTTCTGAAAAAAACCAGTCATTTTGCTTTAGAACAAGTCAGACCACTGAATGATTAAAGATAAAAGATTTAAAACCGATCTTTGACTTGAATATTCTGAACTCCAGCGAGCAGGATCCCGTAGTCAAAAGGCTGTATTGATTTTGCATTGCTTCTATTTGTAGGAATGTCAGAAATATCAGACATTCTTTACGTCAATGGTCTATTTTAAGCACCCTATTCTTGTTTGGGTAAACATCGGTTGTTTTCGTTCCATTTTGCTTGTTGTTGTATGCAGCCAATATAATGGGGGTGGGTGGGGGTTATTTTTACAGCAGTTCTATTGGTACTGCATAATCTCAACCAAAAGATTTATTCATATACTATCTAAATTTCAACGTCCAAAAAGATCAGTGTGCAAGCATTCTACTTGCTCTAAAGAAGTGAAAGGACCTTGAGATGTAACGCACTGCATCCCAGCAGACTTGGCTACATCTCGAATGGTTCGATCAGTTTATCAATTGTCTTCTACTAAAGAATTAGAGTTTGCCTTACAAAACCCGACTCCCCCTTATTGGGTTTCAACCCGAAATAACTTGAAGCATTAAACAAACCTCAAGTTAAGGTACGAATCAATTCAACCTTTTACCAAACGCCAAATTTACGACTGTCCCAAATTGAAAGAGTTTGCAGGCGACATTTTGAAACGTGATGAAATAGAAAAACATTCTTCTGATAGGGCAGAAAACATTTTGGGAAAAGAAGAAATTGCTCGTGACGAAAGTCGTCTGCAACAAACTGGTCAAAGGTCGTTATTGTTTGGTAATGGATTATAGTAATTGTCCCTTACCAAACTTAAGGGATGCAACTGACATAATACGTATCATCTACATGTATCAAGAATTCAAACGATGTTGACAATCAAATATGATTCAATTCAAAAACGCCTTTCTTTGGTGGCACGTGAGTGGCATGCACTTTCATACCGGATATACTTTAGTGGAATAGACCATTGATACTTGTTTTGAAACATTCAAACCTGACACTATCGCTTAACCCTTTCCCAAGCAATAACGACATTTGACCACTTTGTCACGAGCAGTTTTTCCTTTTCCCACAATGTTTTCTGCCCTGGCAGAAAATTATTTTTCTATTCTCATCACATTTTGAAATGCCGTCTGCAAACTCTTCCATTTAAGGACAGTCGGAAATTTGTTGTTTTGGAAAGGGTTAACATTCTAATAAAGTATATGATTTCTTCGTAAAATGCATCTTATCGTTTTGTTTCAACATACTTTACTTTATCTATAGCTTTTTATGTCTAGTACTCATGATCCGGTTGTATTTGAAGTGATTGTCTTCCGTCAGTTTAACGGTTCTCAGTGATTTTCACTTATATCAAGCAATTAATATAGACTATCATTTTAGTTGTGTATTGTTATAACCGGGTAAGGGACAGTTTGTTTTGTCGTCTGCTGCTTTCTTTCAATTTTGACCAGTCACAAAGTCCCAGTTAAGGAAATGGGTCAACCCATCACCAAACAATAACGACATTTGACCAGTCTGTTGCAGACTTTTGAAAACATTATGAGAACTCTAACGAGCAATTTTTCCTTTGCCCACAATGTTTTCTGTCCTATCAGAAGATTGTTTTTCAATTTCATCAAATTTTGAAATGTCGTCTGCAAACTTTTTCAATTCGGGACAGTCGAAAATTTGGCGTTTGGTAAATGGTTAAACTGATCCGAAACGGGTTACTCATTTTACATCAAGCATTCCTGATCATATTTTCTAAAGCCCATTGAAAGTCACCCCTTAACTACTCCAAACAAGTCACTTGAAACCACCATTCAACAACGAATCGTACGATTTCTTTCTTTGTTATGTTTATATAGAACGCGTGAATAAAAGATATGACCTGTTATAAACCCAATGTTCCTGGCAGAGTTTTTGCTCGTGAAAGCGTATCAGGAACGATGATCTTGAAGAGACGGCTTTTAATAATCATCCTAACCCACAAACAAAGCCTCCTGAATGTCTCGGTGCGTAATGTTACTTTTTTCTAAACAGCGTGTACAGATTAACTATTATTCAGTTTAAAAATTGCCTCTCTAGACAGCAATTCTATCGTCAGGTGTAGATAAAGGTAAGTAACTCGTACACATGTTTGATTATAAGTTGATAGAGTAAGCTCCCTTTTAATAACGAATCGTTTTGTGGGGCTTGCGAAATCTCATTCAAGTATTATAGGTTTAATCATGTTTTCATATGATAAAAATCAAGATTTTGAGTGTCCACTGAACAAATTCCTGTAAATCTAACATCGAGAAATGTTTTTCTCATTCCCCTTTTTTTCTTATACATGACGCTTATAGGGTAGGCTAACAGTAAAACACGTTAGCCGTTACTAAATCGAAGGAAATTCTTATATAAAATGATACAATGGAAAGCGTGTCCCAATCCCAGACCAATGTTTAACCCTTTTCAGTCCACATGCAAATAGAAAAATTGTTAAGGAGTTCTTAGTAGACAGTGAACTTACCTCGATAAATGACGCCCGAATCACCTTCCCATTTCCACGGTGACGTCACAAGACGAACCCCAACCCATATTTCCGTTCCGGGGCTTAACAAAGATCCAGTTGGACTGGTCAAACTCCATTGTCTCAGGTCGTCAAGGTTTTTGAATGTTGCTAGGTTACCACCGAATTCTTGACAACTTGCCAACGCGTCCGTCCAGTTACTCGTCTGTCTTGAAAATCGCAAGGCCGATTCTATAACATGACAAATAAATCAAATCGTAAATTACTTTTAACCCTTTTCCAAACAATAAGAACGTTTTACCAATTTGTTGAAGCATATCTGGAAAACAATGTGGGAAAGGAGCAATTTTTCCTTTTCCCACAATGTTTTCTGCCCTGTCAGAAGATTATTTTCCAATTTCATCACATTTTGAAATATCATCTGCAAACTTTTACGATTTGGGACAGACAGTCGAATATTTGGCGTTTGGTAAAGGGTTAAGGTTCGGTCAGGTCGATTCACACAATACAATATTAGATTGATCGCAGTGTCCTAAAATGGTTTATGTTTTAACCCATTACCAAACAATAACAATAATTGACCAGTTTGTTGCAGACGACTGTGGAAAACTTTATGGGAAAAGGAGAAATTGCTCTTTACGAACAATTTTTATTTTCACACAATGTATTCTTTTCTACCAGAAAATTGTTTTTCAATTTCATCACATTTTGAATTGTCGTCTGCAAACTCTTACAATTTTGGGAAATCTAAAATTTGACTTTTGTTAAAGGGTTAGATGTACGGTGCACGTTAAAATCTATCATTGTTTCTTATGGCGTTGCTTCCTTTACAAATATATGGGCCGCGTCACGCGAAAAGGGACACTCGGACATAAATAAAAACCGCTGACTCAGCTCTTTCTTAGCGCTATTTTTCCAGCATCTAGTCACGGACAGTTATCATTTGTATCTATTTAAAGGTAGAACTTCATGTCCTCTAAGATGGCAAACAGTGTAACCCCAGACCAGCCGCCACGTCACTGACGTGGCGGCTGGTCTGGGGCTACACTGTTTGCTATGTCCGAGTGACCCTTTCCCCGTGACGTGGCCCATATATTCAAACACAGGAACCATTGTAACTCTATCTACAGACCAGAATGGCCATGATCCAGACGTAGAACATTCGACTTTGTTCCAGCCTTTAATGGCATTACAGCTTGAAATGCCCGAGATATGTAGCGATTGGCAAATCTTGAGTATGACTATTCTGTTCTTGACATGGAGGCTGGTTTTCTGTTTGCAACATCCTCAATGTTCGGTGTATTTTCTACCTATGACAACGGCCAACCGAGTCATAGTGAACGAAGAGAAATGAACTGTTCTCATACCCTTAGAATGCTGGGTAATTCTCTAAAAACGAATTTTGTGACGTCTGCTTTCCAAACCTTTAAGTATCTGCTTCATTTTGATGATAAATGATACTCAGAGCAGCAAACATGTAATATCACAGGCCAGCCGCCAATTTATTTGGCGACTGGTCTGGATCTAACATGTTTGCATAAGCATGATATCGATTCCAGGACTAATATACAATTTAGCCATTAGTACAACTATTGAAACTGATAGACGCACACGCGGATATTACAGTCTTTATATCAATATGTTGAATTGATATTGAGTCAATCCAACGATGAAGAAGTGAATCAGAAGTCAGAATGTCTTCCTGTTCTTCTTTTTGAGCCTCTTCAATCAACAGCTATTGAAAGTACACGTAGTTTTCGTACAAGTTGCATTCTTTGATCTGCCCTTCAAAAAATCGATTTTGGAAAAAAACAACTGCTTACGCGTATAGTGTTCCTTTTTATTTAATAAGACATCGAATATGTGTGATATAATTGTATAAAAGCCTTATAAAAGAAAGAATAAAAAAGAAAGAAAACAGACAAAAACAATGGCACACGAAATTCATCCAAAGGAAACGTTACCATAACCTAACGATTTAAAACTGTAATTAAAGGCACATGAAAGGAGACAAGTACAAATAAATTACTGAAAACATATATCGAGTTCTTTTATTATGTTGTTAAAAGTCATGAAAAAGAATTAATGAATGCATTGAGACCCTATTACATAGACTTCTTTAACATAAGTTAGTTTGTGCTTGAAATATAGCTGTCTCCAATTCAATCATATTTATCAACAATCTGTTCGTTTACATATTCAAAATAACGAGTTCTGATTGGTCGGTTGAAATATTTGTGTGTCAACTGACAAGGTCAAAAGTGAAGAATCAGGCAATCTGAATTATTAAACTTGCTAATCTTGGTTATTTCTTGTTGCCTTTCACGTTAAAGTTGTGCTGATAGGTTTTTTCTTGTGGTAAATATTTGAATCAAACCAAATGTTTATCAAATGATATAGTTTGATATAGCATTAGTTTCCTTTTATGAGCCTTTAAGTAATGACAAGAAGAGAGCATGTGCATATATGTGAAACATTTACCTGTTAAATAACTTCGGGCACCAAAGAAACAAAGCTTTAGATCTGATACCTTATGCTGATTATATGTCAAGGTTTAAACAAGGGCCACCATTATAAGTGTTTGTTGTGCATGTACATCTATGACAATGTAATTGGATTCTGTAATAAATGATTGATAAAACAATGGAAAGACACAAGTTCTTCTCTATAAATAAAGAAAGTATAATTTGTAGTAACAAAACTGACAAGTTGTATGAATTTAACATACTATGCTGATTTTGCTTAAAGCAAATGAATAAAACAATGTCATGATAAAAAATTTACTTTTCAAAAGTTTACAATTCTTAATACCAAATACATGTGTACATTACCTGCATTATTTATAAGATATAAGAAAACCACACAAACATTCCATCTAAGTCCCAATTTCAGCATATTTAAATTGCAGACTCCACTCCAGCACCAATTATATATTAATAATCCCTCTCTCCTTGTCGCCATGACACGCATTCCACTTTGGTGACACAGAAATGGGACCCACTTTTGTCCTACATAGCCACTATGCTATGCGATCAGTAGCGGTTCTAGCAGCAGCTGTGGGAGTTCAGACCTCTGTCAGCATGTTCCATCTTATATGTCGGCATCTGATCATTGGTTACAAACGAGCCTTTGATGATGGTCAGTCTGTTTTCCTGCGGATTCCCCTATCGTTAGTTAAGGCGGGAACTCAACTTGAACCTTCTGGTTGAAAGTCCATTCTCCTTATTACTCAGTCGTTAGCTCTTGGCAAAACGTTTGCAGTGATAGTAAATCTTTAATTCGGATATTTTCATAATGTTGAAATGAGTAAAATAGGAGGTGTACGATGGTATCCTCGTCTATACGATCCTACGAATAATCCGAAAACTATAAACAGTCTAACATATTTTGGAAATGACAGGCTGAGAAAGTGCATGCTTCTTTGCTTTGGCCGACAGAAAATTTGACAGAAAATAACGCTCAAAAGACAAAAACTATCCAAATAATTCTGGCTATACCTATTCTTATCGAGTTTGGGTAATCAGAATGACTTGTTGATAGAGACAGAATAAAAGAGACCATGCTCATAACATTTTTTTTCTGTCTTTTGACGAAATGAAATTTGGCCTCTACTGGTCAAACGAAATATTTCGGACTTTCGTGACAAGCAACATTTGCTGATCTGTGAAAAACAATCGCTATTATACAATCTAGTGTTAAATGTTTCCCCTAAAACCTATCGAAAAGCCAAAATAGCTGTACAAAAGCATTGGAGTAGGGAACACAGTGTAGGATTGTCACAGAGCAAGCTGTTAGGCGAGTCGGTTCTGCGGGGTAGGAAGTCGCTACTTACACATATTTCCCGTCTCACTAATGAGCGACGCATAGCCACAAATAGGGTCGCTATGTGATATTAGCGCAGTCTACGCAGATCGACGTGTACAGCGCATAACACATGCTAAGCTTAGGCGACATCGTTCACTTTCTATATATTGTGATTTATAACGATTTATATAAACTGCATGACACAGTAATGAATACATTACATGTACAGTGATTCTCTGATAAACCTGTATGGGTGGATTTACTAGATCCGGAAGAACATTAGATTGGTTGAATTATGGTCCGTATTTGGATTACTGAAGTTTTAGTACGAACGACTAATAAGCTGGAGTTCAGCAGGAGCAGATAACATCTGGCATACTGCGCAAATTCTCGACATCTGACCCCTGTAAAACAGTTGTAACATGGAGAAATCTTTTGATGTGTTAGGAACAGTTTTTGCTTTCTTTTTACCCATTACCAAACAATAACGACATTCGACCAGTTTAGCGCAGACGACTCTGGAAAACATTGTGGGAAAAGGAGGAATTGCTCTCAATGAACAATTTCTCCTTTTCCCACAATGTTTTCTGCATTAGAAGATTATTTTTCAATTTCATATTTTGAAATTTCGTCTGCAACCGCTTTCAATTTGGGACAGTAAAAAAGTTATATATAGATATATGTTATATATCGAAGTACATCGACTTTCAAAATAGCAATGCTCCACTATATTGCATTTCTTTTCTTTCATCGAGATACCATCGCCAAAATGAAATATTACAAACGGAAACAAATGTATGTACAAGAAAAGAGTAGGCCTAGTCTGTAGTATATGGAACTCTGGTCCATTAAAAGGACTCTTTCACTGAATGAGATTTAAATATTTTTAGAAAAAGATGTCTTTCACGCATAAAATGATATCACAGATCCATTAAGTTATAAAAAAATATATAGTATTGAAACACTTCTCATAATAGGTCAGTGGAAATCTAACACATTTATATTGCAGATATATTGAACCGTTTAAGCAGTTTGTTTTGTAAACAATGATATTTTATTTCCGTCCTGCGAGACGATTTAAATGAGGGAAGAGTGTCTTGGACCCAGATAATGAAATGGTTCGATACTCGGGTCACAAAACACTAGCAATATGGGTCCGTAAGCAACCCACTATTTGTAAAACAAAGTAACACGGAATCAATTCACAATGAAAGGCCGGATCGACAATCTCTCTGGTTTGAAATAAAGGATGTTTTATATTCATCTTTGAAGACCATGAAAACATTCATGAGTGCACTTAGGTTTACGCACAAGAAACAATTGAGAAGAGACAACGATGTGATAACCAAAGTGCATGGCGAATTATCATCTTTTAGGTTTTTAGCCATGTTTGTATGTGACAATTGATGCCATCACCTTGGTCACTATCATAAACTACATTGATTGATTGACACAGAATTGTATCTCCTTCCATAAAAAGTCATCCAATCAACTTATATATACTGGCTTTCCATACTATATCTTACAATGAATGCAATCCTCTATTATGTAGGTGGAAGAATATTTTGCTGGCAAAATCACACAAAAAAAAATAGTAGGGAGGTACGGAAAACAAAAACAAAACTACTTTATGTAATAAGAGACTTTAATTATTCCATTATCACTATTTACCAAACAAAAAGGAATTCTTGGCTTTGAAATTTAACAAATCTGCAGAGAACAGTTGATATCCAATTAGCATTGAAGGATTGGTACCTCTCAGATTATATAAAAGAGTCTACTAACACAAAAAGGGTAGATTGAGAATATTTGCAATTTACCTTTCCCAACAAGTCTTTCAATGCTTGTCTGCAGAAACACTTTAAATTCCTGGATTATTTGGAAGTATATTAATTTAAAAACCTTTAACATGTAACGATACGATACGTATACAACATACAGTACTGAACATTTAATGGAAACTAGAACAAAATCAATGCAGAAATAAACCATGTTACTCAATTAAGAAGTTAATGACTAATCAAAACAGAAGGGTTCAGGCAAAGATATTTGGATATTGACTTAATAAAATAAGAAAAATTGGAGCTACACTTTAACCAAGTTTCATTAACTCTTTACTAAATTCATGACAAACGCAAAATCTTAAGTTTGGATGAAACCATTAGTAAAAGTTGTGTAATTACGTGTACATTAATATAAAAACGGCTTTATCAATTTGAATCTGTTGAAACGGCACATTACATCAAACATTACTTGTTATTCTAATCAAGTAAAACATAGATAAACAGCAACTTATTTTCGAACATAATTTCTCTACAACCATATCACATTCCTTAAATAAGAATGTGTGAACTGTCCAAATTGTTGCACCAGCATACTCATACATTTATCAGATGACAAATGTGCATTGATCTATAGTGTTGGCTAGAAACTATTGTGATAAAAGGATAGGGGACAAACTAACCAAAGTGGTCAATCGGAACTACTCAGGTATTTCCGTGAGCTGTGAAATACACATCGGATATAAGTGTAGGGTTACAATTTTTCGGGTAAATCTGCATCAGGCAATTAACACATTTTCTAAGCGTGCACGTTAAGTAGTTCAATGTGTATGGAAGTGTTGGACATCCTTTTAAATCATTTTTTATCAGTAGCTCATACCAAATGGCGAAATTGTTGTTGTGACATGTATAGTTGTTTCCTCAATCAAATTTAACGACTTTTAAGATTTCACATTTCAGATCTATTTTTAAAAACGAAAGTAAAGTGACGTCATTCTCGCGGGAAACAATATGGCGTCATCCTTATTATTTCAGAGGTGTTTTCATTGGATAAACCCGATGTGTTCAGATTGCAAAGTGGTTTCTCAAGTTTTCTGCAACAGTAACTTTTACCCTTGACATGCTTGAACTGACTTCATGATTATGCAAACAGGTTAGATCCAGGTCAGTTTGCTACTCTGGGTATCTTTGTTTAAATTTTTGTATAAAAATTTAGAAAATTACCCAGCATTCCAAGGGTTGAAAAGAGGTTTTAACCACCTGCTGCCCACTTTAGTGACTGGGACCCTAAATTGCATGTCCAAGCTGTAACAGTAGAATGAAATATCTGGATCATTGTGACTACTGGGACACCAACAGCAGATGACAAATAAACTCAGTAAGTAGTAAATAAAAAGTAAAGGGTTAAAGGGGAAAGAAATTGTTGTCTGTTTAAACTTTCAACTTGAACAAATAACATAATAATATATAGACACCATGCTGTGATAATATAAATCTGCTGGAGAAAACATCAATGAAAAGGAAAAACAACTTTATAACAAAATGAACAATCTAAACAGGACAATCAAATAAAGCAAAAGACAAAGGTTGTTAAATACAAAGAAATTCTACAACAAATAACAAGACTAATACGACTATAACTAGAAATATGTCATTTTTACATGGAGGGTTAATGAATAGACAGAATTCACTTGCATACAAAAAGATTCTTTCCAGCTGTTTATGACCTGTGGACATAATCTTTTGCACATATCTAACATTTTGAAAAAGGAAAAACAATATAAGGTCAAATAAGAATTTTAGCGTTATTTCATTTATGACCATTCAGTAGATTTCATATCAGGCAAAGTATTTGCAGATATACCTTATGCTGAGGTGAGCATATATTCAGAAAGCCCTAGTCTTACAAGAGTGTGGGAATAAAGGATATAACACCTAACCTCAAAGACCATTGAAGACATAAGACAAAATATGTACCTTTATTTATCACAAACAACACATGATTCAACTACAGCATCTCATTCTGAAAAAGAAGGTGACAAAAGAAGAAATTGTCACAACTTTTTTATTTCTAACTGGCTCTGTGAGATCCTCAATGAACCATTAACAGGTTTGATATTTGCACGTCTTGACGCAGAGCTTATACAAAAAGTTAAGAAACTGTCGGATATTTAAAAATCACTAGTAGTTTAAATCAGTAGCTTTATACATATTAGAATTATCGTTATAACATATTTATAGGACAATCTTCAACATAAAAATTGCATTAATAGGCACAAATGACTTAGGCAGTTAAAGGGACATAGAGAGGCACATGGAATAACACTTAGAATTACATAATGCTCTCAAATCAACCCTTTTAAAAACAACCCAATACTAATCAATAACGACATTTGACCAGCTTGTTGCAGACAACCCTGGAAAACATTGTGGGAAAAGGAGAAATTGCTCTTAACCCTTTACCATATGCCAAATGTTCGACTGTCCCAAATTGGAAGAGTTGGCAGACAACATTTCAAAATGTGATGACATTGTAAAATTATCATCTGATAGGACAGAAAACATTGTGGGAAAAGGAGAAATTGCTTGTTACGAGGAATTTCTCCTTTTCCCTCAGTGATTTCAGAGGTTGTCTGCAACAAACTGGTCTAAAGTTGTTATTCTTTGGTAGTGGGTTAAATGGTAGAAAAAATATGCATAATTGCGTTAATAACTAACACCAAATTGTTCGAAATATTGAAAATATATGGCTAGCTAACATTATTACCAATTTTCATTGATTCCTTGTTTTCGCTTACATATAAGCCTTTTTGAACAACCATAGGAATATGAAAAATCATTAAAAAAATCATTGTAAATTTTGTTCAAACAAGTGCAAAAGAAAACTTCTTGTAACAAGCAACCATTCCTCTTGATGCCACAAGATAAGAAATCACTTGTTACATGCAATTCTATTTTTCCTGCAATCTTCTGATGCCGTTGTACAATAGGCACTTTATAAGACATCTTTCTTCAAATATTTAAGAATTTTCTTCATAGATGTACTCAAAACCAAAAATATATGCCAATCCCTATTTGAAGCGTTAAAGCATAGAATAAATTCCAAAATGAAGAATGCATTTCACATTGCTTAAACAATAACAAATAAAAGTCCAGCAATAAGAAAAGTAGCTTGTAATGAACCAAATTATCTTTTTTAAAAATATTTCCAAACTACATTTGAAATAAGCTAGTCAATTGGTAGTTGCCAAGGTAACAGAATCAAACTAAACGCTGGTTGGTTTGACCATTCTTGAAGATTGGAATGAAGAACTGTTCATTGTTTGGTCTGACATGAAATCATCTTTGGAATACTGCTTTACTCTGAAAAAGGCAGACAAATATCACATATTATGTAATATTCAGTTTTTCTCAACAATTCTTTTTCCATTATATTAGAACTCCATGTATCCAAACCAGTACAACATTGTGTATGATGTTTAACACTTTATCAACAATTGTTCAGTTATGTAACGGCTTTCCTGAATCCCACCAGTACAAGGCTAGGGCTCTAAAGTGACTAGCCAAAAGTAATTCCCAAGAAACCATAAGTATCAATGGGGCTCAAACCCAAGAACTCCAAGTTATAATTCCGTCAACTTAACCACTGGGCCATACAGGACCCACAACCGGTAGAACACATCATTGACTAGGTGCATGGTTTTCATGTTACCCCTATTACCCAGTCACAATCATGAAGGTAACTCAGTACTACTAATATTTTGCCTTTGGAACGTGCATCTGGATGGGCATTGAACATGCTACCCCCACCATGAGGAGGAATCTCTACCTATGCATTACCATGGATGTCCGTTTACCAAATGTCAAATTTTCGCCAGTCCCAAATAAAAAAATTTGCAGACGACATTTCAAATTGTGATGAAATTGAAAAAATAATCTTCTGATAGGGCAGAAAACATTGTGGGAAAAGGAAAAATTGCTCGTTAAGAGCAATTTCTTCTTTTCCCACATTACTTTCCAGAGTCGTCTGCAACAAACCGGTTCATGTCGTTTTTGTTTGGTAATTGGTTAAGCTAGATTAATATTTTATAAGAATTTGAATACACTTAAAGGGAATAACAAGGCTTGTTTTCTTACAACGCAGTTTCAGAAATTTTTATGATATATATGACAGGCATATGTATTTATATATCGCATCAATATCATTTCAGTTATGGTGGAATGCCCGAGAAAGGATGATGGAGGAAGACTTAACTGCCCATAAGGGCTGGTCAAGCCCGGTAGAACCATCGGCAATTTGTAAGTTAGTCGGGGGACTACCTCTCATGAAAATCCATATCCCTCACCGGAATTTAAACCCACGCGGAGACGGGCCATATGATTTAAAAGTTCTGTACTATAAGCACTAGGCCACGGAGGCCACAAAAAGATAGGCATAATATGCATATAAATGGACAACATTGTCTTTTAAAGGTCCCTGTCCACAAAAGTTAGAAATTAATTTCATTAAAATTGTTAAATAGCTGTACTGTTTAATGGTATGCACTGAAGAATAATCATTGGAAACAAAATTAGATTATTTCTAATTCTTTCACTTTTAAGATCTACCCATATCAACTGTACAAATATACTCAATTAAAGCTTCCTGAATTGATTATGATTTCAATAGCTACTTTTAATTGTCTATCAAACAATAATTCAAAACACTGTATTGTTTCAACAACATTTGATTTTGACTTTGAAATTTTCTCTTATGTGAACAAGCACCTTTAATCTAAGAACATACCTCAGAATGACCAAGCCAAATATCAAACATAGGCCATATTAAGTTCATAATAGTCCATCCTATTCTCCCCAAAATAGGAATAGGTGATTGGTTTAAATTGAGAGCAACTACAGACAACAAAAACAGCTTTAACCCTTGAAGTGCTGGAACGGATTTCATTCTTATGCAAACAGGTTAGATCCAGACCAGCTGCCAAGAAAATTGGCGACTGGCCTGTGATCTAGCCTGTTTGTTACTCTGAATATCTTCCCTTATCAAAATTAAGCAGATATTTAAGGTTTTGGAAAGCAGACAATACAAATATCTATTTTTAGAAATTAACCCATTATTCTAAGGGTACAGGAGTATTGGTAATTCTTCTCAAATCCCTGTACATGTATTGTTTGTAAGCAATTTTAAAGCAGATGACACAAAAAATCTTTTTTAAGAATAAAACCTAACAAACTAAGGGTTAAATAGATAAATCTTTATGATTAAGGGCTGATACCACTCAACCAGTCACCATTAGTAGATTTCTGGTAAGAAGTTATATGTTAACCCTTCACCAAAAGCCAAATTCTTTTTTTGTCCCAAATTGATAGGGTTTGCGGACGACATGTCAAAATGTGATGAAATTGGAAAATAATTTTGTGATAGAGCAGAAAACAATATGGGACAAGGAAAAAAAATGCTCGTTACGAGCTATTTCTCCTTTTCCCACAAAGTTTTCTAGATTCATCTACAACAAAGTGGTTGTATGTTGTTATTGTTTGGTAAAGGGTTTAGAGAAATTACCTCACTATACGGGATCAATGAATTTTAATCAGGACTGGACCTGAGGTGTCGCAGACTGTTCTTGCGTGGGACTACTTTCTGTCTGTGTCGAGGGGACTAATTTTTTGGTGACATTCTCAATAATCTCCCTGAGTTTTTCACTGTCTGCGTATTTTGTAATACTAAGGGGATCTTCCTTGATTTCCGCCAAAGCTTTCTTCACATCCTTGTCCTGAGAAAGAAAGAACTGGTTTTAACTCTTATAGCGCTGGAACCGACTTCATGCTTATGCAAACAGGTTAGATCCAGGCGAGCCGCCAAGTTAATTGGCGGCTGGCCTTTGATCTAACTGGTTTGCTACTCTAAGTATCTATAGGTTTTGGAAAGCAGAGGACACAAAAATCTATTTTTAGATAATTACCCAGCATACTATGGTTTAAGCAACAAATGCCAAATCCACATACTATAAACAGTACTCAATATTCCTTCCAATGTATATATTTGATCATTGACAGCGAAATATTCTTTTGGCTTTATTAAACATTTGAAACAAAAAATTGGAAGAGCCAAGTTTTTAAATTTGAACGATGAATTTCATAGAGCAAATGCTTGACTTAGATATTGAGGTCTGGCAAAACCGTTTGGCAACACTTATTCAAACAAGAGGACCCTGAGGGTCCTGGATCACTCACCTGACACTTGTAAAGTGTTGGTTACAACAATGTTACACATGAGTAATGGACAAGATTTGTCTTAATTTGACAGTGATCTACTTTTGACCCCAAGTTACTCATAAACTGACTTGGTTGAGATATAACAGGTTGATCATTTTGAGCAAGTTTGATCAAATTGGGCTGAATATGTAGCTTTCATTGCTTTTAGACTGTAAACAAGGTTTTTCAAAGATTCGACCTAGTGACCTACTTTTTGACCCCACACTACCCATGTTCAAACTTGATCAAGATACCATCAAGGTTACCAGTCTGAGCAAGTTTTATCAAGATTGGTCAGAAAATGTGACTTCTAGAGTGTAAACAAGATTTTCAAAGATTTGACCTAGTGACCTACTTTTTGACCCCGCACCAACCATGATCAAACTCTATTGAGATATCATCAAGGTTATTATCCTGAGCAAGTTTGATCAAGATTAGGCAGAAAATGTGGCTTCTAGAGTGTAAACAAGATTTTACTAAGATTTGACCAAGTGACCTACTTTTTGACCCCACCCCACCCATGATCAAACTCGATCGAGAAATCATCAAGGTAAACATCCTGAGCAAGTATCAGGAAGAATGGGCCAAAAATGTGGCTTATAGAGTGTAAACGCTGAAATTGTTGACGACGCACGCATGCACGCACGCACACACTACAGACGACGGACAGCAGCAAATATACAACCATGAAAGCAGAAAGTACATTAACTAACTTGGAAGAAGAAAATAGAGTGCCTTAAAAGAAGGAAATACACTTATACCTTGCAAGTGGATAATACACTTCCTTGAAAAATAATAAACACTACCTATTGAGTATAAATTACCCTAAATTGAAAGCAGAAAATACATTTTTACCTTGAAAGCAGAATATTTACCACCTTGAAAGCTGAATAAAAACTATCTTGAAACATATTATACACTATATACAAATTAGAATCAACACTACAGTCGAGCCTCGATAGTCCAAACGTCGTTAATTCCGAACATAATTTGTAGGCAACGGTCCTTACCTTCATTAATTCCACTGTTTAATCTGGAAAATCCGCGTTCCGGCTCCGGACAATTTAAGTCGGGAACCAAGCCTAACTTCTAATAGTATATGCGCACAACTAATCCGGAAACCAGCATAATGATTATTTTTCTTTGCAGTTACCTACGTTTATTGATGATACGGTAACCCAACATTCACACCTTTGGCAAATTCGCATGTATGCTTGATCATTAAATGTCACCAAGTGAAGTGCAATGAAACGTGTTGATTGTAAATTGGTCATTTAGTCAGTTAACTGGTCTAACCTGATTGCAATTATCGTTGCGTGCAGAAAGCCAAGTTTGTAAAAGGTGTTGACTCGCTGCATTGACAGCGATTAGGAGACAATGTCTGGCAATCATTTTCATTTATTACGTTTTTTTTTTTACTTCATAGTAATTATTATGAAAAACGGTGTATAGGTAAACATTTCACCGGAAACCCACCAATTGTTTATTCCAGATTATTCGTTAATACAAACATTACTCCTCGGAACGAAAGTGTTCAGATAAACGAGGCTCCACTGTATATTTAAAGGGGAATATTTACTATCTTTAAAGTAGAATAAACACTATCTTTAGAGCATAATACATACTATCTTGAAAGCAGAATAAAGCATATCTTGAAAACATACACTATCTTTAAGGTAGAATAAACATAATATTGAAAGCAGAATAAACATTATCTTGAAAGCAGAATATACTATCTTGAAAGTAAAAATATACTAACGCTACCTTTAAAAGGGGAAATATAATACATTTGAAAGGGGAAACATTCAACTTTGAAAAAGGTCAATATACTACTTATAAAAAGGGGAATTTACTACCGGTACTTTGAACAAGAGCTGTCAGTAAGACAGCATGCTCGACTATACGGCAATGTTGGAGAGGGGTATAGGTCAGTAAAATATTATTTTTCCTAAAATTTGAGGGTGCAAACAATGATTCCCTACAATTATAGCTGTTGAGAAACGAACATGCATGCAAAGTTTTAACCAACAATTTTTAAGTACAAAGGACCGCATAATTAGCTTAATTTCAAATCAAGTGATTTGAAACTTGGTCAGGGATCTTAGATTTTGACCCTAAACACATGTGTGAAGTAGCAACCCATTTCAGACAGTGGTTCATGAGATACAAACTTGCATGTAAAACTTAACCAAGATTTTCTAAGTACCAAAAGCCGCAAAATTTGCTTTAATTTTAACCTAGAGGTTTGAAACTTGGTCAAGAACCTTAAATCATGACCTTGAACACATTTGTGAAGTATTAATCCATTCACTATAGTAGTTCATGAGATACAAACTTGCACACAAAAACTTAACCAAGATTTTTTAAGTACAAAAAGCCGCAAAATTTGCTCAAATATAAAACCAAAGGTTTAAAATTGGTCAGGGACCTTAAATTATGACCCTGAAAACATTTGTGAAGTATCAATCCATTCACTATAGTAGTTCATGAGATACAAACTTGCACCCAAAAACTTAACCAAGATTTTTCTAAGTACAAAAGGCCGCATAATTTGCTTAAATTCAAAATTAGAGATATGAAACCTGGTCAGGGACCTTAATGTATGATCCTGAACACATGTGTGAAGTATCAACTCATTCCATACAGTAGTTAATGAGATACAAAATCGCACGTAAAAACTTTACCAAGGTGTGATGCTGACAGCGACGCAGACGCCTGGGTGAGTAGTATAGCTCTCCTTATCCTTCGAATAGTCGAGCTAAAAAGGGAAAATACTACTTTGAAAAAGGAAAATAAACTACCTTCAAAGCACTTCGAAGGGCTGGATCAGATAGAAGCTCCTTAATATCGGGTATTTCTTCCTCATCCTCGGCTATTTTGTCACCATCTGCAAGTAAATCTTATTTGATTTAACTTAAAACATTTCTTACATTCTGTTATGAATATTCAAATAGTTTATCCCATTACCAAACAATAACAATATTTGACTAGTTTGTTGCAGAAGACTCTGGAAAACATTGCGCAAAAAGGATAAATTGCTCTTCACAAGCAGTTTCTCCTTTTACCACAATGTTTTCTGCCCTGTCAGAAGATTATTTTTCAATGTCATCACATTTTGAAATGTTGTTTGTAAACTCTTTTAATTTGGGACAGTCGGAAATTTGGCGTTTGGCAAAGGATTATATTGCAGTATCAACCAATTTCATTTACAGTGATGTCACGTTAATCCGAACACGCCCGTTCCCAACAAAAAGTCCGGATCACCAGATCATCTGGACTAATGAAGGAGAGCATGTTCTAATACACATTAAGTCATAAACAGTCTGTATGCACGAGTATACTTATAACCCTTTAGCAAACGCCTAATTGTCGACCGTCCCAAATTGAAAGTTTCAGACGACATTTCAAAATGTGATGAAATTCAAAAATAATCTTGATATGGCAGAAAACATTGTGGGAAGGGGGGAAATTGCTCGTCACATGCAATTTCTCCTTTACTCACAAAGTTTTCAAAAGTCGTCTGCAACAAACTGGTCGAATAATTCCATTCCCTTACAATTTTGTTCGGATTGAGAGACATCCGGATAATCGGGGTCCAGATAAACAAGGCTTCACTGTAATCTCTAACATAAGGTTGCTGTTAATCAATCCATTTTTTTTTTTATCATTTTAATAGTTATCATAATCATGATGAAGTTTATTAATGTGTCTGCTGTCTGGGAGAGGTTAGTTGAATTCTATTGGTTCTACAATTGCTATATGTAGGACCAGTTTTCCTTGTATCAATGAAAAATAAATTAATAAATACAACACCCACATGATTCCTTAACCTAAAACAGCATTTCAATACTATTCAAAATTGAAACCACACACAGACAGGTGTTCATTTATCAAGGTTTAAAAATAATACTTTGGATATATTGGGTAGAAAATACTGTTACAAATAGAAAAATTGTTACTTTGGTGCAAAAGGTTCTAAAATCTATAGCTACAGTTGTACTATGCACCTTAAAACACCATTCATTCATTACAGAAGTTCATTACAGAAGTACTCCAATGGCTTTAACATGAAAGTAAAGGGAAATTATGCAAATTTTTTCAACGTTTAACCCATTACCAAAGAATAACAACATTAGACCAGTTTGTTGCAGACGACCTCTAAAATCACTGTGGGAAAAGGAGAAATTGCTCGTAACATGCAATTTCTCCTTTTCCCACAATGTTTTCTGTCCTATCAGGGAAAAAATGGTTAAACAAAGTTTTATTGATGTATGAAGTACATGTATGTTTAGGCAGGACACATTGAAATTACAAAAAGAAACAGCGTGTTTAAAATTATTTCTCCTTTTGCAACAATGCTATTTAAAAGAGACCTAAATATTGTTTGAATAGGGTGCATGGTTACAAAAGGTTAAAAATATAGTAAGAACAAAACATCTTTTTACCTTTTTTGTCTGTCGTTGAGCCTTTGAAAAGACTTACAGAACAAATTTGTTTTTCTTCACTAGACGCTTGTTTATCCTCATCAACAGTTTGTTTCCCTTCATTCTCATTGGTCGGTTCTTGGTCTGTCATGTTTAAATTGTCCAGAGATTCTACTTGTGAGTTTTCATTCGCTTGTTTTTCTTTCTCTTCCTCTTTTTCTTTTTCTGCCTGTTTTTGGAGTTTCTTATAGGCTTCTAAAACAGGTACAAAAACATCCAGGTGTTACAATCTCTGAACCTAACAGTTGGCCAAGGTTAACCCTTAGAATGCTGGGTAATTTTCTAAAAATAGATTTTTGAATCATCTGCTTTCCAAACCTTTAAATATCTGCCTAATTTTGTTGTGGAAAGATACCCAGAGTAGCAAACAGGTTAGATCACAGGCCAGCTGCCAATTTACTTGGCAGCTGGGCTGGATCCAACCTGTTTGCATAAACATGAAGTTTGTTCCAGCACTATCAGGGTTTAAAGACAAGAAAATAACCAAGTATCCCTTGCTTATCTGTCATTTCCTCTCTAAATGGTATCAAAGGCCATGGGATGGCTAGTTTTAGGTATTTGAGGCCCTTTTTCCCACATTTTATTTCCCAAATTAAGGAGGGCAATTTTAATGTGTATAAATTTATAGGCAAAGCATTATTTCCTAGCTTCAATTTGAAAGATAAAACAGGAATAATGAATATATTGACTGTACATAATAAATGCAGATGCAAACTGACACAATTTAAACCTTGCCTAAATCTTTAATTGTTGATTATCATGCAAAGGTCTTATCAAGAGAATTTATGATAAATCAATCATAACTGTATTCTGAATGAAACACAAAATACAACAGATGCAATAGTTGCTCATCTAGAACTATTAATAAACAGTCCAAATAAAAATCTTTGTTAAGTAGGTTTTACACTATGCAGGGTTCGCGCTGTCGATCTCCAATGGAGCCATTTGCGACAAAAAAATGAAAGTGGCTGCAAAAAATCAATATTGGCTCAAGCCATTTTCGCCAAAAACTGTCACGCGAAGTCCCTTCAAAATATAGATATAAATCTCATTGTTTTGAATGGGTCAGCTGGGGGTAATAAGACCCATTAAAAATTGATAACCAATTCAAGCACAAATCTGTCACCTGGTTGAGAAAACATGGCCGAAATTTATATGGGCAAGATTACCGCGATCATAAAACAGCTTCCTCCTGCTTGTCACACAAAGAGAACAACATCAACTTTACCCACCAAATGTGTGAACAAATACAGGTCAGTTGGGGAATGACAAACCAGACAGATAACAGAGATTGGCAACTCCCGAATTATCGCCAAACTCTCGCGTGTCGCTAGTCCAAATGATCCAGACGTAGATATTTCACTCTGTCACGCAGTTTCAGCTTGGATCATCCGAGTTAGCGTGTCGCGTGAATTCTGCGAGATAATGTATACGCGCACCTGCCTATCGGGCCTTTATCGGTTGCCATGGGAGAAACCATGCCATCCTAATTTCTTACAGACGTTTTTAAGTTTCTCTTTACATTATTTAAAGTTTGCCACACTGTATTTTCTGATTTTAAAGCAAATCGTAGTCAGTTTTCAACTTCGATGTCGCAATGAAATAAAGTATCTACGCAGAGTTGTTTTATTGATGCAATTCGTCCAAATTCAGTTTTAAATAAAAAACAGATAAAAGTTACAAACAGGAATTTTATAATGGTTCTTCGAAATATCCGTGTATCTATGTCTCTGGACAAACCATGCAAAGCAGCATATTTTTCACATGAAACTACTGACATTAATAATTCTATTTTTAGAAAATTTGGAAATCAAAGTACTGATAGCACAGTATTGGCATACTGGATTAGAAATCGTCTTCAGTTGCAGTGGTGGAAAGGCATATTGGTGTAAATTTAAAGGGTAAACATGTCTTCATATTCCACTAAGTGAATAACTTATAATTATGCTTATTTGATAATTTCAGTTAATTAGAATACATATAGTAGCTCCTGAGTTACAATTGAAGACTGACAAGGGGAACTATTTTGAGGAATTTTGAGATGGAAATGCTGATATTGTGTCTTTGTGCTACAATTAGCCAATGCATTATGAATAGGTTGTGACAAGTTTTGAAAACTCAGCAGACTCTTCCATGCAAAATCATTTCCTCAGATTAAAATTCTTCATCAGTTCACAAGTACTTTGTATTATATCAAATACCTAACAAAATCATGTTTATGAGGTCTTTGATTATAATCATACAATGTCCACTCCTGGTGTGAGAATAATGTTTATGGCAAAAATGGCTGCATATCTAAAGAAGGTTGCCTCAGTGTACGGAATAACCCCCAACGGAAAAAACCCACCCTTAAAATCGGCATAGCGGAATAAACCCCCACTCATATTTTGCACAAGCGGAATAAACCCCGACGCATTTCTTGCATATGCGGAAGAAACCCCCACTCATATATTGCATACATGGAATAAACCCCCACTCATATTCAATGGGAATATTGTTGTGAAAAATTACAGGTAATCTGTTTGTTTTGATGAAAGAGTCAACTCGATAGCTACGATAAATACCTTTCTTTGATGGAAATGGATGAAAACATTTATAATCCCTTTAACAGTAATCCCTTTCATACTGTACTAACAGTGAAAACCACAAGTAATTGTTTGCAGTGGTGATGAGTTGATTACCTTCCATGATGCAAACATGTATATTCCCTTTAAAAGCAGACTCCTTTCATATTGTACTAACACAGATAATTGCTTGTAATGGCGCATTTATTCGATAGCATTGATTTTAGTTAATGTTTGTTTTAAGAAAAGGTATACATAAATAACAAAATCGTAGATCTCCGTCATTGCATCTTGCATATCAAATCATACCACATGGTGATTATAAAGCATAACATAGGTGGGCAGAAGTTATGTTACCAGGGGAACTGCTGCACGAAGAAGTCAGTCATTGGTTAGCCAGCGTTGGGAATGTGACCAAGGTGGGGGTTTATTCTGGTATGGGTGGGGGTTTATTCCGTGTGTGCAAACAGGGAGTGGGGGTTTATTCCGTGTGTGCAAACAGGGAGTGGGGGTTTCTTCCGCTATGCTGTTTTTAAGGGTGGGGGTTTATTCTGGCTGGGGTTTATTCCAGGATTCCGTTGGCTCAAATGTCTCTAAAATGGCTCAAGATTTTTTTGATTGGCTCAAGCTGTGGCTCAAGCATTTTTTTAACCCAGCGCCGGCCCTGCCGTGTAAACAATTTTTAAATAATATTGTACCTTTCCGAGAATATTAAACTAGGGATCTAAAGTACATTGCTATTGCTTTGTTTTAACTCCTAGTATTACTAATCCAATTTTTTAATTAAAACATAATTAACCTTGAGTCTTGAAACTTTAAACTGGAAAGAGTTAAAACATCCATAACAAACTAAAGAAATTGGTTAATGAGAAACAAAGGTCTACCCCTTTAATCAAAGTACAAGAAAGAGAATGAAATTACCTGCTAAACTTGTACAGAACTTTTTGTGTGTTGACCAGTGTAATTTCTGACATCTTTGGTCACAATAGCACACCTGTTATAAAACACAAACATGTATTTACATGGTGGTTAAGTTAACCTTTTAACAATTTCAATTCAATTCTTTATTGGCATTTATCGACAAAATTTGTCTATGGCCATCTACAATAACATAGAATATGGCTTAGACAAAAAAAAAGGAAAGAAAAAGATGATCAACAAACATTGGGCACAATATACATAAAATGAAATTTCAAGAATGGTGATACTATAAGAATTGAGAAAGTCGGTGGTTAAGGAACAGCAATAGTGTTTAAAGTTTCATCACAAACACTCATAAGATGTTATGAACGAAGGTTTAGATAAGAGGCAAACCTCCCTTGCTGAACTCTATATAATAGTGTATGTTAGCATATTTTGGGATGTTTGTCATACTTAAAAAGTTGCTGTAATTAAATGTGATGGACTAAAAAATATTTTAAACCATTTCTTTATATGGCATTAATCTTGGTGTCTAGTCGACTTGGAACGTAACAACTGACTGCATTTTAAGGTGCTTGTTCACAGATGTGGGGACATTTGGAAGTTAAAAAGGTATTTCTTTAAAACTGCACAGCTGTACTATTAAATGATACACACTGAAGAGTAGTCTTTGGAAGCAAAGTTAGATCATTTTAATTATTTCAAGAATGTAATCAGTGAATTAATAAGCATTTTAATCCAAACCGTTACATAGCTTTTGAGATTTACTGCATATACTCTGTGTATAATTAGAAAATTTTAACTCTGCCTGAATTATTGAATTCAATAGCTACTATGAACTGTATTTCATACAAAACAAAAATATATATCGAGGGTTCAATGCAAGACTTTAGTAAGTGCTTCATGTTTCTGAAGCACTTACTATAGCCTTGCAATGAACTCTCAATATTGTTTTCACAATATTTCATTTTGACTTTAAAATTTTGTCTTCTGTGAACAGGCTCGTTTAAAAGTAAAGAAAAAACAAATTATTTTCTTAATGCCTTTGTTAGGGTTCACAGTGACAAAAGAAGAAATTGTTAGTTGCAAGCAGTCTTTTGCTGCAGTAGATTCATAGCCACAAGAAATCATGTACAGTGAAGCCTCGTTTATCTGGACCCCGAATATCTGGATGACTCGCAATCCGAATGAAATTGTAAGGGAACGGAATTATTGTGCAGCAATTTGCTTCACCAATTACCATACAATAACGACATTTGACCAGTTTTTGCAGACGACTCTCAAAAACATTGTGGGTTAAGGAGAAATTGCTTGTGACGACCAATTTCTCCTTGACCCTCAATGTTTTCTGCCATATCAGAAGATTAATTTTGAATTTCAATTTGGGACGGTCGAAAATTCGGCGTTTGGTAAGGGTTTATAAGTTTACATGTGCATATAGACCGTTTATTGCTAAATACGTTCAAGACTGGGTCCTGCTTCATTAGTCCGGATTATTTGTTAATCTGGAAATTTGGTTTGGAACGGACATGTTCGGATTAACGAGATATTACTGTACATGAAGGAGAATATTTATATTATATTCATCACAACCACTTCCAACAAGAAAGTCGGACTGCCAGTACCAGCACGGTCCACGACCTACCATTTTACACTTGGCACATTTTTTGGCCTTCATCTCACCGCAAGTTGTACATTCTGTATCCTCATCAAAGGAGAACTTCTGACCATTCACCCCTTGCATCAGGATATTGAAGGAAGATGGCGAGTCCCCCTGTAAACACAAATATGAAATCATATCTGTCAGGTGTCAAATTTATGTTATGGGTAATGACAAACAAATGAATGTGTTATATGTTCTGTGTGAAGGAAGGAATTCATATTTTTTTTCTTAACCCATTAAAAAACAATACCGACATTTCACCACTTTGTTGCAGACCACTCTAGAAAACATTGTGGAAAAAGGAGAAATTGCTATTAAAGAGCAATCTTTCCTTTTCCCACAATGATTTCTGCTCTAACAGAATACTGTTTTTCCAGTTTCATCACATTTTGAAATGTCGTTTGCAAACTTTTTCAGTTTGGGACAGTCTTAAATTTGGCATTTAGTAAAGGGTTGAAGTACATTTGCATGAAACTGTTTAAAACTTTATTAACCTTGTGCCCATATTTTTGGAAAATAAACCTTCAACTACAGTATGGCTATAACACATTACAGCGTTTTCTAAAATGGTTGAGGTAATTTAAATGAAAAAGACTTCCACTTAATATCTTTCTTTTCCTAAATGCTTTCCTTCATTCATCCAATTTTTGTCTTTGGTAACACATTATGTAAATAATTATTTACAGCAACTTCTACTTCATTCATAACCACTTTATCTTAAATACTTTTTTTCTGTAATACAAACATAAGAATATCTTTGAAGTAGAAATTTTTGAAAACACATCTATTGAATGAAAATTCACTGATTTATTCTTTGTGGCTTAAATGATTTTAACTTCTATTGCCTGGTTAAAAGTTTTAGCTTATCGTCTGTAATTTTGATTACTGTCTTAAACCCTTATTTCATAATGACTCATTAAGACACATCTGCAGTAGATAGAATACTTTAGAAACTTTTGTAACAAAAGGAGGAATTGATGTATGGTTCCAAATAAGTCTCACAAAGTATGTAGTTTTCATACTTAAGTTTCAATGTCTATTAATCCTTAAAATTTGAGTAATCACAAAGAATGCATAATCAAATTTGTAAAGTTGTTGGAAGATAATTTATCATTGAAACAATTGTTACAGCATGTACTTTTACAGTAATATACAAATTTTTCAGAATAGACAAAGAATTCCTATGGCCAGCTGTTTCTTGTACAATGAAATGGATATATATAAACTGTTCAGGTACCATTGCCCATACTTACAATTTTTGTCTTGGAGAGTTGTCTGACCATATTCTGTAGGAGTTGTGACTCGGGGTAGGGGAACTCCTTCAGTGCCTGGCGAATAAGCTGGTCCTGACACTCGGGATACCCATCCTGCTCCCGACCCCGCACCAACCTATATATGGATATATTGATACATACTAAACATACGATGTAACAATATGGACATGTTAGTACATACTAAACATCATATGGGCCGCGTCACGTGAAAAGGGGCACTCAGACATAAATAAAAACCACTGACTCAGCTCTTTGTTAGCGCTATTATTCCAGCATCTAGTCACGACAGTTATCATTTGTATTTATTTAAAGGTAGAACTTGATGTCCTCTAAGATGGCAAACAGTGTAACCCCAGACCAGCCGCCACGTCAGTGACGTGGCGGCTGGTCTGGGGCTACACTGTTTGTTATGTTGAGTGCCCCTTTTCCCGTGACGTGGCCCATATCTTTATTTTCTTATATGGGTTTAACATTGCATTGTCATTATTAAAGTTACGTTGGCAGTTGAAATTCCTGACTCATAACGATGGAGGAAGACGCCAAACATAACTGTCAACAAGGGCTAGTCAAGCCAGATAGAACAATTAGTATTCTCTAAGTCAGTCAGGAGACTGCCTCTCATTTAAGTTCAAATACTGTCACCCAGATTTGAACCTACAGAAAGAGGGGCCGGTGATTTCAAGTTCTGTACTCTAACCACAAGGCCACAGAAGCTCCAAACATCAAATAAATGAAGGTCCAAGATTGAAATTGGGTACACTGCTGTCACTAAAAAACTTTCAGCAAAAAAGTTCTTTCTTGGATGGCGCAGAAAAGTCAATGTAGGACAGGTAGAACTATATCCTATTTGACACAATATTATTTCCTTTGTAAATTAGTTTTATGGATGTCACCTAAAGGTTTTAGGCCCCTATAAAATGTTTAAAACAATAAGTGGAAAAATCTTGCTTTGACAACATCTAAAAAAGAAGAAAATAAAACAAGAAATAAAAAAAAATCTTCACATGTTTGAGTAAATGACAAACCAAACATTAAGGTAATGTGTTTAAAGGAAAATCTAGAATTTTTTGGGGTTATATTTTAGCTGTAACAGTTTCATTGCAAGAGACAACCAGTTCCAAAAAATAGCATTCATAGCTAAAGCCAAAATAATTTGCTTTTTAGTTTTAGATAGTTTTATATAGCCAATTGAATCTTAGCATTATAATTAACATACATTAAATGAGGATTAAAATACATCTATTGCCATCAGCTGTCAAATTAGAATGCAAGTGACATTGAATAATCTCGTACATTATTGCATCGATCCTCATTAGTAAGCTAAGTATGAGAATTTACATACAGACTGCGCCAAACTAAAACCAAGTCTAACACAGAGGTGATGGTAATGAGCAATAACAGATTCTTACATGTCAATAACAGAAGATTTTATAAACAACAAAGGAGACGTTGCTTGTTAGAACTGCAAGTAACAAGAAATTATTCATTTTGGCACAGTGTTTTGGCACAATGTTATATTTTTATCGTAATATCACAAAGAAAATGCCTTTATACTTGTTATACGTGTTTTCCTGTTGATTGAACAGACAAAAAAAAATGAGGATTTTTTTTCTTTAAAATGTGCATATCGTAAATCAATTTGTAATTTAAACAGCTTAGTAATGGTGGATACAAAAACGCTAATCCAAACTGAAAAATTGTTGATAAGGCGATAAACATTCATATAAAGTGGAATCCAAAAGCATGACATTGCATTTAAATCAAGGAAGGAAGGAATAGATATACATGTACAGCACTTTAGTCCTCTTATGATAACAGCTCTCCTATAAGAAACCCAATGAAGTATCTGGGTTCAATGCAAAACTATAGTAAGTTATTTATGTTTCTGGAGCTTTAACTTTAGTCTGGCATTGATCCCTTGCCTGTAATTATGTAAAATAAAAAGAAAAGATGGGTTTAATTATTTGCATTTCAAATTCATAAGCTTCTTGCATAACTTAACATTTTCACCATATGTCCTTTCTTAGATCTCGTCTCCATTCTGTGTTGATAAACTGTGAATTACCTAATCAAATGAAAATCTTCGGGATTAAAGAAGTGTGCTTCCTGCTTGGCTTTAACAAAAGGAGACTTTTAATTCCATTCCAACAGATGTTTCAAGAAATTTTCTGTCAATATCTTTGGTATGAGAAAAATTAGAAAAGAATGTAAAATAGCATTTGACCCAAAGGGAGAACTGTTATCAAATGATTTCAAATTTGATTGTTTAAGTGTGAAGTTTTTATGGATGTATTTTTCTGTTTGATGTTTTATTATAATGTTGTCTGCAGAAAATACACAAATTCAAAATATAGACCAGATCCTTCTACTTCATTAACTTTTATAAAAAATCTGCTAAACACGTCGACTTTTCAAGTAAGTAAATAGAAAAAAGCCCACTTTAAAAAATTATCAAATTGGCAATATATCTTTTGAGCCATATTTTCAATAGTTGCGTGAAGCATAAAATGCAAAGTTGCGGTCAGACACTGCACTATAATGTTGGGCCCGGTTAAGGGATAATTTAACTTGTGATTTTGATGGACCAAATTTGATGCATCATTCCTTTAGAAAAAATGTTACATTGAAAGAGTATTCACAAATTTGATGAATTCAACATTGTTTGCTTATTTCAACATAAATTGCGTGCAATTAGCAACTCCAGTTTCCACACATTCTTTTTGGTTCTTTTATTGCTAGCAAGTTCTTTGATCAAAAGTTATTAAGATCAGAATTCTATTTTGTGTGCCTAAGTGTGATGAGTTTCCTAGATATTCTATTAAATCACTATAACTTTAGAAATAAAATCAAGAGCAAAGATTTACTCAAAACCCTTATAGTATTGGAACCGGCTTCATGCTTTGTGCAAACAGATTAAATCACAGGCTGGTCAACAAGTAAATAGGTGGCTGGCCTGTGATTTAACATGTTTGCTACTCTGAGTATTTTACCTCATCAAAATTAAGCAGATTTTCAAGATTTTTTAAAGCAGATTACACAAAATTCAGTTTTTTAGAAAATAACCCAGCAATCAAGGGGTTAAATGCAATATTTCCTTTTTTCATTTCTCATAATCACATAGCCTTTTTATCTAAATTAACATATTCAAACTAGATTTCAAACTCAAATATATATATTTCTGACTCCTAAAATATTCCTATATTTTTTCTGCACATGATTAACCTTTCGATCTAACCTTTCCATTTAAAAAGGTTTGATCCTTTCCTTATTTTGAAGCATCTGTAGCAGAATATTACAGATGGAACAAGCCTGACAAAAGGAATTCCCTTTCTTTGTCAGCATGGATAAAGTTACGAAAATATTTCTAAACATTTTACAAGTGTTCCATGCTGTTACCTCCAAATTATTGTCTCCAAATCAAAAGGCACTAAATTGTTTCAAGAAATGGCTTGAGACAGTATTATTGAACAGAGCCTTCAAATATATTAAGCAATGACGACAAACCTGTCATGTGATTGAATGTAAACATGTACATAAATCTAAGATCATTTGCATTCATTTGAATACCATTTCATTTACTCATTATAACTGTCTATGTAACATTCAACTTGTTCAATCTGTATCTATTATAGTCAACCGATCCTTTTAAAAAAAACCTTAGAAACCACTGAGACAAAAGGAGAAAATAATCAGCACATTCTCTCCTTTTGTCCTGATGGTTCTGGTATGTAGATTGCCTCTTCCCAAAACCATAACAACAAAATCATTGGGACTATTTGAAACATCAGAAAATTAAATTTGAAGGAATAGGTTACATGACAAAATATTAAATGTATGAAAAAGACCACTTTAAAATCATTGCAACAAAGATAGTTTCCATCATATGTTAAGTTTTATGCATGAGACAATCATTTAAGCCTATGAATGTTTCAGATTTCAAGCATCACCAGACAACAAGTTTAAACAAGTAAATAAGACTTTTCAAGCAATTACGAAAATACAAGAACATTTTAATGTCATAATAAGTTCTATCCTAAACCCTAAGAAAAACATGATCGCTTTCCATAAAGGGACTAACTAGATTTATAATTAATGGTGTTTTAAGGCGCATCTACAGCTAAAGTTAAGATTTGTGCTCTGGGAGTAATAAATGTAAAACAAGAGCTGTCCATAAGACAGCATGCTCGACTATTCCGTGATGTTGGAGAGGGGTATAGGTCAGTGAAATGTTATTGTTTCTAAAATATGAGGGTGCAAACATGGATTCCCTATATAAGCTGTTGAGAAACGAACATGCATGCAAAATTTTAACAATGAATTTTTAAGTACAAAGCAGGGCTCACGCTGTCGGGCGCCAAATGCGCCAAATGCGAATATTATTTCATTCTGGCGAAAGATTTCCTGATTTGGCGAATTTGCTTGGCGCATGTTTTTTTCATTCAACTTTACCATTTTTCCACCTGTCCGGACATTACAGACAGTTATATCTTTTGACACACTTAACAGTAACTTAGTATCTCCGAAAACCCCAAAATAATCCGCTAATTGTTATCCCCGTGTCAAACAATGCCTAAGGCGTGTATTAATCGGGTCTTTATTATGTGTAAACAACTCAACACACTTGATTGGTAGACTCGATGCGGTTGTTCCACGAAAACCGATTACTATTTACCGCATTCCGTCCAGTGTTTTATGATGCATGGTAGAATGCGAGAATTTAAAGAGGATTAATTTGTAAAGTATTTTGATAGTTCGCTTCCTTCGTTGATGCAACGGTACTATTCAAATTGCGATCCTCTATTATTAATCATTCAAATCATCATACCGGAGTCTTGACGAGAGTAAAAACAAATAGACCTAAGATCATGTTTACTTTCCATTTAACTATCGGACATTTCTAAAATAAATAAAATAACAAAACTGAGAATTCAGAAATGTATAGTCTTCAATATGATATGATTTGATGTTATCTGAGATAAAAGATTCATTTTGATTTTGTCACTCAAAGCGTAGCCTTTAGTTATACCATCTTTGGTTGAAATTTGTTCGGAAGGGGGAAGGTGAATGTCTTGGCTTTTTTTTTAATATTTTTATTGGCATTACACATTACATATTTATGACATTACAATTTTAATAAAAATGGTGAAACATAACAAACAGAAATAATTAACTAAGAGGATTTAACACATATCTACATACAACATGAAGAGTGTTTAAAATAAAGAAATTTTAATTGGAGCCATTTGCTCAGAATTTGGCTCCTACTTCTTTAATTTGGCTCCTATTTTTGTCATTTGGCGAATGTGCTGGCGCAGACTTTTTTCCAGCCAGGGTGAGCCCTGACAAAGGACTGCGTAATTAGCTTAAATTCAAAACAAAACACTTGAAACTTGGTCAGGGACCTTAGATTTTGACCCTAAACACATGTGTGAAGTATCAACCCTTTTTCAACAGTGGTTCATGCAAACTTGCACGCAAAAACTTAACCAAGACAATTATAAGTACAAAATGCTACATAATTTGCTTAAATTGGATACATGAGTTTTGAAACTTGGTCAGGCACCTTGAATTATTACCCTGTATACGTGTGTTAAATAACAACCTATTCACTAGGGTAGTTCATGAGATACAAACTTGCATGTAAAAACTTAACCAAGATTTTTTAAGTATAAAAAGCCACAAAATTTGCTTAAATTTAAAACTAGAGGTTTGAAACTTGATAAGAGACCTTAGATTTTGACCCTGAACACATGTGTGAAGTATCAATCTATTCACTTTAGTAGTTCATGAGATACAAACTCGCACACAAAAACTTAACCAAGGTGTGACGCCAACAGCGACACCTGGGTGAGTAATATAGCTCTTCTTATTCTTCGAATAGTCAAGCTAAAAAGTTGATATATAAGTTGATGAAATCTTATGATTTTTTTAGCCTTTGCGCCTATCAGCGCTTCTACGGGGAAGCCAATTTATAGATTATTCTTTTTTGCCTCCTAAAAAGACCTGTTGAATATTTACAAAGACCCACATGAAAAATGTATCTAAAAAATATATATTATTAGATGTCTAGAATGTTGCGTCCGAAAACCCCCATAAAAGTGGTTTACAATACCTGCAATTTTAATTTTTCTCTATATTTTCTGCGCAGTTATGAACAGGGTTTTTCAATTCAAACCAGTAAAAATCCTTTTCAGGAATTGCATTGATGAAATAGATCTTCCTACCACTTTAGCCATTTATCCATGCTCTCCGCGTCTTTTGCCTTTCTGATGACTGTTGCAAAGTAATGAGCCTTCATAGCCATAATGTCATCTGTATCCTTCGACTTCATAGCCCTCTCACAAATAATGTCCAACACCTTGCACACTTTGTAACTCTCTTTTAAAAGCTCTTCATGCTTCATTAAGTGGTAGGAGACCTGCAAAGTAAGAACGTTGGTAACTCTTTTCCTTGCAGCAAGGGTTCAATGCAAGACCATAGTAAGTGCTTCACGTTTGTGAAGGACTTACTATAGTCTTGCATAGAACCCTCAATATAGACTTATCTTATTTACTGTGGCAAAAAGATAGTTTTATTCTTAAGTGATCTTTGCCTTTGTAACATTTCATTCGACCAAATATTAAAAACAACTGCAGTTTTATACAAATAAAAATGTCATCTACAGTATTTTCATTTTTGATCGTTTGTAAAAACTGTATCAGAGATTGACCAATTTCTCCTTAATTCATAAAGCCTTTGACTAAATAAGTAGAGATCAAAGTAAAACATTAGTTTTCATTTTCAAAATTGTTGTTGTGAGTGGCTATAATATGAACCAATCAAAAAGTTCTATTACAAAATAGGATGAAGAAAGATAAAATTAAAGAGTTTTAAATATACCTTAACTGGGTGAATATTTGTTGAGTTGAGAAGTGTCAAAACAGCCGGGAGTAACATTGGTGGGAGCTTGGGTTCCTTCTCTTGACCTGTTTTAAAACATTTTCAAAATGTACATAAGATGAGGAATATAAAGTGAATCTACTTTCTGTCAGTTTAATTAATGCATAACTTAAATAATGTGTGTTCCCAAATTAAGGTCTTAGACACCAAAAGTTTAATTTTCACCTGATATGTATATTTAGGTTTTGAATGAAATCTGTTAAATACATGTACCGATAAAATGCTGCAATTTTTTTTTTTAATCAAACATATGGCCCTAAAAGGCATAAAAATTGTTTCATGAAAAACTTAAGTAAGTTCATGTTTTGATTTTGAAGTAATCAACAAATACAGCTGAGGAAACATACAGCTGAGGATAGAGCAGGGGCCAACTAAATTTTAAATAGAGATTAAAAACATTTTCTAAAAGCAAGCCAATTCTTTTCCAATGATTTTAATGGTGTTCAATAAATCATTGTATGATTTCTTGTTGTTATTCTATTTACTTTTGTCTTTCAACTATTTGTTTCAATATCATTTGCTTCAAGCTAATGAGAGATAACAGAAAAGGTAAAAAGAAAAGTCATCTTACCGTGACATTGTGTGAAATACTCGAGGTCTGACTTGTCATAGTAATTATTGATGACTGCCACACATTGGTGTTGTCCTGAAATCATATGATCACATTTATCCTTAGAATGCTGGGTAATTTTCAAATAGTTATTTGTTTGTGTTGTTTGCTTCCTAAAACCTTTAATAAATGCTTAATTTTGATGAGGTAAGATACCTAAAATAGCAAACAGGTTAGATCGCAGGCCAGCTGTCAATTTATTTGGCAGCTTGCCTGGATCTGACTTGTTTGCATAAGCATGAAGTCTGTTCCAGCACTGTGAGGGTTAAGGTTAAAACATCCCAATGGTCATGATTTAGTTACAACATGAGTCTTTTGTATACAGAATTTAAAGACCTTTCCAGTTAGTCCTTTTAAGTATTGAGGTTATTATTTTCGAATGCATGCTGTAACAAAAAAATGCTACACAGAGGCTTTACAGCTAATTCTTCCTTATTTTAGCGAACCCAATCAGGGGTGGAAATACCATTGGTCTGTCGTATTGCCCAGCTTGCCTAAAAGCCTTAACGAATAAAAAAAGTTTTACTGAAACTTACTATATCAATATTAATTGGATGAATCCAAACAAAGTCATTTCATTCATTTTGATATGATAAAACAATTTGGATTGATCAAACAGAAAAGGTTTCAAAAACATAAAGGTCTGGTAATCACAAGTCAAAGATTAACTAATCTAAGATAATAAAATAGCACAAAGTGCATATGATCATCTTACCAACAAAAGCTGCCATTTGTGCTGCATTCCTTTTGACAGAGTTAATTTTGTCTTTTTTTGCTCCATGTCGTAACATCAGCCTCGTCATCTCTGTGTTTCCTGAAGATAAACAAAGAGGGTTATCATACTAATTCACCCTCAAAATGCTGGGTAATTTTCTAAAATAGATTTTTGTGTCTTTCAAAAACCTTAAAGGCACATCAAAGGAGAGGAGTACAAATAAATTACTGAAAAATATATGTAGTTCTTTTATAATGTTCATAAAAGTCCAGAGAATTAGTTTAGGAATGCATTGAGACCCTATTAAATAGACTCATGTAAAATAAATTATTTTGTGCTTGAAATATAGTTGTCTCCAATTCAATCATGTTTATCAACAACCTGTTTGTTTACATATTCAAAGAAACGAATTCTGATTGGTCGGTTCAAAAATGTGTGTATCAACTGTCAAGGTCAGAGGTGAAGAATCAGGAAATCTGAAATATAAAACTTGCTAGTTTGGGTTATTTCTGGTTTACTTTCACATTTAAGTTGTGCTGATGGTGTTTTCTGGTGATAACTTATTGAATCTGTCCAAAATATAACCAAATAATATAGTTTGATATGGCATTAATCTCCTTGAATGGGCCTTTAAATGTGTGCTTAATTTTTGTGAGGAAAGATACTCAGATTAACAGAAAGGTTAGATCACTGGCCAGCCGCCAATTAACTTGAAAGCTGGTCTGTATCTTACCTGTTTGCATAATCATGAAGTCACTTCCAGCATTTTAGGGGTAAAAACAAATAAGTTCTAATATTACCAGGCCAAATAGAACTCAACTCAATATGGTCAATAACTTAAAGAACTCTTAAGTCTTTAAACTACACAGCACTTAGTTATTTCCAATAAAATAACAACTTAAAAAAATGTTTGAAAAGCTGTGTAGACACAAATAAAACTAAAAAATTACAAAATAACGAAATAATTTCAACACTCATAATCTGATATAATTCTGGGAAGAATAGAAGAAACTTAACGTAATAGCAATTTCCTCTTTTCAACAATAACTACAATCCCTGTCATTTACATCAGACATACACATTTTGATGCAAATGGACCAAATAATTCAAGAAACAATTTAAATGATGAAAAAAGGATACTTGCATCAAGTAACTTCTCCTTTGTTATATTGGTTTTACATTAATTTCGAAAGAAAATTTGTTTTTCCAAACTGTTTAACCCTTTAAGGTATAGAGATAAGGCTTATCAGTGACACCATAGGTATAAACCATCCGATTATCGGAGATCATTAACGCATACATAATCAGTCACCCTAGGTACCTATTTGCACAAGATTATCTCCGATAACTGTCACTGATTGGGGTACTGTTAATCAAACCAAAATTAATGCAATTTTCGTTAATCCAATAGATTTTCACAGAGAATAAAGGACGACAAGAACAAAATTTCCTTTAAGTTGATGTTTTTTTCTTTTTTTAGTGATACATACATATTAAGATTAAGGTGTAGAAAATTAGACAAACAATGAAACTGTATAGTGCGGTGTGGATTATACAAAATCAAAAGTAACAAAATGACGTATGTGTTCCCCTGAGAGATCCCTAATCTGCTTTTCTGGTTTGTCATGAATTTTGTTGAAGAAAAATGCAATTCATAACGAAGCTACATGCTTTGTCTTTGTATATTTCTCAACAAAACTGAATTGTTTTACTTCTATTTCCATTAAAACTGTTTCCAAATTAAAATGTTTTTCAACGCAATATTGCTTCATGAAGCAGTCAAACCTGCTCCTCTAATACATGTAAAACTGTAAAAATCAAATCATTATAACGAAACATGCTTATTTCTCCATAAAATATGTGTCCATGGGTGATGAATCTACCAAAAGCTTGTTGTTGTAGTCAAAGTCGGAGGAATAATTTAATTTGCTTGTCCGCGAATTGGTAAGATTTAGCAGCATTTCATAATCTTTATGCTCAAAAGACCGATACAATGACTGCTCTGAATCTACATTGATGTCTGACCTGTGATCAGAAGCACCAAAGTTGACATAATACTTTAAGTAGCTGTCTTTATAACGTCCGTTATATTCGACGGCTTTATTTTCATTCGCCTTTCAACTTTGAACAACAGCTCTGTGTCATAAACATCCTTTACGGGTCACGTGCCGTATGCTCGCTCTCATTTTAATTGGATAGTATTTTAGAAATGTGTTAATTATCTAAAGAATTGCATGAAATCCTTATTGAGTCTTTACAAATCGGCATTGTTTTGATCTTTTATGACCGGATATTGAAGGCCTCTCATATTAATTGGGTTGGTAATTTGAATTCCCTTCATCTCAATTTGATAGTGTCTTTTTCAGAAGGGTGTCGTGGGACCATTATCAAAAGATTCTCTCTAGAGCAAAAGTTTAAACCTTGACCCTATGATTTTATTATTGGAAATGAAAGAAAACATATTTATTTAAGAGGAAAATGAAATTTGGAGAAAGTGAAATGTTGGTTTATGTGTGTAATTAAGGGTTAAAAATGAATCAATTTTTTAGCTGTCAAAAAGCGTTCTATGCGTTCATCGATAGAATGTCAAAATAGGTATAACGGCGAAAAGCGTTTTATGCGGTTATCGATAAGGCGCCGAACGGCGCTATATACCATAAAGGGTTAAGCAGCAGGGCCTGCTGTCGCTATGAATTAGTAAAAGAAAATCGCAAATGAAGAAATTGGCTTAACCAGAGGAATTGCATGGTATAAAAAGCTGTATCAACAATTTTCTAGAACTGAAAAAGCTTTCTTGGATCAACAGGTACTGGATTAGTGCTCCTAAGTGACTTGCCAACAGTCACTCCCACAGAACCAGAGGTCAAAACCAGGACCCCCAAATTCTAAGTTCCCCACCTAAACCACTTGGCCACACAGAACCCCCTTAACCTTTCGATTCAATGTTTGTCAGCATACCTTAAGAAATTGGATAAGAAACCCAAATGAGAAATTTGGCTTAACAAGGGGAACGTCTTTCTATACAATTGTTGTCAGAAAGCATTTTAAATTGGTAATGAGAGATTTATCATACCTGATAATGCAGCAAACATCAGAGCTGAGTAATCGTTTTCATGTTCATTGGAATTCACATCAGCTCCATGGGAAAGAAGCAGCTCGGCAATCTCATATTTGTTTCGGAAAGCAGCCTGTTGTAATGGAGTCATCCCACACTGGAAAAACAAAAAACAAAAAATGTTCCTTCATTACAACTCACTTTGATGCACCTTGGGAGCAGGGGACTTTTGCCCTTAGAATGCTGGGTAATTTTCTAAAAATACATTATTGTGTGGTCCGCTTTCCAAAACCTTATGTATTTGATTAATTGTGTTGAGGAAAGATACTCAGAATAGCAAACAGGTTAGATCAAAGGTCAGCCGCCAATTCACTTGTTAAAATTGTCAAAACATGATAAACCACAGGAGTTACCACTTTGCATATCAGTAATAATGATGCAAGTTAAAAGCATTGAGACAAAAGGAAAATTTTAATTTTAGGAAAATCTCTTATAATAATTCAGAATAATTCAGGTGTTGTTAAACGGGTGTAGGACAATTCCCCACTAGGACGATTCCCCACTAGGACAATTACCCACAGGACAATTCCCCACTAGGACGATTACCCACTAGGACGATTGCCCACTGGGACAATCACCCACTATTTGATATACAAAGAGTTTTTCAATTAGAATCTTCAATATAATGCAAAGTAAAGTAAAGTATTTCATATTAGGTTAAAATTTTTAATCAACAGTCCAATTAATTGGTCATTGATATTAACTTGACTTTTGCAATTCATTCTTTTCTACATTTACAGTATGCACAAATAGTATGCTTAAATCCATGATCACTGATTTTTGATAAGTTTTAATTTATTGCCTCAATAGTAAAGATTCATGAACATATCAAAAGATATATTTTATTAATATTATTTATTAAAAGTGGGGAATTGTCCTCATTCTCATTACAAAAAGATATGTAAATGGACCAATCTTTTGACCTTTTTTCAACCATGTGTTATTTGTTTGGCTATTGTAATATAAATAAACTTTCATGTGTAAATTGAAGAAAATGGTTTGAAAATATATTTTAATACTTCTTTTATTCAGATTCTTGAAAAAAAAATGTTTTATGACCATTTCATTTTACCAGTGGGGAATTGTCCTATTTGACACAAATGTGGGGTATTGTCCGGTGGGTAATTGTCCAGTGGGTAATTGTCCTGTGGGTTATTGTCCTAGTGGGTTATTGTCCTAGTGGGGAATTGTCTGTACCCCTTGTTAAACATTTCCTCACACATGAACATTGTTGTTTTTAAAGTGATTTCAAAGTTAACTTAACAGTTTATTTCAGTTTTCAATTAATGTGTACATTTCCATATTAAAACAATGATTCTATTGTTTTTTCTCCTAAATCTTAAACAAAAGAGGAAATAATTATTTCATGTATGGTTCTTTTGAGATACATTTTGTCCCTTGAAGCCTTTACCTTGAAATAAAGATGCCTTCTAAACAACTGTATGGGATTGGACTTGTAATTTAAAAATAGGCATTCTGTGAAACAATCCTTTCACAATGTCAGACAACAAACTGTATAAATGAGTTTCTATATATAAACGTATACCCAAATAAAGAAAGAAAAGATAAATATAGATTCTGCTTGTACCCTTTCCTTTATAATAACATGCTTTACCATACAAAGGGTAGGAAATGGCACTAATGAGCAATTCTTCCTTTAGTCACAATTATTACTGGAGTCTTCCTCATTCTGATCATTTTAACAACAACATCATCAACCTTATAGTCTAGCCGATAGAACTACTGCCTGAAGTTTCTTTCAATCAACCCAACAGAAAATATCATAAGAGGAAAGTTGTTTAATTTTTTACAAATCAGCCTTTTGGAACAAGTGTAAACATTGTGCCATCTTCTAGTAAAACATATTGTGAAATTGACTGCTTGCAATAAACTGGTGAAATATTGTTATTGTTTGGGAAAGGGTTCTGTAGAACCTCCCTTTGCCTGTCCTTCTACAGAAGTCTTGAGAAACAAATGTAACAAAAAAATAATTTGCTCACAATAGTTACTGACCCAAATTACCCAGAAAACATTTGTTTGTCATCCACTTTTTCCTTCAATGAAGATCATTTACAAAAGGGTAAATGTGTCAAGCCTTGTCAATGCTTCTAGTGGCTAGCTAATGTCATTCACAATAGAGATTCATAACAGAAACTATAGTGACGTACCAAGCCATCAGTATTCTATTGGAAAAATTATTTGGCCTCAGAGTTACAGGTACACAAAGAATACAATATACCACAGTCACCAAGGCGTTGTCATGGAAACTATCATGTACAGCTTGCTAAGTGGGTGTAAATGACTATTGAACTCCTTTGAAGGTACCTTTGTCTTATTGCACAAAGGGTACTACATCAATACCAATACTAACATTAAGCACACCTTAAGGTATCTATCTTTATCATCTCAGCCAGCAGAAATCTACTCTATTTTTATGTCCTGGGTTATGTTCATAGCAGGGTTTTCATTAAGAACAGATTGCCAATGCAAACTATCGGTTAAATTCCCTTGTTACTTCATGCCCAGTCATAAAGTATGATAAAAGAGGGTTGCTTGGCTGAATCGGTTAGATCTCAACCTGGATCTGTTACTTAAAATCATGATGGAGACCCTACAAAGACAGACTATGTTTAAAAAAAAAATTCAAATTCAGGGCACAATATAAAACATACCCCTTCATCAAATTGGAATGCAATTGCAGGTGCAAAATATTAAATGCCAAGTATGAAAAATACCCTTTCCCATGCCATAAAAAGTAGAATTAAGCTACTGTGATAAAAGAAAAAAATGCTCATTGGTTTCCTATACCTTTTGCTGCAGATGCATTAAGACAATTGTTCAGTTACCTTACAGCTTTGTAGGGATTTATTATCTAGGGCTCTGAAATTTCTTGCCAAAGGACACACCAACTAAAACCAGCTATACCAGTAGGGCTAAAACCCAGGATCCGTTGGTGGGTTACAACTTACAACCACTGGGCCAGCAAGATCCCTTGCATTTACCCTTATAGTGTTGGAACCAACTTCATGCTTATGCAAACAGGTTGGATCCAGGCCAGCCACCAAGTAATTAGCATCTGGCATGTGATTTAACATGTTTGCAACTGTGAGTATCTTTCCTCATCAAATTAAGCAGATACTTAAAGGTTTTAGAAAGCAGACAACACAAATCTTTTTTTTTAAAAAAAACTAGTCATTGTATGATTATCCACTATAAACTCTGGTCACTGCATCAGTGTAGAATAATTTGACAGGTATACATGCTGATTACTGTTTGCCAATTTTGCAATGGAGTAGAGGTTAGAGTTAGGGATTTGAGACCTAACAATGTAGGTTCAATCCCCAATAGCAGTGTATCATTTTCTTGTAAGTCTCCCTATGCAAAACACTTTGTCCTTGCCTACTTATTTTGAATTACTCATGAGAAATATAGGTACTGTTGCTGGAAAATTTGTAAAAACAGCATTTTGACTCCTATAAAAGATTTTGTATATTATAGTGTCATCCCTAGTGAAAGGGCCAGCCAGTCTGGCTTATGAGACACTTTTCACTGACTATACCAAGACCTCCCAACTTCTATCACTATGCCAGTCAACAAATGAATATAAGTCTTTAACCACAAATTTAAAAATCTTGTTGCTCACAGTAAATAACTACAACACATAAGAAATAATACAATCCAAACATTTTCTTCACCCATTACCAAACAATAACGACACTTAACCACTTTGTTGAAGACAACAATGGAAAACATTGTGGGAAAAGGAGAAATTGCTCATAACGAGCAATTTTTCCTTTTTTGAGAAATTGCTCATGACGAGAATTTTCCTTTTCCAACAATGTTTTCTGCCACTTCAGAAGATTAGTTTCCAATTTCATCACATGTTGAAATGTCGTCTGCAAACTTTTTCAATTCCGGACAGTTGTAAATGTGTCGTTTGGTAAAGGGTTAATTTACCCACCTCATCAAGGCAATCCACTTTAACATCAGGTTCTTTCAAGAGCGCCTTTACCTCTTCTAAGGTACCTGGAATAAAAATTAGACTAACTTTATTCATTTCCTTATATGGGGTCATTGATATTTGTAATAGGACATTTCTTTTAACAAGTTTAGTAACATCTCTTTAACCAACAAGGTAATGAAAAAGAAGACCAAAAGAATTTCAAATAAAGAACCATCAACATAAACAAAACTTAATTCTTATAATCCTCCTGTTATAACAAAAACCAATAACCATGAAGAGATCAATGTTAAAGCTGTGTGTTCCCGGAAATTATGGATTGATCTTAGAACCCACAGTTTTATGAATAAGGCATCCTTCTTCAATAATCTTACTTGTTAGTGTGTAAATTTAGAAGAAAATACTAGTTCAATGGGTTTCCCTTGACCCCTTTATTTATGCTAGTTTTGGGACTTTTGACCCCTAACATATGGAATGTGAATGGAAATTAATGATTTTATGCGTCAATCCGGGAACTGAGGGTCAATTGGGTCATTTACAGAAAAAGTTGGGGGTCAAGAAAAACCCTGATTCATTAAAAGAAAATACTTATGTTTTAACTCCTTTTGTATCCATGCTTTTTTGGAGGCTGAGATTGGAGCAATGGGTTTAAAAAGCTATCACCTGCAGCAGGTGTTTAAAACTGTTATAGATCACACCTTTCTGAAAGCTGTGGAACTAAATACACCTGTGTTGCCTTTATTTATCCTTTCAACCCAGAGTTGTAGTGTATATGAATGCCATTATCAACTCTGGTGCTAACTGCAATTTCATAGACCACCATACATATTACTTTCTTAAAGGACTATTCGTTTTTTTGCAGATGAGTTTTGAAAAATTGCTAATAAAGGATACATGCAGCAGGTATATTTTAAAACAAATGACGTAAAAGAAGAAACTGCTTAATGTGAGCAGTTTCTCCTTTCCTTGGAATAATTGAGCCCCACTTTCTACACAAAGTAAATTGCTTTGTACATAATCATTCCAATTTGATCAACTAACTAGATAGGGTTAATATATATATGCCCCTACTCATATGCAGATTGGTCAATGAATAAAGTTGTCTTGAGTTTAGATTGAACTTATCAATTTTACATCAATTGTGACTGAAGCTTGAAGCTCATTTAATTCACTCTTGATGACTAGTTCTTGGATACTTAACCAGTACTCGCGCTGATTTGTTAGTTAGTCCCTGTAATTTTCACCACGTCGAATGGGGATCAAACCGGAACCCTCTGTACAAGAGGCTGACACTCCACCACTGCACCAATGTGGTCAAGAAATGATATGAAATTTTGTTTAGATTCTCTCATAGCCCCAACCTTTCTTTCATATGAAAATCACAGGGGTCTTTATTTATCATGGGGTCAGTACTATTGAATAATTGATGTAATATGATTACAAAGTATTTACCCCAGAATAACTATAAACCCCTGTGATGAAAATATGAAAGCAAAGCTTGGATAGTCATCCTTTTATGACTGAAAAGTGTCTGACATTTTAGAAGATCTCTTCATAAACTGTAGAACTGGTAGACAAAACAACTGTATTTTTAATAGAGCCTGATGGCAAACCGATTGCTATTCGAATTGATCCTTGCAAACTGCTTTGTTAACAGTTGTTACTTTTTTTCCCTACTTCTTAATGTACATAACATTATTGTAAAATTACTCTTTCAGCTATAACCATACCAAAAAGGTTGCATTTTTAAATGGGTAAGCTCCGTAAATGACAAGTTTTGTAAAAAGGTAAACTAGAGCAGTGTTCATGTTACCTCATGTTTTTGCCGAGTCCCTAGGACCCAACCCATCAGAAAATGTTGAGTCTTATGCAACCTTACAGAGTCCCAGGTTTTTTTAGCAAGCAATTATTTCTCCTTTTGTCATCACACTTTCTTCTCCATATTACAAAGGCAAAAATACTGTTGATAATTGGATATTGTCGTCGGCCGATTCTATCAAATTTGTCTTGAAATATATATGCCTCAGAAGAGAACTCATTTAGAAATCACTTTATCTGCAATTCCGCTCTGAATGCATTTTTTACCTTGATTTCTGTGCATAAAGACATTGTAGTTTAATTGTTATCAGGATCACTCTCTTTCTCTTTTATAAGCCAATCCTTGAACTCCCTATTGTTGAATTGACTTCCGAAGGTTTCTGACATGTTTTGCTTTATTTGCAGCATACGTCATGGTTGACGTTTTAACAATGGAATATTTGAAGTCAAAGTATAATATACAAAAATTTATAAATGCTGCGAGCTTGTTGGAGGCAAATTATGAACAGCTGGAGTCAAACATACACACTCAAAAGACCATAGTTTATTCTGGTAAACAGTCAGAGCAGTGTTTACACATAAAAGAAAAATTATGGAACACATCAAGGAAGTGTGTGTGTGTGTATTAACAATTGTATCGGACATCAGATTTACATTTAAGCCTGGATAAAAATCATGTTTATCTTTTGTCCCATTATGTACTTGACTTAATTGCATTCCAACAAATTTCGTTATGTTAAAAGATATTCATGATTATGATGCATACTCAAACACTGCAAAGTAAAAGGTCTAGACTTTATGGTAAATTGGTCAATAATTTGATTGAAATTAGAACTGTTTAATTCATTGCATTATTTGTTTGTATCAAAATCAAAAACAATTAAATATGTAAATTGAAGTTAGAATGTCACACCCCAAGAGCCAAAACACCCAAAACAGTCAACTAAGTCGACCTCAAGAGCTAGTATGTAATTCTTTTTACTCAAGCTAAACTTTTTACAGAACTTACCCTACAACTTTGTTTTAACATAAGTCTTTAAAGACGGATAACATATAGATATGCAAATGATTTCAAAAGAGAATAGATTTGCTTGAAAATTATGTTGCAATAAAGTGAACGGTTCAACATTAATTTCAAGATATTCACCTGTCGCTGCTTTCTCCTGCAGTTTCTTTTCGTTTTCCGTCAAAGGCGGATACTGTTTTTTCGTTTTAAGACCCATCTTTTTGTGTAACTTGTTTCGTTTTCACTTGTTTACAGCAACAGGCGCTGATTTCCAGAAAATGCGAGAAATGATAAGTTGTTTTGTTTATACGAATGTGTAATTATAACGCACCGGCGAATCATTTTATTCAGACATACCGTAAAATATGGACTTTTTACTGGCACATCCGCAAGTATGCAGAACTCTCTTACCTGAGACAAAAAGTTTCTTAACCCTTTACCAAACGCCAAATTTTTGACTGTCTAAAATTGAAAGCCATTGCAGACGACACTCTAAAATGTGTTGGAATTGAAAAAAATCTACTGATAGGGCAGAAAACATTGTGGGAAAAAGAAAAATTGCTCGTCACGAGCAATTTCTCCTTTTCCCACAATGTTTTTCAGAGTCGTCTCCAAAAAACTGGTCAAATATCGTAATTGTTTTGTAATTGGTTATATGCTATACTGTTGTTTATTTGTACTCGCATGTGATTTGAAATAGAAGCATGTTTTATTGGTGAAAAGGTCAGGACAGTCAGCAATCGATTTTAGAAAACCAAACCAATTCTGCATAAGGGGTCGTAAAACAAAATATGGACCCACACAATGAAGGGAGCATCTATTTTAATATCTCAACATCGTCATTTATAAAAGCTACATATTCTAAATCACTGTATCACTGTGCATTTGTGTTCTCTGTTGTGATGAAACGAATATATCACCATATACTTAAAAGAATCTGTGGACCGTTGGTGCGTAAAATTGATTTGAGGCTGGCTACGCCCCTGGAAGTAAACGTTAGTAAGCGTTTAGAGTTTGATCCTCTTTCGCGCCACTTTCATTTCTTTCATTTTGAAATGACTTAAACCCCTTACCCAACCCAGCCACACATTATGGTGTATGCTGGCAAATTCCACTGTAACAAAAGGATAGATCGCTCCTAATGAGTGTTAGTCTATTCAGAAGACAAGTTTGTTTATTGATAATTGTTTATTAACTAAATCGAGGACAGAATTAAGCATTTGGTACGAGTATTTTTTGTCATGAAATTATAGTTTTTATTTTTGTATGAAGATACCCTAGTGGTACAAAGAGTATATGGGCAATGCAGCAAAATGAATTATCGGTTTTACGACCCGGTAGCGCTACTATACATGTATATATATAATCGGTTACACATTTTGAAAATATTTATTCAATAAACATCTATTTCCATTTACCTTCGTTAATTTTTGTTCTTTTTTAAGGATTCCTGTCACACGGTTACAATTTCCCCAAAAAGACAGGGACTTGAAAAAAGCACGATCTAGTATAACACGGACATTACAATTGAATTATGTTGACTGATACATGTATGGCAGCAGATGCAATACATTGAGGAGAATTTATCTTTTTATAGGCTTGCCTCTAATCACTTGCCTTAATGCAACTGCATGCAGAATATTTTGAGATCACTGTAACAAATCAGCAAATCAACATTTTATCACATTTATCTCTACTCAATGTTATAAATGATATGCTGGTGTCGCTTGTTGTTGTTTGCAATATGTACGACTTTAAATACCCCATACAGGAAGCCTGGGTTTCAACATTCTTATCTTCATCTCGTTGCTTATAACTCGTCGCAGACATATACAATACTGTTATGGTATGTCTGTAATAATCACAAAGGAATGGAATGATGTGATCGCTTAACCCTTTACCAAACGTTAGATTTCCGATTATCCCAAATTGAAAGAGTTTGCAGACGGCATTTAAAAACGTGATGAAATTGAAAAAGAATCTTCAAATAGGGCATGAAACATCGTTAAGATCAATTTCTCCTTTTCCCACAATGTTTTCCAGAGTCGTCTGCATCGAATGGGTCAACTGTCGTTATTGTTTAGTAATGGGTTAAGGCATGGCAGCATGTGGGGTATCTTCTCTTAAAAATCAATTTCTGTCATACAGAGTTATTTCTTTTGTTAAAGTATACCAACTGCGTATTATTTAATCAATCATAACACAATAGATCGGCTTGTATACATTAAATTGTCTCAATAGCTCTGTTTGAATATGAACTGCGGTGCTTTAATAACCTTGTTTACAAAAGAACTGGGTCACACAATGGAATAACATAAAGTTACATCCGAACCGAACAGTACTGCACCCATGGGGATGGTATATTAAAGGCACATCAAAGGAGAAGTTTACAAATAAATAATTGAAAAAATATATGGAGGTCTTTTATCATGTTCATAAAAGTCATGAGAATTAGTTTAAGAATGCATTGAGACCCTATTAAATAGACTCATTTAAAATAAATTATTCTGTGCTTGAAATATAGTTGTCTCCAATTCAATCATGTTTATTAACAACCTGTTTGTTTACATATTCAAAATAACGAATTCTGATTGGCCGGTTCAAAAATGTGTGCATCAACTGTCAAGGTCAGAGGTGAAGAATCAGGAAATCTGAATTATAAAACTTGCTAATATGGGTTATTTCTGGTTTACTTTCACATTTCAATTGTGCTGATCGTTTTTTCTGGTAATAACTATTTGAATCTGTCCAAAAGTTTACCAAATAATATAGTTTTCTATAGCATTAATCTCCTTTAATGGGCCTTTAAGTTAGATTATGGTTATTTCTGACACATGCCCTGTGTGGATCCCCTTCGCCTGTGCCGTACCAACAATGATTCGGTTTTAACGGCTTTTCTGGATCCACCAATACTAGGCTAGGGCTTTGAAGTGACATGCTATTCCCGCGAGACCAGAGGTATAAGTGGGGCTCTATCCGAATTCTGAATGCACTGAGCCACGCAGGACCCGTATTGTTCAAGCCTGAGGGCTTAATTTTCTTTAAAAAATGAGAATCATATTCGATTGGAGTTGTCACTGCAGCAAGAGCGTCCTCTCAACTTTTTTTTTCAGTAGGATAATTATTTGGAAAATGTCCATGAGAGCAAAATCTCATTTCCTCCAAAATGATGTTCAACGACATCGTCTACAGACATTTCTTTATCATAAAGAATACATTGTAAACACAAAAAAATGTAAATTGTATATCATGATTTTTTTAAGACACATGCAGCAGATGCATCACAGTAGTTTATCAAGGAAAAAAATGAAGAGAGTGATATATATAAGAGATGGATAGAGAGGCAGAGATAGAGAGGTAGAGATAGAGAGGTAGAGATAGAGAGGTAGAGATAGAGAGGCAGAGATAGAGAGGCAGAGATAGAGAGGCAGAGATAGAGAGGAAGAGATAGAGAGGCAGAGATAGAGAGGCAGAGATAGAGAGGCAGAGATAGAGAGGCAGAGATAGAGAGGCAGAGATAGAGAGGTAGAGATCAGAGAGAGTTACAAAACAGTCGCCTCGTTTACATTATGTTTCGTATTTTTTATCCTCTTGTTTTCTGTAAAAGGAATTGAGAGAAATAATGGTTTTGTATTGTATTGAATTCTAGGAAAATGTGTAAATGGCTTAATCAGAAATTCCATCATACGGTAAAATGTAAAAGCTTTGGAAAGGCTAATAAAAAAGTAAGTCTCCAGCTAACAATCAAATACCACTCCTCGCCATGTTAGTAATAGTAATAATGAGCGTATTACATTATGGTTTTCATACTCAACCAAATTCGAGGTTGTTTTGCATCCGACGACAAAATATGCCATTGGGTATTCACTATACATAACAAAAATATGACAATGACATACAGCTTCATAATGACTTTGACTTTAATAGTGACATGATATCATATTCATTTCTAAAACAAATGCACATGTATACACAATTCAAGAACATAGGGAAGTAGTCGATCGCTACTTTCAAGAAAAGGATTTCCATCGATAACTTGGTGATTTTTGCGCCATTTACCTCAATCTGAACACATCGGGTTTATCCAATAGAAAACACCTCTGAAATAATAGGGATGACGCCATATTGTTTCCCGCGAGAATGACGTCACTTTCTTTCGTTTCTAAATAGATCTTGAATGTAAAATCAAAAAAGTCGTTAAATTTGATTTAGAAAACAAGTATACATGTCACAACAACAAGTTCGCCATTTGGTATGAGTTACTGATCAAAAGTGATTAAAAAGGATTTCCAACACTTCCATACACATTGAACTACTTAACGTGCACGCTTAGAAAATGTGTTAATTGGCGGATGCCGATTTACCCGAAAAATTGTAACCCTACACTTATATCCGAGGTGTATTTCACAGCTCACGGAAATACCCGAGTAGTTCCGATTGCATTTATCTACGTCTTGTTCTAAGTTAGTACTTCTGGTTAACTTCTGGCTATTTCAATATAATTATGAGACTGTAAAGATAGACTGTTTTAACCCTTATTGTGCAGGAACCGACTTTTGTTTATGCAAACAGGTTGGACCAAGGCTGGCTGGCTGTGATTAAACTTGTTTGCTACTCTCAGTATCTTTCCTAATCAAAATAAAGCAGCTATTTGTTTTGGAAAGCAGACGACACAAAAATATATTTTAAGACAAAACCACACATTATTATAAGGGTTAAGGTAATACCCAATGGCCTCGAAATATTCCGGACCCACTGTTACTCGAATACGGTTTGCAGATGTGTTCAAATTTGAATGCATTTTGGACACCTCTGAAAACTTAATGACCGCTTACCAATCGGGATTATCCAATGGAAAAGTATGTATTTTAGCGTCACGGAAATACCCGAGTAGTTACGATTGATCGATTACAAGTCCGACATGCTGTTGACTCCTGTCCGACATGCTGTTGACTCCTGTACGACATGCTGTTGGCGACTAAAATGCAAATATTCATATCTTTTCACCAATGTAACCATGTTTGCCAGAGACTAACTACTCTTAGGAGGACAGTGGTGCAGAGATAGACCGTCGGTTTCTGGACACGAGGGTCGTTGGTTCGAATCCTGAGAGAAGCGGGATCTGTTTTGTAACCTTTCATTTGTATACATCGGCGCGAGTACTGGTTATGTATCCAGTAAGCAGACTCGAAATTGATAAATCTAAGTTGTAAGAACTTGTTTTACAATCGATGTAAAATGAATAGGTTTAAACAAATAAACTAAAAACTCATGATTCACATTTGTATGGGGAATGGCTAAGAAAAACGTCATCTCCGATGTACGTTCATTATCTGTGATGAACCGACCTTTTAACCATCCAAACACATTTACAAAGCAGTGGAGGTCCGTGAGCATCCTTGGTGATCCGGGATAGATTTAATGGACGCGAAAAACAATTTGCGTAAGTTGAAGTCGATACTATCTGAAAATAAAGTATACTGTTGTAATGTGACGTCATTGGAAGCGCATCGGGGAGACACTTCCAATGACTTATTACTTTGCAACATTGATTTTCTTTGTATTAAGATATATAGGGATATATTGTTTCTAGGTTACGTAAATTCTTAGCATATGACGCTTCCCAGGGCTCCCCGTATGGCCCGTAACACGATTTGAAAAGTTAACAGAACAGAACATATCTTTTCTGACACCCAGGTATTTTCAGAATACAACATGAAGGAAATGTCAAGAAAAACTAACATATTATTATAAACTTCTTCAAACGTAGGTTTTTCGCATATCTGACCTATAAAACACTGAAATAGCCTTCCTTGTGACCTGAAATCCAGTCCAAGTCTAAACATCTTCAAGATGGACTAGGCAATGACCTTTTTGAAACTGATCTAACAGTGCCTCCCAGTCATAATCTGTACTTATTGTTCGGGAGTATTGACTTTAACTTGAACTTGAGGTGGTAGACTCGAGCCACTTACCATACATAGGTCACATTTCCAGGTAACAACAATAATTGTGTAGATCCGGTGAAAGTTTTATTCACGCTGAGCCTTGTCGGACCGTGTTGCCAGCAAGAAGGCTCCGTGAACAAACGATCGCTTAGCCTGGGGTCCCGACCCATGTGTATATCCCTAGTGCTGGGTATACGTACGGGCCAGGCTCCAGGCTAACGTTATCTGTAATGATTGTCCACCTTCGCATGTGATAGCCGGTATAGGACTTCCAATCACCCGGGTCGCGTGTAACTAACCATTTTACCATAATAATTTGCCTAAATTAAAAAATGATATGCCCTTTTTGGACTAAGGGTGTGTCAGCACCTTAGTCTATTGAATTAACATACCCCTTTTTGAGGGACGCACTTCATCGATACACAAACAGCGGTCTGACCCTAATTACTCATTAAACATCCACCTTCACTGTGTGGACTAATACCTTCTTGGAACTAGGAATGTAGTCCGGATTTACTCGCTTTGTTTTGCTCTATATTATTATAATTGTTGCCTCATGGGAAATCGCAAAATGTCCAGATGTTCGAAAAATAGACTATCGTTCAGTTTCTATTCACAGAAATAATGATTATAGTTATGGTGGTAAAAGGAGCAGCTGTTTTCCTCGAGATGTTGCCCATAAAAGTTTTCAAATGAATCCTCAATCATCTTGCTTTAAACGCATCTAAGTCCTTCAGCGCTATCAGCGCTTTAATTTGATATTGAGATTAGCAATATTGCAAAGTAACACGTCATTGGAAGCGTCTCTACGAGACGCTTCCAATGATGTGTCACATTACAATATTATACTTTTTAAAAGATGCAATTCATTCATATCCGTTTTGACTTACGCAAATCTTTTCCGTAACTCGTTGAGTAAAACAGTACCCAGGGGCGTAGCTGAGTCTTAGTTAACGCACAACTGGGGTGGGGTGGTGAGATGTTTTTCCGGGAAAGATTTATTGACTATGTTTGCTCAGGTGCAATCTAAGGGTGGTTCGAACAAGAAAATATTTCAAAATAAATATAAAACTTCAGGAAAAACGATATGTTTACGATACGCTCAATGTAGACCTACATTTTAGACAAATGCGTGTTATGCGTACAAGTAGCTACGCCCCTGAACAGGCCGTCGCGGATCACCCATACCTATATGTCTGGGCAATCGGAACCCCTCGGTGATGTTGTCCAGCCTGCCGGAATTTACCGAGTAGTTCCGATTGATGTCTGGGGTCTCAGAACCTCAAAGGTCCTTATTCACAAAAAAAGGAAATTTGAAAGTCATAACAAAATGTCGTTACAATAATATGATTCTGGTCTTGTTGTTTGATATGCAATTAAAAGCAGCTATTGGAAGCTCAATTGATTCAGACAGCTACCATTTAACTTAGTATGTACAGTTTTTGTGCAGTTAATCCAAAAAGCGATGCCACGATTTTGAATCAAAACATCTATTATTCACTGTATCCACGCTGGAAAAAAACCAGTCTCATTTTGCTTCCATTGACTATTCTTTAGTGCGTATCATATAACAGTTCAGCTGTTGTGCAGTTTAAAAGAAATTACTTTAATCTTAGAAAATTCCTCTCGCTTGTGAATAGTCACATATGTTAAATACTTTCAATCATGTGAAGGTAGTGTGTTAGACCAGTGCGCTACTGAACAATACCGGACGACTTTTACCCCTACCATGACTGCCCAGGCGGTATATATGTGTTGTTGCTGTGTAGACAGAATGGTAATCCATGTTTTTGTCTCGATTTATGGTGTGAGCATCGGGTTTAAAGGACTTGTCGATGGTCTCCGAGGCCGGATATGCTAAAACAACATTGCTTCATTCCGGATCTCGATCCGTGTTCATCAAGGACCGGTGTGTTGAACCGTACTGAAATGGGACTTGAACTTAATTGGCTAACAGTGAACGCCTGGATAATTTACGGTCTGTGTAGTTCGCTGATTCGAACAACTACCTTTTGTCCGTAGACATGGAATTGTGCATGCTCCATGGAATATTCGAGTATCGCATCGAGTCCACATTTCCGGAGGACAGTTACCCTGGGGTAGCGTACCGGCCTAGAGACACGAGGGCCGTGGGTTCAAATCCCGTGAGTTGCGAGATCTGTCTTGCAATATTTCATTAATCCACATTCAGCGCGAGTACTGGTTATGAATTAAGGATGCAGAATCGACAGTGATTTGTCTAAGTTTTTGTAAGAACTTGTTTCTCAATTGATGAGAAACAAATACGTTTAAGTCGACTTCTAGGGATAACACACCACACCGGCTGGTGAGGGACGAAACTTAAACAGAAGATTTCATGAAGCTTATTGCAGATGCCGATCACCCATTATTCAATTTGATAACAAGGAAACTTTGAGAGCTTCACTTCTTCAAATGCATAACAATGGTAAATGGTTTGGTCTGCCAATGCGAAGTGTCAGAGACTGTTTGTTCGAATGCTGCAGCTTATAGACCGTTTCCCATCGGCATCACATATAGACGGGTTGCGATAGTCCCCTCGTGCAACAACGTCGTTGAATAAGCCCGAGTGATTGCAATGGCTGAAACAGGTGCTTGCTGTATGTCAATGGGACATTTGTTCCCTTGTATGATACATCGTGAACTTTTAAATGGCATACACACGGCTGGTGAACGCTCTGCCGCATCACGCACGCCTGCAATCTGAACACATCGGGTTTATCCAATAGAAAACACCTCTGAAATAATAGGGATGACGCCATATTGTTTCCCGCGAGAATGACGTCACTTTCTTTCGTTTCTAAAATTAGATCTTGAATGTAAAATAAAAAAAGTCGTTAAATTTGATTGAGGAAACAAGTATACATGTCACAACAACAAGTTCGCCATTTGGTATGAGTTACTGATCAAAAGTGATTAAAAAGGATGTCCAACACTTCCATACACATTGAACTACTTAACGTGCACGCTTAGAAAATGTGTTAATTGGCGGATGCCGATTTACCCGAAAAATTGTAGTCCTACACTTATATCCGAGGTGTATTTCACAGCTCACGGAAATACCCGAGTAGTTCCGATTGGTACGCCTGGTCAACGCTCTGCCGCACCACCGCGGTGCTGACGACGAAATCGGTTTCGCAACTTCCGATTTAGCGATTTGAGTGTAGGTTTTTGCTATATTTATTTTGTATGCATAGTCAACTGTCCATAAATGTTATGGCAAAATGCATGTTTGTGCTGAATTTGCCGAATGAAATAATTGAAAATAATTGAAATTCCTATTATAAAATTTTGCCAGTGAATTTTACTCCACAGGCTGATACGGAATAAATTATTTATTAGTAATGCGTTTCGTACCATGCTAGTGAATGGACTACAGTTGCTAACTTCTTTATTGTGTGCTATTCGAACGTTTGTTACGTATGTTTTATAAGGTTGACATACACCATTCAGCCTTATAGAACTGGAACCGACTTCATAATTCGGGTTTTAAATGGGATTGAAATCCATTCCTGTGGTGTGCATTAACCTTTGTTTCTAGAAAATAATATTTACATTGCATTTATATTGTTTTTAATTAACAAGTTCAAACATCGTTTGACCTAAAAGATTGTTTGATAAAAAGCCAAGAAAAAGCAGATACGTAGGTTTCAGCCATCTCCAGTTGAACGAATTTCTTAAACCTTTACCAAAAGACACATTTTTTCGACAGTCCAAAATTGAGAGTGTTTGCAGACGACATTTCAAAATGTGATGAAATTGAAAAACAATCTTCTGATAGGGCAGAAAACAATGTGGGAAAAGGAGAAATTGCTCTTTACGAGCATTTCCTCCTTTTCTCAAAATGTTTTCACGAGTCGTCTGCATCAAAGTGGTCAACTGTCGTTATTGTTTGGTAATGTAAACTTAACATAGCGTCAAAATTAGCGCTTACGATATCAGATCATGCCACTCTAATGGTGATCCCAGGCTATTGGTCACCGAATCATATGAACCATATAAACACATTTAGATCTACTTTCATATTTCTAAAAACTATTGATACGTAATATTGCACGATTGGAACACCGTGAGTTATTCTTTCCAAGAACTATAAATGCAATGATGTGACATTTCAAAAACGCTCGATGACCACAAATCCATCTCAACAAAGTTCAAACATTTTATTAGCATAACATTTACATATCGTTGCTACATACATATATACATTAACATATACTAACACATACAATATATAATTATAATTGAGTAAAGTAAATTTGATTAATTATAGGTAATTCATAGCCCAGGCACCCGGCGTTTAAAAAGATAACTGGGATAAAAAGAGGATTCATCCGCAGCAAGCAATAACGTCTTCCAATACAAAGGTGTCCTGATTTGTCTCGAAAGTGGTTAAATGCTTATTTCCACACAGTAATACATTAGTGTCGTCTGCTACTTCGTTAAGTCAGCCATTACAAAACGGGTGAAAAGCTCCATAGTGATCTCGTTGTGCGTAAGTTAACCAATTACCAAACAATTACGGCATTTGACAAGTTTGTTGCAGAAGACTCTGGAAAACATTGTAGGAAAAGGATAAATTGCTCTTTACGAGCAATTTCTCCTTTCCCCACAATGTTCTCTGTACCTATAAGAAGATTTTTTTTTTCAATTTTATCACGTCTTGAAATGTAGTCTGCAATCTCTTTCAATTTTGGACAGTCGAAAATTTGCCATTTGGTAAAGGGTTAACGGTGTTCCCGCGTGCACGTTGATGTCGAGTGATTAACGGGCAAAGTCTCGAACTAATTCTTTAATCAGGAATCACGAACAGTTATATATCGCTTTTGAATAACCCGAAAATGACTTAACATTGCGTTAGCGCACGGCTTTATAAGATGATGGTATGGTCATGTAAATAATTGTATTACATGTAAGTATAATCAAAGATCTATATTACATCTTTGGTATAATCAAATCTAAAAAAAGATGTGCATTTTAATGCAGACGAATTTTCAAAAAAATTGTTGCATATTCCATAACATTTTTTGGTGTTCATTATATCATGACAATAATTGTATATCATGTAAGTATAATCAAAGGCCTTTATTAGATCTATGGTAAAGTGAAATCTAAAAAAAATGCGTTTCAATGCAGACGAGTTTTTAAATTAAAATTGTATCAGACATTAAAACTAGACGAAGTATTTAAATGATATTCTCTTAAGAATTAATATTTAACTATAATTATTGTAGGCCTATTACTTTTTGTATACAAAATACTATTTACTAAATGTATAAACGTTTGTAAAAATGAATGGCTAGAAGATAATGGCGACAATCTAGCAAGCTGAGACGAACCGTAAAGAGGGAATAACCTTAAATATATTATTTCGTATGTATATAGTTCACGTGACATTTTATCAAGCCAATCGTTGAGCATGACCTAGGTAAAGGTAGGACCGCTAGCGTATCGTGAATGACAGTTACGATAAAGTAGTCGATACGGTTAAGGCCTTCAGTGTGTGTTCCCGACGGAACAGGTCTAATAGGGGAGAAACTGTGTAGGGACCTACGTTCAATTAACAAAATCATATCGACTGTGATTTCACTGTAATTCTTGTTGCTTATTGGATTAACGGTGCTTGATAACAGACCAATAAACATACACTTGATTTGGATTAAAAATAGTTTTATCAATGTTCAAATTGGACTATCAAGTGTGGATAAACTTTGATTAAAAGTCAGTAATCATGTTACAATTGGAACCAATTATAGGCCAGCCTCATATGCAAGGTCCTGCTCAGGTAAGTTGTCACCTTATCCATGTGGAATAGTTTGTATAAAAGGCCCATCCAGCCCTCCGCTCTGACTAATTATTCACTTCCTAATGTACCTTAATATTAGTGTAGTTCACTTATCATGTATTTCAACATTTACCTGTAGATCTACATTGATTTATGAAGGTATATATTTTGATTATCTTGTGGTAGATTGTTCACGGATGACTTATGGGTTTGCCTATTAATTATAAGCAAAATATTAACACAACGGATATGAAACTGAAACGTTTGTTGTTGGAAGATTGTTGTTTAATATTGGCTTTAATAAACGAGACACTGGATTTGGGTCATAGGGTATCACATTGCCCCGGAAGTTGAATCTAACATGGTTTCTATGTACGCATGCGTTGTGTGACGTCAAATTCAATAACGCTGAATCACATTGGAAACTGACAGACGAGAACTTACCGTAGTGAAACGTTAATGAAAGTTGTTTTCTACTGTTGACATTTTCGAAAACTGTATGATATTGTGACAGAAAAATGTTTTGAGCGAACATGTGTTGGTTTCACGGCCAATTTGGGCTGAGGAAAAGCTTAAATCTGTAAACAATTTTGTGAAAGGCCAAGTCCGGTGTTTTCGCTGTTACTATAAATAGTTTATGACATGAGGACACTCTTCAAAGGGCGGTTACTCTTATAGCACATTGAGATATAGGAAAAACAAAGGAGGACGCCGCTACAAAGAAATTCGACGGAACATTCAGTTTGTGAAGTTATTTGACAATTTCTTGATACATTTCCTGTAACATTTGTAAGAACTATTCAATTAAGTGAATTACCTTTACACGTGGCTAGGCTTGACATATATTTACTTCCTCGTCGACACGAAAAAGATTGTTCTAGAATATAACACTTGACAATGTTGAAACAATATTTCACAGATGGTCTGATACAAATTGCTATAGTTCTCAGTCTTTTACGAACTGATTTGAACGACTATGTTAGTCGGAATTACGTGAACTACCCGGAAGTTCAAGAAATTATTTTGGGACAGACAGCTGCCTACACACAAACAAACTTTCATAACTCCTACAACTCTCATTTGGGTTCACCTGAAATTTATCGTAAAGACATTGACTCCTTGAGTCTGCCAACCATTTACAGAGAGATTCGGTCATTCAGACATTTTTCACAACAGACAAGACGACGTGACATTCCAACCTTCTTGCTTGTTGGTCAAGGATCAACAAGTTTTGTAAGGACCTCTCAAACCACAACTGAGACGCCTACACAACAGACCTCTGAAAACGAGGATGAAAACAACAATAACATAGAATCCGAGTCAGACGAAAATTTGAACAATGTCTCATCAGAGGACCTAGAGCGTGAGGGTCAACAGTTACTTAACACACTTGAAGAGAGCATAGAAGCCATAGCTCCACTGTTGTACAACTTAAACCGTGAACAAGCCACAGAACCAACCATGGAGGTATTTTGATACAACAATCTGAATTTCAACTTGCATATCAATAATCACCTTTCTAATAAAGATATGGAAGGTAAAAGAAAATAATTCTACCTCTGATAGGCTCATGAATGATTGAGCTTCTTGTTGCATGGTGAAATAAAGAAGTGATTGTTGTAGAAAATTGATTTTTCAGAAAAAACAAAGCTAAACTTGGAGAAAAAATTACCAGTTAAAACAACTTGACTAACAGGTTGCTTGATTATTTCCTGATGGAAACTAGTCTGACATCAAAACTTTGACAGAAACTATGTTTTGTTGAATGTGAAATGAAATGACATGTAATCAAAAGAGTATAACATTGCTGATAATTGCTGTGATGCAGGTTGTGCTCATTGTTTACATTGTACTTTATTTCGAATGAACACCAAGAATTATCTACTCATTTTTATTGAAGGGGTGTTTTCATTACAACAAAAGAAGTTGACAACATCAAATTCGCTCACTTTTGTTGTATGGTAACCTTTCTGTAATACTTTTAAAAATTATCTCTTCAATAAGAGAGAAGATTATGAATTTTAAGACAAACACAGTCTTACTGGAAACTTTTAGGTGGATCTTGTCCTAAGTGCACATTTGAACAAGTGTTCATGTCATTGACTAGAATGGAAACCTACTACAGATATATTTTTTTTTTTAGTAAATGTATGAAAAAGTTTTGTATCATTAAAAGTATCTCTTTATAAGTTCAAGTAAATAGGGGATTGATGCTTTGTTGTGTAAATGGTGTTTTAGGTTTTTAAATGTAGTGAATAGAACTTTTTGGAATTCAGGAAAGGTCTTGCACTATTTTAGATTCCTAAATGATCGAAGTGACAGGAAAAAACATTGCATTGATTATACAAAAAGTATTACAATGTTTCCTGATTCCCATCAAAGAAGCTAGAATACCTCCATAGTCATATCTTCTCAATCAAATAAGTGAGGTTTTGAGTCTAAACTTTTTTTCCTCAGTTATTTTTTTCTAAGTTTTATGTTAATTAGAATTGAGATGTTAGTATGAGTATTCATCTTGCATCCCAAATGCACAATTACCTTCAGTACTGTACATCATTCTGAAAAGAAGAAAAGTGTTTAGAAAAGAAAATGAATATTGAATGATATATGCAACTTTCTCTGTCAATTTGATTTTGATTTTTTTAATTGTTTATTTACTTAACATAAAAGCAACTTATATTCAGATCTCCTATAGAAGACTTTAGAAACCACGGCACTGTATCAAAAGAATAAATTGCTCCTGATGAGTCTTTCTTTCATTTGCCTCACTAGTTTCTATCCAATACCATTAAGAGAATTTTTCCCTTTTCCCATTATTTGTTGTCTGCTATTGCTTTGAATTTTACATTGTTACAAATTAACATTATTGTACTAATGTTTTTTTGGAAATTTTAAAAACCTTATAGTGCTGAAACTGACTTCATGCTTATCCAAACAAGTTAGATCCATGCCAGCCGAGCGACTGGCATGTGATCGAACCTGTTTGCTACTCATAGTATCTTTCCTCATAAAAATTTAGCAGATATTCAAGGTTTCTGAAAGCAGACGACACAAAACCAATTTTTAGAAAATTGTCTATCATTCTAAGGGGTAATACAGGGATCTCAAATCTGCCACAATTTGCCAAATGAATGTTACTTGATTTGTTAAATCTCTCATCATTTAACTATTGTGATCAACATGTTGTATAACAAAGATTGTGTGCAGTATTGAGTACTGCACTCAGACCCCGAGAAAGATGAAATACTGTTGAAACTGCTTTTAATTTAGAATCTTTGTTGCATTGTTCTGGAATGGCAATCTAGTACTGCATTTAGATTAAATGCTGATTTCTATTAAAGTAACTGTCATAAGTTTTGAAGGAATAATTTTGTCACCTGAACCTGTCCATTTCATAGGGAGAAACTGTTTTCTATAATATTGGCAAGTTTAGGGAGTTTCTTTGTTATCAAGAATATTTAAGCATACACATAGAAAAAAGAGAGAGGTTAATAGCTAAAGATAAGAATCTGGAATACCGTTGCAACTTGGATATGAGCATTTGCTATCTAAACTTGAGGTTTGTTTTGACTGAATAGTTAATCTTCTTATTTGGATAAGGACAAAACACAAAAATGAATTGAAATTTGAGCACTTGAAATAAAGATGGTGCCTCTCCGCGCAGCAATCAGAATGCGTGGTTAGGTCCTTTGTGATTGGTTACCAGTCTTTATAATTGATTGTCATTGGTTGCATAAAAACCATTTCCAAACAATAACAACATTTGAACAGTTTGTTGCAGACAACTCTTGAAAACATTGTATGAAAAGGAGAAATTGCTCTTAATGAGCAATTTCTCCTTTACCCACAAAGTTTTCTGCCCTATCGGAAGATAGTTTTTCAATTTCATCACATTTTAAAAAATTGTCTGCAAACTTTCAATATGAGACAGTCGTAAAATTTGGGATTTGGTAATTGGTTAACCGATTGCATGTGTATAATACATATATTTATATATTATATAAGATTATTTTATTCTTTTATTTTATTATTATTTTGTTCTTGAGATCACAGAAGGCAACAAATTTAGGGTTCAGTGGAAGACTTTAGTTGACTTGTGCTTCATGTTTGTGGAGCAGTTACTGTTATCTTACATTGGCCCCTTGGAATTCGAAGTATAAAACATAACATTTCTGTCGCAATATACGTTTGCTTGAAACTATAAGGATAGTATTAGAAATTAAACTTTCTCTTCGCAATAATGATTTCTTTGTCTCCTGCCCCTACTTTATATTGATTGTATGAAAGATTAAAATTGCACTGCAGTGATTTTTTTCTAAATTAAATCAATGAGTTTTTTTAACAAAACTTAAAAAATCAATGGGTTTTTCTATAGAAAAATGTTTAAAATGAATGAAAGCAATGAGTTTTTGGTAAATTTTATGAGATTTTTAGGGCCAAAAATTATCACTGCCACTGCCAGGAGTGACAAAATCTCATTTTGATTTACTTGTCAGTATATGCAAAATCCGTTTCTGTATTTGTCTGTTATATAGTAAGTTTCAGTAAAGATTCATTTGTCCGTCAAGGCTTTTGGACAAGCTTGGCAATGCAGATGATTCAGTTTTTTTTGCATTTATATTCTAACAGGGGCCTATAAAAAGCACCTTCATAATTGGAAATTTCTTTAAAATCATGCAGTTATCCCAACAATTCAGTCATACCATTTTTTCTGTTGCCTAATATTTTAAACAATTTCAGTGATATAATTTCCCTAAACTATCAGGCTCAGGCCTCTTCCAATTTCAAGTGAAAAAAGCCCTGCAAATGACCTGCTCTTTAAATTTTTGTTAGAATCCTTAAGTCTTTTAAGATAAAAATGGAATAAAAGTCTGTGTTGAACATTGATCATTTGATCTATCCAAACTAAACTAATATGGAAAGTGTTTTTCCTATAAATGACAATGGATTTTTCATTTTGTCATGTTAAATTTCTCAACAACAGAGCTGAATCAAACAGTTAATGTTTTTTCTTAATTTATACAAGAAACATCAAATTTTTGTACACATATTAAGTTTAAATAAGTAGATGCAAGAAAATGTTCAAATTGATATTTTTGTAGTTGATGAAGTTATATACTCAGTCTGGCTTAGTCAATACCTATTTGAATGACTGCATTATAGGGTTTGTCCAATTGAAATTTTGAAAAAAGAAACGCATTTCAATTTAAATTCTTAAGTATCACGCTGGGACAGTTTTCATGTAATCAATAGGCCATTGAATGTTGTAAGTTTCAATTTTCACATTCTGTCTGTTACCCACATTTATTGGTCTTTATCCATTTCTCAACCCCTTCGTTCGACGTAATTATTTATATAGTTTTCTGTTTTTTAACCCTTGTTGCGCTGGAACTGACATCATGCTTATGCAAACAGGTTAGATCCATGCCAGCTGCCAATTTACCAAGTAAACAATTTACCAAGTAAATTGGCGCCTGGTCTGTGATTTAACCTGTTTGCTACTCTGAGGATCTTTCCTCATCAAAACTAAGCAGATATTTTGAGGTTTTGGAAAGCAGACGACACAAAAATATATTTTTAAAAAATTACCAAATATAAGGTTCAAATTCAGACCATCTTGAAAGAAATTATGATTGACCAGTCTGAGCACACTGCCCGTTATGTATATCAGAGTTGCATGCAGCATAATGATGAGTGTTTTCATAAAAGTTACATGTATGTCCATATACATCATTTATTGAATTTTCATGTTCAGTACCAGACTGTAGCAAGTCATTCATTTGATTTTTTTTAAGGAAATACTTCATATTGTTTTGCACTGAAGCCTCGTTATGTTTAAAGATATGTTACATTTATAAGCAAGTATCACAGGATATAATCAATTGGATATAATCATTTGTCCAACCAAATAGCCCTTGAAAACAAGCATTGACTATTTACAACATTTTGGAATAAATATAGTTTTTTTAGATTCTTTTAAAGTATGAAAATGTTCAGAAGAAGCATGATTATTATCAAATTGTAGAACTTAAATTAACATGTATATAATATACTCAACATATTTTGCAAGTACTAAGAAGAAATGCACTATTTTCAAATTGTTTTTGTTATTTGGCCAAATATTGTTTCAAGTTATTTGTTGTAATAATCCTTTACCCTTAAAGTGCTTGAATCGACTTCTTGCTTATGCACACAGTTTAGTTCCAGGCCAGCCGCCAAGCAATTTAGCAGCATGGTCTGTGATCTAACCGTTTGCTACTCTGAGAAACTTTCCTCACCAGAATTAAGCAGATATTTAAGGTTTTGGAAAGCAAACGTCAAAGAAATATTTATTTTAGAAAGTTACCCAGCATTCTAAGGGTTAAGAAAAACTGTTGATTGAGTAAAGGTTTATAACCTGTAGTTGACCCAAAGGCTGTCCCTAACAATTGCCATGTAGACACTAATCTACCTGTAATCTTTCTCTAGTGTCCTATTATTTTCTTGCTTCATTTCACCCGATGATAAAACCATGAAATGAAATTCCCTCAACTTGAGCCTTTTTAATTTATTTTGGCTTACGGCAATGTATCACCTGAGAGCTTTGTCAAGTACAAGGGTGACAGTAAATGTATATTGGGAGTTTTTTACGTTTGAAAAAATTGAACAATGAACCATTGTGAGCTATAAAAGTTTGATGGCTTCTAAGTGCGCTTGAAACTCAACCAATCCCTATATGACCTAATACAGAATATTTATTTAAAGAAACCCTTTACCCTTAAGTCAACAGTTCCTATACTATGTAAGTGGTGAAGATAACAGGGATATTGGTAATTTACAAACAGTATTTCAAAAAACAATTTGACAAATATTACCGTGTGAGTGCTCACTAGAATTGTCTCAAGATTTTAACTTTTAATATGTACCCACACCCTCAGGTTTAAGGAAGCAATGGGTAAGTTGTCCTATTAGAGCTCCTGAATATTAAATTGTTGTGTGTGAAGGAGATATTGCCTGTTTAAACAGTCCATTCCCTCTTATTATGATCTCTTGTTGATGCACCTTTAGCGCAAGTTAGACAAAGAGTAAATGAGAAATTATCTTTTATTAGGGTGGTTTTATTGCAGGAATTGTTGACATGGATCACGGAAGACCTAAAAGTGGATGTCAAATGATTTTTATTTAAAACATGCATGATTTTTGAGATATTTCAAAATTTGAAAGGTATCCTTTTTTTCCTCTTTTATAAATCACATAGAAGCCCTGTACCCCAACAACTTCTGCCTTAACTGTTTAAGATAAAATAAAAAATTGACTGAAATCCATTTGAACTGTTCAAAGTGACAAATCGTTCACTGGCAGACTTCAGCGAGAGATATTGTCAAAGTTTTTTATGTAAATAGAATTACTGAGGTATGACCCGCCCATTATATTGTGATGTATGTATTTCCAACATGTCATATTATATTTTCTATACACAGGTTAGATTGTCCCCTAGTACAGAGTACTGAGATCACACATATACAAATCTTCGGTGTAAAAATCATAAATCTGGTGGTGTGTGGGGTATTATGTTATCACTTTAATGTGAAATTGTCAACCCATTACTCTTTTTTTTTTTTTGTCAAACAATCAGTATCAGGAAGAAATGCAAATGATTTTAAGGTACATTGTTTAACCCTTTACCAAACATCAAATTCGACTGTCCCAAATTGAAAGAGTTTGCAGATGACATCTCAAAATGTTATGAAATGGAAAATAGTCATCTGATAGGGTAGAAAACATTATGGGAAAAGGAGAAATTGCATGTTACGAGCAATAACTAATTTTCTCATAATGTTTTCAAGATTCGTCTGCAACAAAGTGGTAAATGTTATTGTTTGGTAATGGGTTAAAAGAGATGGAGTGAAACATAGTGGGACTGCCGAAATAAAAGTGCCTACAAAGTACAAATTTCAGGGCTTTTACCTGTCATAAATGGCGAACCTAAAATACATGCCTTCAAAATTTAAGATTGCTTTACAATCCAGCAGTTATCCCCAAATTCGAAGGTTATGTTAGCTTTTTGTTGTCAAATTCAAGTATGATTTTATTAAAAGTGTTAAATTTTCTCCAAGATATTGCGACTTAAGACCAGTTACCTTTTTTGGTGACAACATTAACCCCTGAAATGAACAATTCACAATTCATTTGTTTTGTCCAGATAAAAAAGGAATAGGTTAGAAAGAGATACTGTGCTGTAATGGCGCAGACAGATACCAAAGGCATGGATGGGTACTGTTAGAGCAACTTCATATGATAGAAATACCTTATGTTGATTATAACTTATTAATATCCAACCTACTTGTAATTTTGTCTGGTTTTAGTTTTGGACCATATATGACCTGTTTGGTTTAACCCATTAGCAACCAATAACGACATTTGACCAGTTTTTTGCAGACGACTCTGGAAAACATTATGGGAATAGGAGAAGTTGTTCTAACGAGCAATATCCCCTTTTCCCTCAATGTTTTCTGCCCAATCAGAAGATAACTTTTCAATTTAATCACATTTTGAAAAGTCGTCTGCAACCTTTTTCAATTTGGGACAGTCAAAATTTTGGCGTTTGGTTAAGGGTTAACTTAAATCGTTCATTAGGTGAAATTATTTTTCATCCTAGTTCCAATAGTAGGTACATAGTGTATACTAAAAAGATTGAGTTTTTTATTAGAGTAAGACTTAGTGTTCAAATTGATTAGGCCTATTGAGTATTATTCAAAGAGCGATATTCTGAATACTGCTTTATCCTCAACTTTTGCCAAGTGTTATTGTTACATTTAATTACACTTACCCAAACCTTTAAAGATAAACCTGATAGTCACTTTAACACCTTGCTGTAATTGAAAGAATCGAAAACTTTTAGCGGCTATGTGTAGGAAACAATGCCTAGTATAAGGTATTTTGCACATTGAGGCATTAATATCAATTTATACAGGCTTTAGTTTGTTGCGTATCGGGATTGATAGTAATTTCATTGATCATTTGTACAAAAGTCAACATGCTAAAGATTTCCTCAAAAAAGAAGTCAATCTTTCAGCACAATGTTCACAACCCAATGCCTTTGAGAATACTTTTTTTCTTTAAGGTAGATTTGAACAGTCCACTGTTTCTTTCAATGAGTCATTCATATTTCCTAATGGGGAATTGGTTAACCCATTACCAAACAATAATGACATTTAGCCACTTTGTTGCAGGCAAATCTGGAAAACATTGTGGGAAAAGGAAAAACTGCTTGGGACGAGTAATTTTTCTTTTCCCCACAATGTTTTCTGCCCTATTAGAAGTTTATTTTCTAATTTCATCTCATTTTGAAATGTCGTCTGCAAACGCATCCAATTTAGGACAGTCGAAAATTTGGCGTTTGTTTGGGTTAGAAGCTTAAATGGATTCAATGTTCAAAGCATTTTTTTGGTAAATTTGATATTGTGTTGCATTTTGCAGTAAGACAAGCAAATATGGGGAAATTGGTTTCAAGACAACTTGAAATGCAGACTAGCTTTTATAGACGTTAAATGTGTTTACCAGCGGGAGATTTTATTGCTTTATTGGACAATTTTAGATTGCTTTTACATGTTCAAAAGCGTTTTTTAGGCTGTCGTTTTTTATTTTATTGAGACACATTGCTGCATAATATAGTAGTTTATGTATTTAATTTAGTGAGGTCTTACCGAATTAAAATGAGTTGATTGATGCTTGGTTAAACTTTATTTTCTGTCTGAATGACTCTTGGTTTATCTCCAAGCTTGCAATAAACAACTAGAAATTCACAAGAAATAATTTATTATCAATACAAATAAAATGTTATTTAGTACTAAAGACTTTCTAATTTTGGACTGAAGAAGGTAGGTTTGGTAAATCAAGACTTAATATAGAGACTGTTTGGTCATACAAATTTTGGGATACGTTTTACTGCATGTACATTGATATTCAGTTTCATGGTCTCAACCATTAATATTTTAGTTGAATGATTAATAGAACAACCTTAAGGATTAACAAGTTTAACACCCACAAATAGGAAGGCAGAATGTCATAAAACCTTAATTGCATTTTAAACTAAATATTTTGTACAGTGAAAAACAAGTTAGATTAATGAGAACAATGGTCTCGTTGAGGACAGAAATGAAGAACATAACTTAGTCATAATGATATTCAGATTCAGGTATAAACCTGTTATATATCCTGTTAGTTGTTGTTTGTGACGGCTGTATCACTCATTTCACTTTCTCCCGTCAAAAAAACCTTTACATGGACTGACTGCTATTACAAATTACTGGCTAACAGTAATTCATTTAGCATGAAAACAATGTAGCTAACAAAAGTGGAGAAATTGCAATGGTTTTTTCTCAAGATCAATTTTCGTTTATTAAATACAATATCTATGTGATAGATTCATTTATTCAAGTGGTCACATTGTGTCCATAGAGTCAAACTTTTCTTTGCAAAGATCCCTGCAAAGGATTCAAGAACTGTGTTCATCAACTTTATGAACACATTTGTTCATGAAGTCATGAAAATAGTTCTTGAATCTTTTGAAGGGGAAAAGGCATAAGTTTAAACAATTATTTTTTTCACTGGAAACCAACAATAGTTTCTAAGTCATCTTTTATATGCTTCCTCCTGGTGTAAAGATTTGGTATTTCACAACAAATTTTGATGGGTTGGTGCTGTTCTATTGTAAGTCTTTCATGATAATAAAGGAGTTACAATGTTATTATGTGAACCCATGAATTCACTTATATAAAAAGCGTTGCCACACATGAATACAAATCATGTAAAGAGTCAAGCCATAACATATAAATGTCATCCGGTCAAAGAAAAGACCATTTGTCATGGTCATGACAACTCGTACACCAGGACCTAGGGACTTGTGTGGTTGAATGGTCATGAAACCTAATACACCACTAGTACACTAACATATAAGGAAATAAAGTTTACTTTGTTTATTTCCTTTATAGATGTTTTTATAGGGAATTAAGTGAAAATCTAGGGTGCAATACAAGACTGTTGTAACACAACAATTCTTTTACTCACAATGTTTTTTTAATCATTTGAATTATTGATTTTGATATAAAACTGTACAATATGAATGGATTAAGTTGCTTTGCTTACTTTGAATATAGTAAGTTTATCAAAAACAGATCTTTAAAGACGCACATTTCACTTTCTATCCGTTTCATTGCTACTCTAAATCCTAAATTGTGGGAACCCATTAGAATTTTCTGGACTAGACGATTCTTTGAATTAATCTTACAAACATCTAAAATGTTTGACTCATAAGATGACATTATAAGTCTGTGAGAATTATCCTAAAAGGCCCTCTTAAATAGTCCTGAAAAATAAAAATAAATTGTGATAAAATAAGAATTCTCATTATAAAGAAACTAATCACATTAATTAGATTCCTTATTTGATGTTAAAACTAAAAACAATCATCTCAATCTGTATTTTTTATCAGCAACCCAAAGATGATAGTAAAACTTGAACTTGCTTCTCAAATAATGTCATAAAAAGTGTATCATTTTAGAATAGCAATACATTTTGCTTTTCATATCCTGTTTGGATATAGGCTTATAAACAAAGAAACAAGCAATACTATATAGACAATAAGAGCAATACTATATAGGCGTAGGAACTGGGGGGCCAGGAGGGGCCTCCCCCCCCAATATCCAGACCGGGGGGGGGGGCTAGAGTTTACTTTGGACCCCCCAATATTCACAATGGCAAATGAAAATATTTGAAAAGAAAAATAAAAGAAACGAAATTTAACAGCAGAATGAAAATAATTGTGCATTTTTGTGCTTTATCTAATTTTATCTAATACCATTTCGCCTTTTGTTACGAACAATATCCAAAATCTTTTTGACGTCATCATCGCAAATGGCAACCTGAACACATCGGGTTTATCAGCTCACAAAAATACCTGTGAAGTTTTGATTGACGAAAACAGTGGTGTTCTTAAGATCAATATGGTCTTTTATTGTTAGCAAAAGCTTGAACAATTATTTGATTCTTTGTTAAGACATAGTTGAATCTGCGGCTGTGACAATCTAGACGCTGCCACTTTTTGTATAGATCAATGCATTTGATTTCCACGTGAGATCGAGACCTGGCATATCCTCTTTTTTTTTTTTTCAATAAAGATACACATTTTCATGTATATGCTTTCTTTTAATTCTCATAATGTTATTGAATTTGTAAATGCATGAATAGTCATGAAAAAGTTTAGGAACATTTATTCTTGGACTGGTCCTCATCTGATGTTGCCCCCCCCCCCCATGTTGAAAACGCTCCTACGCCTATGGACTAGGATAAAAGGGAAGCAAGAAAGAGAGTGAGCAAAGTCGTCAATCATGAAGACTTGGCTATACATAATTAATTTTTTTATCCCAAATTTGCATGTTTTGAGATATAAAGTTACTCTCCTACTCATTTATCTTGACAAGTACATCTTTTTATGATGTGATGTGGTAAAGAGTCGTCTACTTTTTTCCTTGTTGCCACACAAGCTTGTCTCTATAGGGTCAGTATGTAATTTGGGAACGATAATGAGGAAAAAAGAAACACAAATCAGAATTCAACACTAAGAGTCAAATATAGACTTTCCCTCGAGTTCAAAATGACTTAATTCCATCTAACATCAGGACAGAGGTGTATGGATAATTAAGTGTTAATTAGGAATTTAGCATATATTAATTGTATAATTGTATCACTAGCCCTAGTGAATTCTATTTTGCATTTGGTTGAAATGGAACAAATAAACCATCAATTACTCTAATATATTATGATTTTGCTTTGTTACAAGGACTAGAAATGTTTATGAAACAGGAAAAATTGCTAGTAATAAATGCATTATTTTATGCTAAGCATCTCTCCAGTCTGTGGCTGTGGGAATTTTTAAGTACATGGACAGTTTTTCAACTAGAACAGAAATGAGTTGTATAGTTCCTCAGGGAAGTATTTCACAATATTTAACTTAATACTTTTATATTTATTTCAGGACCTCGATCTGATAGAAGTGCTATGGCGCCAAGACATCGATCTTGGTGTGGGGAAGGAGGTATTCGATCCAAACTTCCGGCGGGAACTGGAACGCGACAGAGAAATAGAACTTCAAAAAGAGAGACAGAAGGTGAGTAATGCGAAGGTGTTTGTCTTGTGCTATACATAGTCAGGACATTTAATGGCAGGCTGGGATAGATCCAAATGTTTTATTTCTGCTTACAGTGATTTGTCAGTGTGAATCATGAAAGACTTACAACAGAAGTCTTGAATAAAAATCCTTGGTTCATTGCTTCTTTAATGCTAATGGTCTATGATGAATTCATACTGAAAAGGTCATGATGAAAGCTGCCTAATAGAAAGATTTTTGGACTCAAAGGGTCCTGCGAGGCCCAGTGGTAAAGATGGTGGACTTAGAATTCAGGGGTCTCGGGTTCAAGCCCCTCCAACACCTCTGATTTCATGGGAGTGACCTTTAGACAAGTCATTTCAAAGCCTTCAGCCCAGCACTTGTGGATCCAGGAAAGCCGTTACATAACTGAAAAATTGTGAATACAGCATTTAACACCCTATGGAATTTGAAACTGCATAGACCCTGTTTGGTTGGTTCGAATTGAATTATCGTTGATTTGGATTTTCATGAGAGGTCACTTGGCTAATTTACAAAATGCCATTAATTCTACTAAGTTCACCCTCTATAGGCAGCTATGTTTGGTGTGTTTCTTCATATATAGGCCGGACATTGCAATATAACATTAACTGTTGACATGATGTAAACCCATTACCATTTTAACATTTGCAAGCAGCCTACAGGATGTAATCTGTAAGCTAGTCCCTTTTATTTCTTAATGCTATGTTTCTTTATTCTGTAGCTGCAGAAAGGTTAATTTGAGTGAATATGCAGTAATGAGCTCATACTAAAGAGAACATAGTATTACATTGACTGACCCTGATGCACTGCGATTTAAAGGAGTTTGGCATTTAAAGATCAAAAGATGTTTTTAAGACTGCATGATGAATTGCTTTTGTTCAGTCTATCAAATAACTTCTGCATTTTATTAACATGTCAATGATATTGTAAACAAAATGATTTTGTTTTGATGGATAGCTGCCATTTGAATAATCTTTTGATAATTCTGTTTTTTTTGTTCTTGAATATATCAAACAGATTATTGTTGATTTTCCGGTCCTGCGTGACCAAGTGGTAATGTTGGAGGACTTAGAACTTATGGGTTCCAGGTTCAAACCCTAGCAACACCTCTGGTTTTATGGAAGTGACCTTTGGCAAGTCATTTCAGAGCCCTCAAGTAGTGCTGGTGGATCCAGGAAAGCTGTTATATAACTGAACAATTTTGACAAGGCAATTAACACCATTAAAAGTATATTCTTCATTTCCAAAAAGCTGGAAACAAACGCGAGGCTTTCATGTTTCTTCAAAACAGTTCACTTTTTAAGTGGTGATATCGAAGTACTAAAGAAGGGTTGTCAAGTTATTTGAGTGTAATGGTAAGCGACAAGATACATAGGTAATGGATGTTGGGATCAAGTTGTATCAAAATATTCTCCCCACTTTGTCGACTATAAATCATACTGGTGGGACATATAAATCATGTAAGCGGGGAGACAATGTACCTATTATTATCCTGAAGCTGGGGATGTTAACCCCTTCCCTATTCTGACTCACTGGCAGCATACCTCCATTTAAAATAATCCATCATAAAAAGGTACTAAAGTACATATATTGGAAATTACAGTACAAGCTTAACCCTTATAATGCTGGATGGATTTCTAGAAGTAGATTTTTTGTGTTTTCTGCCTTTCAAAACCTTGAAAACCTGCTTAATTTTGGTGAGGAAAGATACTCAGAGTAGCAAACAGGTTAGATCACTGATAAGCCGTCTATTTGCTTGGCGGCTGGCCTGGATCTAACCTGTTTGCCTAAGCATGAAGTCGGTTCCAGCACTATAAGGGTTAATAAGTCATAGATGGCTAAATATTATTTTTATTTTCTTGTCCATAAATGTTAAATCTTTTTCTTTATAAATTGTTTGTCAGTAAATGGTCTTTGGAAGTGATGAATTTGATGTGTTCCTATGCGAACTAATGATGGAATATTAATAATTGTATTGTAATAACTTCTATGTAACAGCTAGATTGAAATTTTTGAAGAAACCTATGTCAACAGTATAGAATATCAAATAATGTCTGAAAGGTTATTAATACTTTATATATAAAGGTGTAGATGAAGACATTTTTCAAGTGCCATGTTAATTTTTCATACCATGATTTATTATTCAACTATTCAATAAGGGGGGTAATTAACAGTATAGAAGTGTCAGGCAGCCCTTTACTGCTTTTGGCCCAATACACTTACCTCTCAACAATCACTTTTTATCTTTTTGAAACTATAAAACAGTAACAATCAAGCTGCATTTAACCGTTTACCAAACGCAAAATTATGGACCTTCGAAATTGAAAGAGTTTGTAGATGACATTTCAAAATGTAATGAAATTAAAAAAAACTGTCTTCTGATAGGGCAGAAAACATTGTGGGAAAAGGAAAATTTGCTCGTTAAGAGCAATTTCTCTTTTCCCACAATGTTTGCCAGAGTCGTCTGCAACAAACTGGTAAAATGTGATTATTGTTTGGTAATGGGTTAAGTGACCACTCGTAAGTTATGCATTAAGTTGCATAGCATGGGGATATCTTTATACAGGATACAAGTTATTCAGAAAGCTCACTGGATATCTGCCAATCATATTAACCTGTTAGTCGTCTTAATATACACCATGAAACTGTTGTCTTAAGTTATACTAAAGTCACTTTAAACAAGATTGACTATATTCAAAGCATCCACAAATGACTTTTATACATTAGATGGGTTAAATTCCCACCATTTATTGCCAGACACAGCTAAATGACATATATAGCCTTGTATGAGAATACCTCAATTAGTACATAAATGGATGTACCAAGTTCATAATACTTTAAAAGGTCCATTGGTATACTCTTTCATAGTTACTTTTTGATATAATTTCCATAGAAAGCAAGAAAACCCTTTATGATAAGAACTTTCTTCTTTAAGTCACATATGACCGATGTTCAAAAAGATAATTATGGGTACCCTAGTAATGATGTTGGGTAAAACAAATTAAAGATAATCACACTACAATTTGTATTTTATAATCTGTTAATATAAAATTCCAGAATTCTAGTATGCTGTATGCATTCCTTGTGATCTCTCATAAGTCATTTTGTTGGTTGTGGTTGAATATAAAATTCCAGAATTCTAGTATGCTATATGCATTCCTTGTGATCTCTCATAAGTCATTTTGTTGGTTGTGGTTGTAAACATTATTTTAAACTTATTTTAAGACCCAAACATAAATAATCAAGGATCTTAGGTTCCTTTATCATAGATTCACAGTAAAAGATTGCCTGGAAAGGCAATGTGTTTGTTTCATATTTCAGAGTTCTTTTGTAAACCACTAATGTTTGATTGGTTAAGGATCAATTAACAATAGACTTTTGTATGTAGATGACGTAGTGAAGTTGGCTCAAGTTAAATGTCACGGTAACATTGTGAGACGTTTATTACCGTGGCAGACTTCACATGTCAAGTCGCCATATAGTTTACGGCTATAAAAACTCAGAATGATGGGAGAGAAAGATTGATTTAAGGTTTTAAATGAGGACTTCACCTCGTAAAACGAGAGTTTGTTTTAAATTAAACATGATGGGGGACACCTTGCTAACAAGCGAGAAAAAAAAAAAACTATTTACAGGAGACTGACTTGTGAGATGAATTCAAATTGTCAATGCATTAATGTTTTTAAGGCTACTCTCAAACAGAATGATTAAACTAGTTTTGCATTTGGCAGTCAGTCTTACATAATGCCAAAAATAATGATGTGCTATTTAGTGTTATACAGTTTTACTATAATCAAGTATAAGGTGAATTAAACCTTATAGTGCTGGAACCGTCTTCATGTTTATGCAAACAGGTTATATTAAGGCCTGCCACAAAATGAATTGGCGACTGGCCTGGATCTAATCTGTTTGTTACTCTGACTATCTTTCCTCAACAAAATTTATCAGATATTTTAAGTTTTTGGAAAGCAAGCAGATGATAGAAAAATCTATCTTACCCAGCATTCTAAGGGTTAGAATATCTAATCTACAAGCTCTGCTGCATGATGTATTGGTTCCTTCTGTCATCATGCTGCAAAATGTTCTTCCAAGATGTTGGTTGTAATCTGCTGAATAAAAAGTTCTCAAATAAAGTTGATGTAACCTATCATAATGTTTTTTCTGTTTGTAGCAAAAAGAACAAGAACTTCTTCAGGCCAAGGCAGAGGAACAGAGACGGCAGGCTGAACAGCGATGGCTTCATGACAACTATACTCAAGATGGAGAAACAGGTAGAGATATATGATCACTTTTACATTATCTGTAAACCTTTCCTCCATACATATATGTTGTTCAGCATATATTGAAAAAGGATTAAAGATTTGAAATGGTTTCAAGTAATTAAGGTGGCAGACTTACAACTGAGGGGGTCCTTGGTTCAGGCCCCAATGACACCCCAGTTTCGTGGGAGTGACCTTTAGCAAGTTACTTACGAGCCCTGACCTAGTACTTGTGGATCCAGGAAAGCCACTACATAACTTAAAAATTGTTGATTATGCATTAAACAACATAAAAAGAAAAGAAAAAAGATATTGAAGCAAGCACAAAATTCCATTTAAGGGAAGAGATTATACTAGCCTCTGATGTTACTCTGAAATGAGTACCATTTTATATCGTACTAAGCCATAACTTTTTGATTTAATCCAATTAACATGGAAGAGTTAATGGGAGATTTGGCAGAGTTAGTTGGTCAATACCTTTTGGAACTTTGATTAAACTGAAAGATGTATTATCTCATTGTGACACCATTTTTATTTTTATTAGGGGTAGTTTTTGGTTGACTGGCTTGATAAGCCCTTATTGGCTTGATAAGCCCTTATTGGCAGCAAAGTTTGGTCTTTTCTCCCACCATCATAGATATACCTGGCTCAATCAGCCCTTATTGGCAGCAAAGTTTGGTCTTTTCTCCCACCATCATAGATATACCTGGCTCAATCAGCCCTTATTGGCAGCAAAGTTTGGTCTATTCTCCCACCATCATGGATATACCTGGCTCAATCAGCCCTTATTGGCAGCGAAGTTTAGTCTGTTTCTCCACCATTGAGCTTGGCATCATAACTAAACTACAACCATGCTGCCTTCATGTAAACCAAAATAGAAAACATTAAAGATAGGATTTAATTCTTTCAACTATTTTTTCCCTTCTAGTATATATAAATCTTTTGCTGTATAATTAATTGGTATTAATGAATTACATTTTCTGGGGGTTAAAAGAGTTTAAATATATATAAGCAAAAATAACTTGCAGTGTTTGACAACAGGGAAATGGGAAGTTGTAATGAATCACAGGTCAAAAGCTGAAATAGAAAGCGGCCATATTACCCAACCTGCAGTCTGGTCCTTTCAAAGTAAACAAAAGAGGTATTTTAAAGGAAATTTGATACCTGGGTGTAATCCCCTTGTAAACAGTGGGATACCAGTTTTGTTTATGTTTCATTGATTTTTAACAAAGACACTTTATCCAAGGAAATTAGTTATTTGTCAGCACAAGAATTTATATTGTGTATTTTATTCCAATGGCTTCCAAAATTACCTTATAAGACTTTCAAACCATCTTCATCATTTTTCTTTCATCCTTTACTTAAAGCCAATTTTTCAACTGTCTTAAATTGAAAGAGTTTACAGATGACATTTAAAGTTGTGATGAATTTGGAACATAATCTACTGATAGGGCAGAAAATCTTAATGGAAAAAGAAAAATTGCTCATCACAAGCAATATCTTCTTATCACACAGTGTTTTCTAGAGTTGTCTGCATCAAACTTGTAAAATGTCGTTATTGTTTGGAAATGGGTTAAACAAGGACCAAAAAAAGACATAACTCAGGGACATGTGTTGCATTACTAACTCTTATACTGGGTAGGTAATTGCAGTGAAATTCAATTTAATTTCTTATATAGATTTCATGTCCTCGGGCTTGTATTAGATAAAAGGTTTATATTACATTTCAAGCATTTTGATTGGCTGATTTTGTTCAGGGGAGAAGGGCGGTGAAAAGATAGTAGAGATACTGGGAACCTCAATTATACAATATGCATAAATTTTCGTGAAGATCGTGTTGTATATCATAAACGTTTATTGGAAGACGTATTTGGTTTACTTGCCTTGCTCTCAACCTTTTTTTTAAAATTAATTTTGTGGAGCTCGGTTTCTTTTCTGCCTGCTCCTTCATTGTCTTAATACTGTATTAATGCACAGTGTTTCATTTGTTGGTTTTGGTCATATGCTACAAGCAACATGTCTTTAAAAGAAAAGCTTTATACTTGACAGTTCTTTTTTCTTGATAGGCTTATTTTGATGTGACAAAGTGCATCATTTCTCTAAGCTAGAGCTCATTATACTGTGTAAACTAAGATTGTGATTTGATAGTGTGTGGTTTTATATTTTGAGTATAGTATCTCTTCAAACTGTACTTGATGATCCTTTCTAGGTCATAGGTGTTTTCTGTCAACTTGCCTTACCCATCTATGTTGTATTATATTTCCTATTAAGTCTTCTTAAGTCTATGAAAAGTTCAGTGCACATTTACCTCAATATATACTTCAATTTATGTCAACTTCAAGTAACAATTGATTTGAATAACAAGTCAAACCTTTTGACTCAACATACATACCAAAATGCTATTTTGCAGTATAATTTTAATGCGTTGAAATGATGAATTTGTTGTTTACACGAATCAAATGCAGGCAAGTTTACTACCTCACGAAAAGGCAGTGTCTTGTTTATTGCAAACACTCTTCCCATGTCAAAAACAACAAAAACAAGGCATTCATAATTGACAAGGTGTAAGTGATGGATCATTGAATAACCAAAAAAAAAAGGAAAGCAAAAAAAAGAAAGAAAGAAAACTGTTTCTCTACAGCAAATAATGTTTATTTCTTTACAGCAGATGACATTTCAACCATTCAGGCAAAATAGGAATTAATACATAACAAACACATTCTAAATGTTCACCAATGATTTTTATGTGACTTTTTATCAAAAAAAAAAGCTTTGCAGTTATTCAAACATATTTTGTAACTATTGGTTTGAATGTGATTCAGTGAAAGTCAAAAGAAACATGGAAAGAGTAAATGCATGATAGGTCATTTGGCAAAATGATAAATGAGAGACAATTAATTGACAGCTGTTTGTTTTTGCCTATTATAGAAATTGTTATAATGCTGTTTACATGTTTTCAAATGGCAATGAATATCCATTTAACAAACCATACATGACTGAGAACGGAATCTCGATAGAGACATGTACTTCACATTGTCATCAGCCACTGAAGAGTTTTTCCAACAGAATTTTTAAGAATGACTCGAGACCTAAATAAAAAAAGGTGTCTAGAAAACAATAAACCAAGATGATCATATTGAGATTATTTTAACTGTTTTTTGTTCATGTTTTTCTGGTGTTTTTTTTCTACCATCTCTTTGATCTAATTGCATATTGTGGATTTTGGAATTGCATAACTGTACTTGAATAGATTGTGAATAACTTTGTTGGATTGTCTGTTTTTTCAGGAGAGTGGATTCCACTTGGGGGTAACAGGGTACCACCACCTTCCAATGATGGAGAACAGGTGAGTTGTCTGACTATGAGCCATTAGATATACAATACTATTAGAATTATTCAGGGAAAAGGAAATATGTCTCATATTGGTAGAACCCAGTCAGTATCAATCTATGGACACATTTGTTAACAAAATGAAAAGTGGTTGGATTTGTTAGGTCTCATTTGATGATTTTTTGTAACATTTAATTTAAAGAAGTTGACAACAATTACTAACAGTTAAAGTCAGAAAATATCCCTTTGTTAAAAAGAATATATTTTAGTGAAATAAGAAAAAATATTTTTGTGATTTTGATGAAGTTTTCATCATCTACTTCTTTTATTTTCCTTTGTATGCCTTCAAAAGGACAATGATGAAAATGCTTTGCATAAAAAGAAGAGAACTGTCTTCTTTAACCTGTTTTTTTTTTTTGTGTCACCATGTATTCATGAAACTTTTCAGAATCAAATCTGTAAGGTGCCCTTAGACAGTACTGAATCTTATGTATTTATTACTGTGGAGGACAGTGGTCCAGGGGTAGAGCGTCGACTTTTGTGTGCCATGAGAAGCGGGATCTGCCTTGCAAACTTTCATTAATCCACATTTAGCTTGAGTACTGGTTATGCATCCAGGAAACACAATCAAGAGTGATCAATCTAAATTAATCTAAATTGTAAGAACTTGTTTCACAATCAATGTAAAATAGATAAGTTTTAACTAAATCTTATATTTCTTATTGACTCTTTCAGTACATGCAGAACTACAATGAAATGCCAATCCAGGAGCCCAACACTGGGTTTGGTGTCCCTCCCCCGGGGAATCACCTCCCACCCCCATACCAGGGACCCTCCCAGTCGACTCATCAACATTCATCACAGGTGAGAAGTTAAAATGGACAACATATTTCACACATTCAGAGGCACATAAAGCTTACTTGGTTATTGGTTCTCTTAACCCTATATTGATAGTATTCATTATAGTGGTCTCGATGAGACTGTTCTAATGGGAACCAAGGGAAAAAAGATATTATTAGCTTGATTATTCGAAGAATCACTGTTGGCGTTGCACCTTGATTAAGTTTTTAGATGAATGTTTGTATCTCATTAACTTCCGTATGGAATAGGTTAATACCTCACAGATGTGTTCAGGGCCATATTCAAAAGAAATATATTCAGTAATGTGAAATGTCTTTATGCAGGGTACAAGTTCTCTGATGTAACCAAAGAGCCTTTTGTAAAGCAATTAATCCATAAATGGTAATCAATTTAGAACCATTTCAACCATGATATTGTATTGGAAAATGTTTTAACCATGTGGTAATGAGTAAATTCTTTATTGTTATTTTCCCAGATGTACAATCCAAATATCGGTCAGTTTGGTACCCCTGGTAACCAGACTGGTTTCCATGTTCCCCGGACCCAATGTGATATCACCAACATGAACACCACAAACACAGGGTACCATCATCCTCAGTCCCAGTACAACAACACCCAGTACAACCACACCCAACAGAACTTCCCACAGCTTATGCAGGTAATGGACAAACGGCAATGGATTTTTAGATAATATGATAACTTGTGAAGGCTGTTTATAATGCCATTTCCTACAATGAGAGTACTAGTGGATCAAGGAAAGCCGTTGGATAATTGAACAATTGTTGTTACGGTGTTTAACACCATACAAACAAATCCAACAAAAAGAAAAGATCATGGGGAATGAAATTCATTTATAAGGCTGTTTTATTTAACGGGAAGAGGGAGAAGATTGTCACGCTGCCCCAATTTTTGTAAAATGATAAGTTTAATAACTTTTAATTTATTGGTGTACAATTAGCTTTATTTACATGGGTGAAAGTGTTCAGGATTGTTCCTGAATTTCAGGTTTTTGAGAATTTTTGTCCCTATATATTGCTATAGTAAACATGCCTTTTCAGGATAATGATCAACAGATTTCAGGTTTTTAAAATTCTTCAACTTTCACCCATGTATTTAGTACAATGAGGTATTCATGAAGATTTTGACTGACATTGTAATTAAGAAAAGTTCTAATAGCCAGCAACAGTTAAAGATCATTGAGCTTGGATAAAGTAACTTTCCTTTTTTCACTCAAAGTTCCTGTTTTGGAGCTTATTTGGTACCTCTGGTTTCGTCTGAGTTACATTTGGCAGGACATTTCTGAGCTCTAGTTTGGTACTGGTGAATCTGGGAAGTTGTTATATAACTGAAATATTGTTGACATTGTGTTAAAACTATATAAACAAACAAACAAAACCACATTTATTTAAATGTTTACAGCACCATAACACCACACCCCATCAACTTCATGCCCAACAACATCATCATCAACAGCAACAACAACAGCAGCAACAACAACAGCAGACTTATCCCCGTCAGCAGAGTCTGGAGGCCACATGGCAAGACTTGGTAAACATCCTCGAGTTGCCCTCCAATCAGTCTGTAGAACAGACCCGGCCTGCCGACATGGGAAACATGATGCTGAATAATAATGTATCACAGCTAGACAATACCAGCTCTGTACTTCTACAAAACGCATCCATGCCCACACCAGTGCCCAGAAATGAAAATGTCACATTTAATACAGCAGGTAATGTTGAAATATTTTAATTAAAAAACATCCCAATTACCATATTTTAATTTGGAGTTCAACAATTAGTCGAAATTAAAACTATTTCAATACAATTGTATATTTTGATATTGATATTTTTAAGGAACCATTGTCGCAAATATATTTTCTATATAGAATTATTTTAATGTGCTAGAGAAATAGTATGCCACAGTTAATGTAATTTACATAATGAAAAAGTAATTTTGGCCAATTTTAGTTGTTGTTATCTCTATTAAAGTTGTTAGAAAACCCTTATATAATTGCTTTTAACAAACAACTTAATAATGATTCCTTCCAAAATGAAAATTGTAAGATCACACAATATCCATATTTTCCCTACTGTCACAATGCTTTAAATGATGTAAATACAAGACATGTATTTGGGAAGAGTTCTAACATGAGTGACATTATTGATCACAGGAATGGTCCCAGTGTCACAGACCCACAGATCACCCCCACACAGTTCTGGCCTCATGTCCCCAGCCAGCTCGGGGCTTATGTCTCCCCACAGTTCAGGCCTAATGTCGCCCAACCAAGGGGCCTTCAACTCAAGTATCCCAGGGGGAGGTAGTATGAACCCCGTAGAGTGGGATTCCTGTCAGAACTTCCTCTTCCCCAACATATCACAGACAGAAGGCCTAGAAGATGTGGAGGATTTACTCCCAGACCTCATCACAGAGGATGAGTTGGACGACATCAAGTTTGGAGAAATCGACCTGAGTGATGGTGAGTAAAATAAGTTTTTATTACTATTGAAATTGGTATGGACATGTGCTTACCCCTTTTTCTATAGAACCTGGCTTTGTTACATCATCATCTTCCAAAGTCTTGACAAACCACTGTTGTCAGCAATTTATCTTTTTGAGATGATGGTCTATATGCATTTTGATCAGTGTATTTGTATATAAGCATACATTATAAATAACCATGAATTTTATTTTCATTCTTAAATTGGGTAGAATGAAACAGCCAATGAGTGCTTTGTCTTTTTTACGATCTCTCGACAAAGTAGTGTTGATGGGTTGTGTTGTTCTATTACCTATTGGTATGCCTAAGGTTTGAAACTATTCCCCTCCCCCCTCTGCCTTCAGAAAATTGCAAAAGATAATTCTTGATTGTATGTATATTTTTTATTTTGGGAAAGAGCAGTCAGCTAACATTGATTAGTTATAAAACAACACCATCTATTATAATTTCAGATGTCACATCTCCAACGTCACGAGGATTTTCTGAAGATGGCAGTGACTCAGTTATGTCAATGGGCAGTGAAAGTGTTGGCTCACCAGAACAGGTACACACAACCCCCATTTACTCATATAGGGGCCATTTCCTTTAATCATTTCTAATATATGGGAATTAGAGACTGGTCAAAATAGAATGCATTACACCACTTAATTTTGAAATGGCAAGAAAAAATCAAGAAAACAAACATTTTTTTTTTATGTAAGACAGAAACTGTTGTGACGTTGTGATAGTTCTATCCACTATTGTGTAATCTCATCAAGTTTTGTCTACACTCAATATACTCAATCAAGCTTTATCTGTAAACCTTCACTTATTCTTTTGTTTATTTTGAAAGAGGACCAGTTTAAAAGGTTAAATCATTTTCCATGTCTTACTCCAAATCTTAATGCCAATAAGAATCTATCTCTATTTTCTGAAATACAGCATAAAAAAATCACCCTTCTGGAATTTGTTTGGTACAAAGAGAGAGTGAAAAGCATTTTTTAAAATCCTAGTGACTCCTCCTTTTGTATCGATTACTCTTTCCTTAATATACTTTGCTGATCAGTATATGGACAGAAAGTAGTTTTTAGCTTTCTACTCGAAACAAATTAACACCTGAATATTTTAATTTTTTTTCCAGAATGACTTCAGTGATGGTGGAATGTCCCCATTGGGCGGTCTACTAGGAGCAACTGGAGGTGAGGACTCTCCATGTTCTAAAAAATTCAAGGAGGATCCTGAAGACTACAAGTACAGCAGGTCCTGCAGCTATAGCGGGGGAGACAGTAACAGCTCCAACTTCAGCGCCTCCTCTAACGACAGTAACGGGGGCGGCCCGTACAGTAATGGTCATGGGGGCGGTCACTTCAGTCCCTCGGGGAATGGACACATCAATCACAACCATACCTATCCCGTCAGGCAAGGACAGGATCCAAAGGACTTCAAACGTCAAATGCCAAACAAAAAGGGCAAAGGACCACAATCAAAAGACGGTAAAAGACTAATGGAATTGAATGTGCCTTTCACTTTGAATCAGATTATTGACACCCCAGTTGAGGAGTTCAATGACATGTTAACGAGGCATAAGTTAAACGATCAGCAGCTTCAACTAATTCGAGACATTCGACGGAGAGGGAAGAACAAGGTGGCAGCACAGAATTGCCGTAAGAGGAAGTTATATGTATTAGAAAATCTCGAGGATGAAATGACGACCCTCGAGAAAATGCGGGACAAACTGACACAGGAGAGACTTATGATGGATAAGCAAACACGAGAAATGAAAGATAAACTCGGAAATTTGTACTCTGAAATATTCCATTCATTACGTGATGAACATGGTCGACCCTACGACCCTGCTCGATATTCACTACAGCAATCAAGTGATGGAGATGTTTTCCTTGTGCCTAGAAACTATACTACAGAAGATGATATGAAAAAGAAAAGGCATAATGATCGAAAATATGAGTGAGCATTCATTTTTGTTTGAAGCATTTAATGTGATAATCGAAGGATAAATCAATGGAGTAGACGAGTGCTAGTTTCTATTACTGATCAAAATGTGCTAAATGAAGATATACAACTGGGTACCACAATGAATAGATTGAATTCTAAGACTCATGGTGTTGTTTAAGTGCTATTTATCAACAAGCGTCAGAACTATCCTGCTGTTGATGAATGTGTGACCTTTCCTCTGGTTGATTCTGTTTGTGATTAGCTTTATCACAGTAACTTGATCTGCATGTTCAAAACAACCCGCAAGATCTGTTGGAAACGCAATCATTCATTACTATATAGGGTGTGAAGTGAAGTGAGATGAAATCAATACAAGTTTTGTGTACAATACCCACAGGATTGGCTTACTTTATTGATATCCCTTCCTTGATTCTCCTTGTTTTGTCTGTATCGGTCGGAATTGGTCGCCCTTACAAGTGTATCCGTAATGAATAGCTACGTTATTTTCTTATGAAAAATAAAAGTTTTACTGTCAAAGAGAATTTCCTTGTGCTTTAAGGTTTTCTTAGAATATGTTCTACAGACCAATTTATGAATGTATCTGTTAGAAATCATGTTACTTGGGCTAGGCAAGACTAGGCCCATATTAAATGTTTGTTAGCATTACATTCAATTGTTGTGGGTACTTATCAGAATTGTCTGAATGAGAATCCACAACATGGTTCAAGAGCAACAGATTTGGTTTTTAAAAGTATAAAAGAAAATATCCCTTCTTATCATAAGTTGTTTATCAACGGCATGTATCTGTTTGATACAATGATTTACTGTGACAGTAAGTGTTTGGCTTGGGCTGGCAATAGAGAGTCTGAAGAGGGATTACATGTATACAATCAGATCATGTATGCACTGTTTAATACACATTTTTCTTCAATACCAGATGATTGAAACATTACAAAGAAAATAAGATTCATGATTTTCTTGCAAAATGTACAATTGTAGCAATGGCTTTAATACTTAAGAATAGTGAAATAAGATACAGTATGAATGGTTTCATAGTGTGACCCTTTATACTGTTGTATATATTTAATGAATATTCCATGAAACACTATGACAATGTTAGTATACAATACATATCATTTAATTTGTTTTCCTCAGTTTCTCTTTAATGATATTTGTTTTTGTGTTGTCTTTTCTTGAATGTATTCATATATACTCATAGTTTGAATGGTTGCTTACAATAAGAATCTTCTTGTAATGGCGTTTTACTGTTTCATTTGCAAATAAGAACTGTAGAGCCCTGCCTTTTATTGATGAAATCCAGAAAAGCCATTAGATAATGAAATACTGTTGACAAGGCATTAAACCCATTTAAACAAAAACTTGCATTTATTATTGTGACTAAAGAGAGAAGTACTTGAGCAATTTTTTGATAATACAATCCTATATTTTCTCTATTAATAAATTTCTCTTTTCAAAAACAATGCAAAAGGTCATGGGAAAGCAATATCTTATAAGCAATTATTTTTACAGTTTATATTTCACTTGCCTCTGTTTGCACTATATGGATACGCCTGTGATTTGCCTCTATAGTTAAAGAGATGAAATAGAATCCATCTTGACAAAGAAATTAATACCATCAGTGGGACTTCTTCATGCTGTTTCTTATGATTGCCTATCAGATATCACAATAAGCATTTTTGCCTCAAAGTATACATCTTTTTGAAACGCTGGCTGAAAGGAAAACAATAAAATAAACAAGAATTTTTTGTTGAAGTCAATAAACTCCTCAATGTTTAGATATATATTAAAGGCACATAAAAGGGGATAAATGCTATATAAAACTATATTAATTGGTAAACTTTTGGTCAGATTCAAATAGTTATCACCAAAAAAAACCCATCAGCACAACTTAAACATGCTTAACCAGTTTAATTGTGTGATTCTTCACCCTTGACCTTGACAGTTGATATACAAATGTTTGAACCGACGAATCAGAATTCATTTTTTTGAATATGTAAACAAGCAGGTTGTTGATAAACATGATTGAATTGGAGACTTCTGTATTTCAAGCACAAAATAACTTGTGTTAAAGGACTCTATTTTGAATAGGGTCTCAATGCATTCGTCAATTAATTGCCATGACTTTTATGAAAATAATAAAAGAACTCAATATATTTTTTTAGCAATTCATTTCTACTTATCTCCTTTTATGTGCCTTTAAAATATTTCTATAGGAAATCCGTAATTGGTCAAAATTGAAAGCTGGAGAAAAAAATTTTTTTTTAGTTGTAAATGACATTGAATACCAAACATAGAGTCCAAAGGGAAATTTAGCTTTTTGTCACAGTTGTTTTTATTAAAGTTTTCCGTAGCAGATATTGCAAACTACTGTATTATGGAGTAATTGGTTAAGAAATAGTTGGCAAATACAAGTCCTTTTGTGACAATGGTGTCTTTATACCTGTAATACAGGTGCATAGAATTGGTTAAGTTAGTATCAATTATTTCACTAAGGTTATGTTGAGTGGATTAAACTTCCAAGTTTTCAAGGGTGTGTTGCTCTTATAAAACTAAATGGTTGCTGGGTAAAATGTAATGAGCTTGAAATTGAAACCCCTTACACTCACTCTACCATTTACCCAAATATGTTCACTAACTTAATCTTCCTTAAAATATGTGAACATTTATTTAGTTTGAGACTACCTTTATAGAGAACACACATTCATAAAAATTCCTATTGGCATCAATATTAAGAAGTATGTTGTCTTGTACACCATATGATTCAGTCTCCTTTTACTTGATTGGTTAACTCTTAGAGTACTGGGTAATTTTCTAAAATGTAAATTTTCAGAACCTTAAACATCTACTTAATTTTTATAATACTCAGAGTAGCAAACATGTTAGATCACAGGCCAGCCGCCAATTAATTTTGCGGCTGGCCTGGACCTAACCTGTTTGCATAAGCATGAAGTCGGATCCAGCACTATAAGGGTTAAACAAGATTGACTGTTCTCACAGATGTTTTCTTGTGGTAAAGGGTGCCAATCTTATGAACGCAATAAAGTGTTTTCAATGCAGGTGCATGCCAATAATAGTCGTCAACCTTTGACAGAGGAATAGCAAATCAAGATGGATATAGATGATAAAATATCCTTTCCTTATTTCCCTCATAAACATAGTAATGTTATTTCTTCATGTGATATAACATTGAGAATGGTCTTGCATTCAAACCCATTATTTAACTTGTTTCTTCAGTACATTTAATTGTCTATATAGTTACTGTGACTTTAGAAACACATTGCTTTTGATAAACATTTTTCCCCAATTTTTTCCGTTCAATCTTGGCCTAAAGCCATAGAATCATGTACATTTTGTAATATCTTTATTCTGACATTCTCGAGAATTTTGTAAGTTAAATGGGTCTGAATACATATAAAGTGTGAATTGTTGTTATTTTACACATTCCTTGATAAAAGAGGAAATCGTAATGATTGCTCAAAGGTTAGAATGCCAAAGTATGAAGAAGGTATGGTTCATCCTGGCTTGACCTATTTCATTTTGGCTCTTTCTTTATTGTTATGAGTTTGGTGTTTCAACATAACTGAAATGGTGTTGATGTGATTTAAAAACCAAATATGAATGAAATTAGTAAAGAAGGTATGAATTCACATTAGAACAAAACATGCGGATCTTTGCCTTCTCAAGAAATCTCTTGTGTCCCTCTAAGATGAAATGCACCGTTTTGTCAGGGCTGGTGTTCAAGGTGTATTTTATTACATGAGTGACTTTAAGGATGCACAATTTTATTGGAAGGATGAACAAAAGTTAATATGTTTGCAGATCTGGGATTTTAATCTTGACTCAGATCCGGTGTGGTGTTTGATATTACATGATCACATTGCAGAAGACACCACAAAACCCTTTTAGATAATATTTGCCAAGTTCAAAGATTTAGCCAATTTTATAGGAACGGCTATAAGATTATGGGAAAAGGGTGATTTCTTTTGACATTTCCTTTTTCTTTTGTTTCAATACACCTTAAGGCTTTTAACCATTCTGATTTAGGCATGTTAATCCATTGCCACATTTATGTGAATTTTTTACAAGTCCGAATTGAAAGCAACAGAGGAAGACCAGAAACGGCTTGAAGAAGAAAGCTAACATTTTCTGTATGAGATTGTGTACACAATTTTGACAAATTGGATAAATTTCTCACTCGGGGAAATGTGTTCCTTTGTCACAATGGTTTCCAAAAAGTGTACGTAATAAATGGATTAAACTAAGATTGTATGTAGTAATGAGTCAACCTGTTCATTCCAGTTCATATGTTGACTGAAATACAGTCAGTCTTCTGCATACAACCTGACACTTAGTTGTGGTAAAGGGTATCTTCATTATGGTCTTCATGAAAATAATCCCACAAATGAAACTACTTTCCATACATGTCATTGACCGAATGGTATTTGTTGGATGGATAAATCTGCGAAATGTTTTTGTCTTGTCTAAATTGTTATGTTTTTGTACCACTATGACCCAATGTCCCTTTATTCCCAAAACAGACTTGTTTATCAATAAAGCATTCATTTCCCATTCACTGGTATCTCAAACAATTTCTTTCTTTGCCATTTTTCATGATTCATTTTAGATGTGTTAAAAGGATTTTAAACGTAAGGAGATTTCTTTGACACAACCTGTTGTGTTTAAGACACTTAAATTGAGCGTAGAGTTTTGTTTTTGTAAGTTGTTTGTTTTGAAAAGGACATTCCTAGCAGTATGATTAAATGGTCATTGGGTTTGAATATTTATGATACAATTATGATTGTGTTATTATATAACACAAGGGTTTGTCATAGTAACATCTTCATTGTTTTGTTAAAAAGAATCTGCTTGTTGCAGGCAACATTTGACACCTTGGCAGCAAATAACTTTGGTAAACACTCTGGAAAATTGTAAATAACACAGTACTGGTTTAAGACTCCTGGCTTTGGTTATTTCATGTTACTTAAAGTTTCCTTTAATCAGAGATGAGTTGAAATGTTGTATAGAAGATTCTTTAGATGTTACTGGCTAGTTTGTGAGTCATTTTGACTTTAAGATAGTTCTCTAGTAGTGGTCCCCATACACATACTTGATTCTGTATTAACAGTGTTTAACCCTTAGAATGCTGGATAATTTTTTAAAAATAGGTTTTTGTGTCTGCTTTCCTAAATCTTTAACATCTGCTTAATTTTGATGAGGAAAGATACTCAGAGTAGTAAGCAGGTTTGATCACAGGCCAGCCGCCAGTTTACTTGGTGGCTGGCCTTGATCTAACCTGTTTGCATAAGCATTAAGTCGGTTTTGGCATCAACACATAAACCCAATGTTGAACATTAGACCAGTCTAAATTAAAAGCAACTGGAAAACTGAATGAGTATGGCTTTACTGTATTGTTAACACCTTCGGAGGATATGTCTTAGGACAATACTTTCATTTGTTAGGGGAATTAACTGTTTAAATATCTAGGTTAATTATTATGCAGCATTTATTTTGTTTTGTCTTGTTTTGTTAGTAATTTTCATATCATTTGGTTGATTGTTTTGTAAACTGTACATACCTTCTTGTACACTTCCTAGTTGTGCATATATCTATATAATTATTCCCAAACTGTGAATCTCTCTCTATCAAATTGTACAATTCTGCAGCATGTAATCATTGTTTACTGTAAAGCATGTCATGTTTTGTCCATCTCTGGAAGTCGTCATTACAAAATTATTGTATGGAAAGTAAAGACTAATGGAACTTTTCGATTTGTTAAAAAGAAACAAACTTGGAATTGTTATAGAACAAGATATCCCATATTGGAAAATTGGTTAATATTGCATTATAAAACGGTGAAACTTAAATGTTTAGCCTTTTAATGAAGAAAGGTTATAGTTCTTGCTCAAATGGATAAAGATGGTGCCGAATTTCTCAAATTTTTGGACAACTCATTCCCCAGATGTTCACTAATCAGTTGAAGAGTACTAAGAAAACTTGAGATCAAACATGCTTTAACAGTAAATGGCTTGTAGTGTAAATTTGATTGCAAAGAACGCATGTTGGCTTGGATTCTATGTTTTTGTGAATGGAGCAGTTACTGTTACGTTTTTGTGCTGAAAATGATTAAAAATATATTTTTATTTGTTGTTTTGAACTCTTCTTTTATTCTTTAAGCGGAAATCTGAAAAGTTTTGACAGCCATTATTTTGATGGTTTACCTGTTATGAAAGAACATTTGAATGACCCTTTCTTAGCTCATCCCTTCATCTGGATGTTATGACAGGTCTATTATGAATTCAACAGCAGATATGAAACGTGAAAAAAAACCCTCTTTTGTTACATTTGGAAGTAACCATCTTAAAAAAAGAGAGAATTGGTCATTTTGACCAATTTTTTCTTTTGTCTTGGTTTCTTTGACCATCCTGCAAATGCATGTAAATACTGAAATGCAAATGTATTGGGGAATGATTCATTATCAAACCCAAACTTATCTTCTTCAAGTATACATTAACCCTTTAAATTTATACTATTGAAAATCGACGTTAAAAGATTTAAAGACATGTCCAAAGTATTAAGTTTTGCTAGAATTTAATGAAATATATGGCGAAGATCACCAAGAAATCATGTCTTTTGGAATAGGTTAAATTCCTCCTTATATAGCAAAAAAGACAGGAATAATTGTCCTCTGACAAGTACGTTAGCAGTGTTTAACAACTAGAAATAACGACAAGCATATGATTTTATCACGCGACCGATATGGTGATAAAACTATGATTTAACCCTTTACCAAACGCGAAATTTTCGGCTGTCCCAATTGATTTTAGAGTTTGCAGACATTTCAAAATGTGATGAAATTGGAAAATAATATTCTGATAGGGCAGAAAACATTGTGCATCAAGAGCAATTTCTCCTTTTTCCACCATGTTTTCCAGAGTCGTCTGCAACAAACTTGTCAAATGTCGTTATTGTTTGGTAATGGGTTAAGTAAATGAAATTAGCAGTGATACATTGAACTGACAGCGAAATCCTACGTAAGAACTAATCAAGACCATTTCCAAGCCGTTTGCAGCTCTACTGAATAATCGCTTGCCGATTCAGATTAAGATAAAAACATTTCAAAGACTGTGGACCAAGTAATGCTTCAAACCCGGGACCCCAAGACTTTAAATCGGACTCTCTACATACAGGGCTGTTGAGATGTTTACGTATGGGTTAGTTCAGTATACCATATCGGTGGTTATGTTAAATTGTTTCATTTCTATAGGACATTCGATGGTTTTGCTTTATATACATATCTCTTAAATTTGGATGTTTGTAAAGAGGACCATTTTTGTAATACGACACACAGCTTATGTTATTTACAACTCAATCTAACCATTTCCCTGTCAAACTCTAAAACATTCTTTGTAGAGGACTACCCACACATATATTGGAAGGCATTTGGATGTAAGCAAAATTTCTAATGTTTAAGATATTTTCAAATGATTTTCCTTCGTTTCCTTATAATAGCCTCCCTGCCAACAACTGTTTATTTATTCAAATACATTGAAACGAACGGAATGGGATTTGTTGATTTATTGTGCACTTTAATTGAGCTGTAGCCGTTTTCGCTCATTTTAAAGTTTGTTCCACAATAGCGAAACTTAATTTACAGGTTCGCAGGTGCATTTATATTGCTTTTCAATTGAGACATGGGTACGCACAATATACATCAAACGATCTAACTCTATCCTTATCGAATTTCATCGGGAAAATTGTCTAAATAGAAAATTTTATAGAACAGAACAATACAAACCCAAGTATAAACATGTATACAATAAGGGTAATACAACATCAATATGTATAATGTGAATGTCTTGGTCCGAGAGAGAAAGTGGAAAAGTGTGTGAAAAGAGAGAGAGAGAGAGAGAGAGAGAGAGAGAGAGAGAGAGAGAGAGAGAGAGAGAGAGAGAGAGAGAGAGAGAGGGAGAGAGAGAGAGAGAGAGAGAGAGAGAGAGAGAGAGAGAGAGAGAGAGAGAGAGAGAGAGGGGAGGGAGAGAGAGAGAGAGAGAGAGAGAGAGAGAGAGAGAGAGAGGGAGGGAGAGAGAGAGAGAGAGAGAGAGAGAGAGAGAGAGAGAGAGAGAGAGAGAGAGAGAGAGAGAGAGAGAGAGAGAGAGAGAGAGAGAGAGGGAGGGAGGGGGAGAGAGAGAGAGAGAGAGAGAGAGAGAGAGAGAGAGAGAGAGAGAGAGAGAGAGAGAGAGAGAGAGAGAGAGAGAGAGAGAGAGAGGGAGGGAGGGAAAGAGAGACAGACAGACAGACAGACAGACAGACAGACAGACAGACAGACAGACAGACAGACAGACAGACAGAGCGCTAGTATGCTTTTAAGGGTTAAGCCGAGGAACATGGTACGGTATTATCGATAACTCTGTAAGGGCGAGTGTATTCTCGCAGAACAAAACGATGCACTATTCAAGGTTGCTGCACCCATAGACATGTACTTACTGGGGTTGTTGTACTAGGTATCATTATCACATAGAAGTGCCACAAGCTATATTTGGGACGAAGCTACAAGTCGTTAATATGTTGGGATGATACGTAAACTATGTTTATTTAAGAGAAGAGCTAAAGGGTAATATATATTACACATATTAGGTTAAATGCCTTTCTAAAATAGAAACGCAAATTGAATAACATCTTTTTCAATTCATAATAAAACAGTTAGGAATGGCTTATCTAAACAAAACCGTTTTTAAATAGCAAACAGCACATTGTTAAATGCATACAGTTTGTCAGGTATAAGAAAAACTTGTTTTGAACATTTATGAATCTTTAGTTTTTTTTGTTGTAGTGATAGCAGTCATCTACATACAAACCTTCTTCACAATGTGTATATTAGTCTCTTTAACCCTTTACCAAACGCCAAATTTTCTACTGTCCCAAATTGAAAGAGTTTGCAGACGACATTTCAAAATGAAATTGAAAAGTAATCTTCAAATAGGGCACAGGATATTGTGGGATGGGAAAAGGAGAAATTGCTCGTTAGGAATAATTACTCCTTTTCTCACAACGTTTTCAAGAGTCATGTGCAACAAACTGGTCAACTGTCTTTATTGTTTGGTAATGGGTTAAACCCAATTTAAAACCACTTATAAATGCTCTTTCTAGTGCATATGCAGCAAAACGCATGAGACCACAGCGACAACAAAGAATACAGCATAGAGGAGGCGAATGTTTATACATGTATTCATCTAATATTGTGGATTGTTGTTTTCGATCTTGACACGGCAACAACACCACAAAAAGTGTTCGATTAAAAGGGGTTTGCTCTTTTCTATCAAGAATCAATAATATAAGATACATCTACCACATGGTCTTTTGTGAACAGTTCCATTCACCCCTCTGCGATAGGTAAATCAATTCTTTACATTGTTTTGTTTACCACCCAGAAACCTTGAGATTGTCTCGTAGACGACTTGTGGATACTGCAACCTTTTGTTTAAGCATCTGATTACTACCCCATAGGAACATAATAAATCAGTAATTTATGACGAATAAATCATGTCTTTTTATGTTCATTGATTTATGCTTTTTGGATACACAAACTGACTGCGATCGCGCAAAATGTGGACGAATGATGGTCGAAAAGAGGGCCCTGCTTTTCACGGAAATCGAACCTATGACCCTAGTGCTTCGAGACCGAGGCCCCATCCATGGTCTACTGTCCTCAACCATGTCTGCATTGAATGGCGGAATAAGTGACTTGTTGAAAATGGATCTGCCACCGGTTCCAAAAATCAACTCAAGTTGCTTATTTTGTTCAAAATTCAGCTCCTGGACGTACCCTTAGATTGCTGGGTAATTCTCTAAAGATAGCTTTTTGTGGCGTCTGGTTTCAAAAACCATAAATGTCTGCTTAATTTTGATGGGAAAGATGCCCGGAGCAGCAAACATGTGAGATCACAGGCCAGCCGCCAACTTACTTGACGGCTGGCCTGGATCCAACTGGTTTGCATAAGCATGAAGTCGGGTCCACCTACTTAGATAATTGAGTTAAAAAGGCCAGACGGCGGTCGCTTGATATACATCGCCATTTGATTAGTCATCGGCTCATCATATTTTAGACCCCGCTTTTAATTCATCTTTACCAACTCTTAATGACGTCGTTAAGTTTAACAATCTTGTTTTTGAGAATGACAACAATTTATAGGTTTTCAACAAACATAAAACTGTTCTTTTATCTTCGATAATTATCAGAAGTGAATTGATTATGCAAAAAACAAAACACTAATCGATTTTGAAATATCGCTGTATTGCATAAGCTCACTAAGATAACCCCCCTACATACATACAAATATATTCATGTCCTCCTCCTCCTCCTCCCCTCTTCCTCCTCTTCTTCTTCTTCTTCTTCTTCTTCTTCTTCTTCTTCTTCTTCTTCTTCTTCTTCTTCTTCTTCTTCTTCTTCTTCTTCTTCTTCTTCTTCTTCTTCTTCTTCTTCATTTCTTCTTCTTCTTCTTCTTCTTCTTCTTCTTCTTCTTCTTCTTCTTCTTCTTCTTCTTCTTCTTCTTTTCTTCTTCTTCTTCTTCTTCTTCTTCTTCTTCTTCTTCTTCTTCTTCTTCTTCTTCTTCTTCTTCTTCTTCTTCTTCTTCTTCTTCTTCTTCTTCTTCTTCTTCTTCTTCTTCTTCTTCTTCTTCCTTATTCTTCTTCTTCTTCTTCTTCTTCTTCTTCTTCTTCTTCTTCTTCTTCTTCTTCTTCTTCTTCTTCTTCTTCTTCTTCTTCTTCTTCTTCTTCTTCTTCTTCTTCTTCTTCTTCTTCTTCTTCTTCTTCTTCTTCTTCTTCTTCTTCTTCTTCTTCTTCTTCTTCTTCTTCTTCTTCTTCTTCTTCTTCTTCTTCTTCTTCTTCTTCTTCTTCTTCTTCTTCTTCTTCTTCTTCTTCCTTCTTCTTCTTCTTCTTCCTTCTTCTTCTTCTTCTTCTTCTTCTTCTTCTTCTTCTTCTTCTTCTTCTTCTTCTTCTTCTTCTTCTTCTTCTCCTTCTTCTTCTTCTTCTTCTTCTTCTTCTTCTTCTTCTTCTCCTTCTCCTTCTCCTTCTTCTCCTTCTCCTTCTCCTTCTCCTTCTTCTTCTTCTTCTTCTTCTTCTTCTTCTTCTTCTTCTTCTCCTTCTCCTTCTCCTTCTCCTTCTCCTTCTCCTTCTCCTTCTCCTTCTCCTTCTCCTTCTCCTTCTCCTTCTCCTTCTCCTTCTCCTTCTCCTTCTCCTTCTCCTTCTCCTTGTCCTTCTCCTTCTCCTTCTCCTTCTCCTTCTCCTTCTCCTTCTCCTTCTCCTTCTCCTTCTCCTTCTCCTACTCCTTCTCCTTCTCCTTCTCCTTCTCCTTCTCCTTCTCCTTCTCCTTCTCCTTCTCCTTCTCCTTCTCCTTCTTCTCCTCCTCCGATGCTTAAACCACTGCATTACTGTCGCCCATAATTTGAATCTTATTTGGAGGTAGTCTAACGGCTGACTAACGGAATGCCGATGGTTCTTTATCCCATCTTAACCTACTCTTATGGACAATAAAGTAAGGGAACTTTTTCCATCTATGCCATGCCGGGTACGTATCTCACATAGAGTTAACCTTTTTATGCTTGACACAATAGACAGCATTAACGGTTCAACAAATGAACTGTTTCATGACGGGTTAAACTAGTCTTGGTTTCGATTGCCTCGTGCAAGCGCATGACCTTTTTGTCGAATTGGAAACAATTTTCATAAAGTTATTGTGAATCAGACAAAGGTACGTTCATGTACATGTTTGACGCGCAACGTTAGATGTAAAGATATCTTATGTCTTTTCAAAGAGGACATGTTTCTTTGTTTATCGGTTCCTTCGATCTATTACATTTCTTAACAATAAGAAGTATAATGGGGAAAAAGGAACGCTGTTTACATACAGCTATAACTTTTGAATAATACTGCAGATCAAACCGTTAAACCAGTACATATATGTATCAATGATAAAGTGAAACATTCCACGTAAACTATTCAAATTAAGACCATGTTGTAAAGAGACCACTTTATGTGAAACGAAATAATCGATTTCGGTTGCTTTGAAGCTCAATACTTTAACAAACCATTTTGTTATAAAGGTCGTCTGTCACAATACCTATATGTGGTCTTGTAAAAGAAAGTGTCACTAAAATAACCACATATTATTAAGCGACGGTGTCAAAAGGTAGATGTAACAGTATCGTTGTTCAAAAGACATCCAACGACTCAATACAGAAAACAGTCTTTCAGAAAAAGCTTTCTGAATGAGTTGCGACCAGTGCATGTATTATGGCAGTGTTGCACGACAAAACCTTTCACGCAGCGTTCAAGAGTAAGTAGTCGCATTAAACAATACTGACTTTATATAACTATGTCAATTTTGTCTCCGCAATATAGTTTATAACTCATTCAAACAAGAAATTACCAAAAATGTGCAGTTACGTTTATTTTTGACTTTCTTTGCCATTATGTCTCTTGACAGATTAAGTTAATGTCCCCTTTTTGTAAATCCCTTATTTGATATGTAGTTAGATAAATGTGAAAATGTGACAATTAAAGGGGGTTTGGACAATGAACTACATGTATTATGTTACCAATAACTCTCCGCCCTTTCATGATTACCGTATGCTACAGCCACGTCAGTTGAAAATATCCCCAACAACATTCAGTTTAAAAATGTCTTTCTTATACACGCATATTAACGAATGTTGATCTTATGACCAAAGTAACCATTATAACAAAATAAGCAAGTAGTCACAAGGCAATTCCTTTTTTGACTGGACGGTTTTTACCAAAATCATTAATATACATGTAATTGACCAACTCGCATCACATCATATAGATCTATCAAATATGTAGGTTACTATCGGTTGTTGCTTCCTATCTGGACAAATCAATACTTACACGGCACGTACGAGGGAATGTGATTCATCAGACAATTATCTAACTGTAACCTACAATAGGATATCGGGGTTAATGAAGTATAACATTATGGTAAGAGACCGGTCAGGAATTATCGGTATAACACCAGCATATTAAAACGATAATGCGGTATATCGGGTCTCGCGTTTACCAAGCTGACAGAGGCCTATGCAGTATGAGCATCAACCTCTTGTAGTCTAATGTATATAGAGGAGTGGAATATCGTGTTCCATACTCTTTTTGGTCGATTAGCCATACATAATATTGCAGTGCTAAGATGAGATATTTCCTTGTTTCCTTAATCGAATAAGATTACTTTTGAGGTATTGCATTTGGCAGTTCCATTTGAAAACGAAAGTACAACGAACGTATGGCAACATGGCGGCATTCATATCATGTCAGAAATGTTATTATTGAATAAACCCGAGGAGTTCAAATTGCAAGTGCGCGTCATAAATACTTTCGAATAATCATTACACAGGGGCTACTTTAATGCCATAACAGAATCAATTTAAGCAGTCGACATCATGGTTATTTGGAAGTATATTATTGGAGAAGAGTTAACACTTTTCTATGGAAAAGTTTGAGTGAACTACATGCAGTAACAATGATTTTATTTGTTGTTGTTTTTTCTCAAAGGCAAACTGTCTTCTTATACATAACGTGTATTGCATTGGGAAATACTGACTATTGTCATAGGGGCTTGTATTTGTAGTATTTGCGGTCGGCACTGACCGATATGGGCGTAGTTGGACCAAATGTTATTTTATTTATAAGTTATGAATGCTCTTATCAAACGAGAAAAATTGTTCTTAATGAGTAACTTGGTTTCTTTTGCAAATTTCATACACAGAATATATCAAACATCTTAAGAGCGTCAAATAATTACGTAAAACGAGTAAGCACAGTGCGTTTTCATTACATTTTAATGAGAAATTTGCCGTGAAATCTCTTTCAATTTCTCAAACGGGCGAGATATAACTCACACAAAAAGGACCCATTCGAATAACACGCCTACGCACGTTCGTTGTACCAGATAAGATAGTGTATCACATCACATTCACTGCTGTTTTGGATATAGTTCCTTTGTGAAAGACAGAAGTTGTCTAACACCCTGTCTTTTGTACTAAAGATACATGTACGTATATAAATAGGATGATGCTATTGTTTCACCGTGCTTATTTACTGAATGAACCATTTCGTCTGATTAGGTCATGATGCCCTGTGAAGATATGAGGTCTCTCAAAGGGATGTGTTGGGGGTCTTTTATAGAGAATCTATGCAGTTAAATAAAATAAGATAAAAAGAAATAGTTTGTGGATAATCATTAACATGCTATGGTCAAGGCGATTCAAACGAATACCTAAAATATCGGTATTTGAGAGAAAACGAAGATGTTATCGAGAGGATTACGCCTTTTATCTGAATATCCGGTATTGAGTATGAAACAGTCTTAACCCATTACCAAACAGTTACGACATATGACCAGTTTGTTGTGGGTGACTATGGAAAACATTGTGGGAAAAGGAGATGTTGCTCTTAATGTGAACTTGTGTGAGGTGGTTTGAGATTACAAATCGACATTCATCCTCAGCATGGAGTCCCTCCGTCATGGATGTTTCGCCCCTGAGCCATGTACATCTGATAGAGGGTGGGGCCACCGTAGGAACGGTGTGATTGTTGATAGCTCTACTTCTTCCAGCTTGTTTCTTCTCGTCTCAGCCACAGCTAGCTAGACAAACGTTCAGCCGCTTGGCTCAGCTTTAGGATAGTCTTCTTGTAGAATACTCCCTCAAGGGTCCTTGGCTATGATTAACGCTATACATTTATAACACTTACATATTTTAAGTTTAAACTGGGTCTCGGGAATCTGTATTTACTGAATATACCTGATAATGCCATGACACCACGTGAAGAAACGCGGTCTTTCATAGAGTATATATGCAATAAAATTAAAAAAGAAATATTAAAAAAAACCATTTTGTTGACACTCATTAGAAATACATGGTCAATGTGATTCCATAAAGTACCTACACTATAGGGTATTGAGAGCAAACGAAGAAGTTATCCAGGGGAATATGCTTGTTATCTGAACCTCTGGTATCATTTTTTGGATACTCCTTTAGTAGAATTCTCCCCGAATGGTCCTTATTTATGATCAGGGTTGTACATACATAACACTTACATTGAAATATTTTAAGTTTAGACGGGGACTCGAGAGTCTTTTACTCCGGTGTTCGATTACCGAATTTCAAGTTTATCTGATCGTCGCGTAAACTCGGTTATAACGTCTGGGGTAAGGTGATCTTTCCTATTCACCCCTTTGTAATAAAACCAACCATTACCTCATTTTGAATGAATGGGCCAAAAAGGTTCCTAGTAAGTTACTTCTTACTTACCCATTCTCTGTTTTAGTTTTGTACATGTTGCATACCTAAACCCTTATAGTGCTGGAGCTGACCTCATGCTTATGCAAACAGGTTGGATCCAGGCCAGCCGCCAAATAAATTAGCGGCTGGCCTGTAATTCAACCTGTTTGATACTATGCGCATCTTTCCTCATTAGAATCAAGCAGATATTTAAGGTTTTTGAAAACAGGGGACACAAAAAATGAATTTTAATGAAATTACCCAGCATTGTAAGAGTTAGTGTAAATGTTTACTACGGCCAGCCTTGGAATAGTCTGGATAACCTGCCCCTTGACATTACATTGGTAATAATTTATTATAGTACGACTGGAACCAGACTAAGCACAGGGAGCGGTGACGTGCTCAGCAAAGTCGAACAACTGTTGAGTAAACGCGTATACCTGTAAGACCTTGTTCACCCTTTACCAAACTAATGACCACATTTAACCATTTTCTTGATGACGACTCTAGAAAACATTGTGGGAAACGAGCATTTTGTCCTTTTCCCACCATGTTTTCTGTCCGATCCGAAGGTAATTTTCCAATTTCATCACATTTTCAAATGTCGTCTGCAAACTATCTCAATTTGGGACAGTTGAAAAGTTGGTGTTTGGGAAAGGGTTAACATATATTGTCGGTTACCGCCCTGTTGTAATCTAAACCAAGCGGCCATTGTGCGAAAAATTCATCACTGCTGGCTTTTTTTATATTTATATATTTGATATATTATCTATTAAATACGGCCTCGATGTTAAAATTTGATACCCCTCTAGGTAATAGATGCAATAGATGTTAACACATTCAAATACCTAGTTTGAAATTAACAACTGCTGTTCTGTAATAGTACCTTTATGTCCGTACCGTTTTTCAGTGACAGTTTCAACCAATAAAGATAAAGCGCTGTAATTCAGAAACTCCAGTTTTTAGATGCAAAGCAGTTTAAATGATTAACAATTTTCAGAGTATAAGTGTTTCCGTACTCTCATAAGTTTGAAAATGTGTTGAATGTAGAAACAAATCTTCTCTTTCTAACTATATACACATTGGAGAAAGGAAAATTATTCAATTAACAGTTACACGTGTATTGGTCACGATGTTAAGAAAATGTTTATTTGACTTCAATGACTCCATTCCGATGTTTTATCTTAAATAGGTTTATTCTTTATATTGTATCAACTCTTTTTCAAAAATAATTCGTGCAAGGAACGCAACGAACTCTCCGAGAAAAAGGCCTTCATTAACACATTACCAAACAATAACGACATTTGTCTAGTTTGTTGCAAACGACTCTTACAAATAGTGGGAAAATGAGAAAGTGATCCTTACAGGCAATTTCTCAATTTCTCACAATGTTTTCTGGCCTATCAGAAGATTTCATTTCAATTTCATCACATTTTGAAATGTTGTCTACAAACTCTTTCAATTTTGGACATGTGAAAACTTGGCGTTCGGTAAAGGGCTAAGGCTAGAAGGATCGGCGCTTTGCCAAGCAACCAGTGCTACGACTCGAACCTGCATGACCAGGAGTCGTTTTACGTCAGGTTCAGTTTTCTTACAACCTTTTCCAAATAATTATCAATCAATTTTAGGGGTACACATTCATGCTTTCGACGTTTAAGACACTTATAAGAAAATATTATGGTTATACAATTCTTTTTTAAGTACTATGAATACCATGCTATCAGAGCTATAAGACATAGAAGAGTTTAAAATAGGGATAAACAATTTATAGATAACCAATAAATTATTTCCATCAAATGGTTTGTTTACTAATTGATTTATACAGTTCCCCTATCCTAACTGTACATGTATACAATTCCTGGCATATAAAAATTATATATGGAAGGCCTCCATGCCTAACTCCAATGGTCTGGTCCTAAGCTGTGTAGTACCATGCGAATTGCTTCCATATACCATACCGTGAGACACGACCAAAATTGCACATTTCATATGATTCCCATTTGCCATGTCAGATGGCTTCAGTAGATCACGACTTTTTTTTCTTTTACAGAATGTTTATGATTGTTGAAAGTCAGATACATTTCCTATACTTCATGCAATGTTGTATTCTCGTAAAACACACAAGGAACAATGCTTACAAAATAGAGAACAATGTCCATTGCGAAAAATGACTTCTTATGCAATTATAATTCTAAAGATATATCTTCTACTTATCATTCCTTCCTCTTCATGCATTCAAGTTCAGTCAGTAAAAATATCCCGACACGAAGCAATTAGTGTGCATGTTTCGTGTAATTTAATCTCACCGCTTCGTGTACATGCACTAGATAACAGAATAATCACAGCGACTAATGTGAGCACGCGGAATTTTGCATTTTTCTAAAGACATGACATAACAACCCATACACAAACCTCAGAGATATGACCACAGATTATAGTGAAAATCCGTCACTTTGTTGGTTTTCATTTTAACGTACTACCAAAGGGAAACGAAACAACGCGTTTGAATGGAAGAGAGTTTTATGATAGGGAACTATTCCAACTTTTGCTCAAAGGTGATTTAACGAATCCTGAAAGTTACTATAAAGAAAAGAGGTACTTTTTCATATCAGATGCTTCCGGCTGTCGAATCCGAATTTGACAATATATCTATGACATATGCGGTAAAGGACCAATTGAGATATTCCGTGAACAGAAACAATGGTGTTGTAACTGTGCCCACGTGATAGATGGTTGGTTTTAGATAGGGACCACCATGCTGTAATGACAGTTAAATGTGCATTGACTTTTGTTTATTGTTTGACATTTGTTCAACGAAAATAAATTGATCCCTTTTGTCACAATGATTTCTTCTAATTGTGAGTTATAGGGGTTTTAGTTTATATAATTTTCGTCTGCTGTGGCGTTCACATTGAATCAGTCACTAGTATTTATATGTTCTTGATTAGTATGTCACTGTTGAGTACTCTTGTACTTCACTCCTGTGCTGCATGGTGTTTTTTTGGACATATTACAGTCAAACTTGTGTTTAAAGGCCGGCCCATGGAACTGAGAAAGTTGGCTTTTTAAGACAGGTTGGCTCCTTAACACAAATTAATGTACACTAAAGATCCAACTATTGGACTTTCTATCGTGGTTATTTAAGGCAGGTTGGCTGCTTCAAAGGATGGTTGCTTAAAACAAGTAAGACTGTACGTTAGATAGCACTGATGATAGCTAGAGCGAAGTATTGACAAACAGCCCTCCCTCAGTTTGTTCTGTCTGAGAAATGCAATCCCTAAGAGATAACATTGGTACAGAGTAGGGGTTCCTCACAACATGTTTTTCTCATTTATCTAAGATTGATTTGGAAACTGATATGGCTTCTTCAACACAATTTGACCATTAGCCACTAACTTGTTAAATGATTGATTGTTACATGTAGTTATGGGTTAGGCTGCCGTTTCAATTCTGTACAAGTTTTAAACGCGACAATGGTTCAAATGTACACACGTTGTTTTTATCCAAACAAATGATAACCCATCTTTTTAAAGGGCTGACTTTCGAGCTCTCTTTTTTAACAATCTTTAACCATTGTAGCGCTGACACCGACATTATGCTTATGCAAACAGGTTAGATCCACGCCAGCTGCCAAGTAAACTGTCGGCTGGCCTGTGTAAAAGCCTGTTTGCTACTTCGAGTATCTTTTCTCCACACCACTAAGCAGATAATAATATATTAAGGTTTTGAAAAGTAGATGACACACTTTTTTTAAACGAAAATTACCCAGCATTCTAATGGATAAAGGACTGACTTTTCAGATCCATTTATTTACGATCATTAAAAATGCATTGAAGGTGAGATTCATTTCTACCACTATTGTTTCTATTTTGAGCGCGCCATCTGAAACTGACATTACAACCTGCAAAACATTCGGATAATCTTCGTTATACATGTTTCATATACCACGTTCCGAGGGCCATCTTTTCTCAATGAAGCTTGGTAATTATATGCGAATATGTAAAATGAAATATGTAAAAAAAAAAACCCACAAAAAACCGTGTTTGACACAATTATCATCAAAACATAATTAAGATTAAAGAGTAATACAATAACCCGTAGTTATTTCCTTTTTACGTGTTTCTAATGACATACCATATATAAAGGTCCACCCTTATATTAAGGAAACCTTATATCTTTATTAGTTTTTTCTCATTGATCACAGATAGAGATTATATTTGCATCGTAAAAAAGCCACGCGGACGTTAATTCCAAATCTGCACTTCAACCTTCTCAGAAAAATACATCACTTTTCATCCGCGCCACTGCAGAGGTCCCATATATAGGGTTTACCCTTTGGATAATTATAACGAAAGTATCTTACCTCATCATAATTAAGCAGCAATTTAAGGTTTTGGAAAGTTAGAGACACAGCCATCTATTTTTAAAGAAGTATCCAGTATTCTAAGAGATATAATACCCACAAAATGTTATACATCATGATTTTATAAATACAGTGAAGCCTCGTTTATCCGGACCCCAAATATCCGGATGTCTTGCAATCCGAACGAAATTCTAAAGGAACGGAATTATTGTGCAGTAATTTGCTTAACCAATTACCATACAATAACGACATTTGACCAGTTTTTGCAGACGACTATCAAAAACATTGTGGGAAAGGAGAAATTGCTCGTGACGAGCAATTTCTCCTTGACACACAATGTTTTCTGCCATATCAGAAGATTGATTTTGAATTTCAATTTGGGAAAATTTGGCGTTTGGTAAAGGTTTATAAGTATACACGTGTATATAGACCGTTTATGTCTAAATATGTTTAAAAACAGGCCCTGCTTCATTAGTCCGGAACATTCGTTAATCCGGATTTGTTTTGGGAACGGACGTGTTCGGATTAACGAGATATCACTGTACTATATATTCTAGACTCTGATAATCTTCGTTATACATTATTTTTATACTACGTATCGCGAACATCCGAGCGATATCTTTTCTCAACGCGGCTTGGTTAGTATAAATGCTTATATGTTAAATAGGCCCTCGTGTTCGAAAAGATTATCATCAAAACCCAATTAAGATTAAAGAGTAATACAATAACCCGTAATCATTTGCTTTTAACGTGCTCGAACATTTGAATACCATACTACATTTACTAATGTTTCAAATTAAATACCGAAATAGGCTAAACCTTTTTAACCATTCCTCTATATCATTATCCCCCAATTATAATGCAGATACCGATTACATTTGTAACGTAAAAGAAACCATGCAGATATCAATTCCGGATCTGGGTAAAATCCATTTCGTTGCGAGTTGTTTTTTCATAGACTTCAGTTGCAGAACTCTGTAACGTTTTGGTGTACAGCGACATAATGCATCCTTGTTGGCGCCTTGGTTTTAATCGTCACTCGTCACAAAACAACAGTCTCAGGATGTTGAACCAATACCTCATAGATGTGAACTTTTACGAATGATTCAAGTTGTAAGCAAATATACACCAAAATTAAAAGAGTGCAAAATCGAAACACATTTCTCTCGTGAAACTGGGTATAAGTCATCGTGACTTAAAAAAGAAAATTGCTTTTTTGAGAAATGTTGTCTTGGATATACACATACTTGATTCAAAGGCATTCTCCACACGTCTCTTGAAATCAATATTTAGACTTGAAAGTTTCTATTTCTTCAACATGTTTCGTATCATGCAATTTGAATATTGTCCCATGATATTTCAAAGATAATTGTCATCTTTAATTCATCTCCACTTTCAAGAGAAAAATTCCCGTATGGATTAGTTAAAGATTAATGCAATGCATATATATAAATATTCATAAGGCTTGCTATGACGATTCCACATTCAGTTCGAAGCCATTTGATTTGGCGATGTCATGCATTTAGAGAGGGTTAAATACATTTTGCCAAATATCAATTTGCATAATTACATGTCTTGTCCGTAACATCAAACAAAATAGAAAAATAAGATCTCACGTTTCCTGTTTGGATAAATCAAATTCATTAGGAGCAGAGAAATGAAGAGTTGAAAGCCAAAAGAGGTCATTTGACCGAGAAATTTCTGTGGTAACCTTTTTGTTTTACAGTGATACATGCTTTTTTTTGTTTAAAGGTTCCACACATTTTCAAACATTTGTTTAATCAGAATTTATTATCAAATACATGCCCATCTTATTGCTCGGGTAACTCGGAATTGATTATTTTGTTACACTGATTTCAAATCAACACAATGATGAACATTAAATGTGTTTACCTATGATAATAAATAGTAAACACTTTATTTAACTAGGAAACATATTCAACAATTTGAACTGACAATCTTCCATAAGATCCTCAACAATGAACAAGCGAACAAGAAAACTAAAAGACTAAGGGAAATTAAGGTATTCTGGCCCCTATGACGTCTCACAGTGAGGTATCGAAATGTTTGAGAAAGAACTTATTATACTCGTCTGCCTTTGACCAGGTACAAACCCCAATTAAAGGAAGGGGTATAATATTCATACTGTTCAGTTTCACCCTAAAGATGTCACGGAGTAAACTCTCGTCTATTGGTGAGATTAAGAACAAGATTACGAAAGGCAAGGTACAGAGATTGTTATCTTGGCAACTAGAACCTTTGTGACATATTAGATTTATAATTCGTTCGTAATTTCCCGACATTTCGAACAATACGCATTAAAGTTTCAAAACATTGTAAAACCTGCCATCGTTTTCCACTGACAGGCTGCCATATGTGTGTGAATCTGAAACCTGATGCGTTATCGTGATGGCTCCAATTAAGTTTCCAAATTGATAGAATTTTCATGTCGTTTAACCCATTACCAAACAGTAGCGACATTTAACCGGTTTTTTGCAGATTACTCGGAAAACATTGTGGAAAAATGAGAAATTGCTCGTCACGAGCAATTTTTCCTTTTCCCAAAATGTGTTCTGCCCCTTCAGAAGATTATTTTCAAACTTTATTACATTTTGAAATTTCGTCTGCAAACTTTTTCAATTCAAGACGGTCTAAATTTTGAAGTTTGGTAAAGGGTTAAAACGTTTATTTAGTTGTACCTCATGCTGGGCCTTATTAGCCCAGTCGGCGGCGTATATACAGGGGTTCCGAGTTCAAGTCCAGAATATATAGGTGTGCTAACCATCGGTACACGAATGAAATAATGTTAAAAGCGGTGCTAAAACTCAAGCCAACATAGCAACCGACTCTCAACAGATGTAAGAAGACAATATAGAACAATCGGAAATATTCGGGTTTTTCCTTGAGCTGAAAAATACACCTTGGATATAAGTATAGAGTTACAATTTTTCGGGCAAATCGGCCCCGGCTTATTACACCTTTTCTAAGCGTGTCCGTTAAAGTAGTTCAATGTATAAGGAAGTGTTGGACATCACTTCAAATCATTGTTTATCGGTAACACATACATAATAAAGGAAATTATAAGTTGTGATATGTAAAACTGTTTCCTTCATCAACATAGATGACTATTTCAAATTTAAGAACTATATTTGTAAACGAAAGAACAATGGAAAGAACTATGACGTAAGTCTCGCGAGAAACAATATGGCGGCATCCACATCATCTCAGAGGCGTTTTCATCGGATAAACACGATGAGTTCAGATTGAATATAGAACTGACCATAAGGATGGGGTCAATCGATTTAGAAATATAGGCAGTCCTAGTTGGAAGCATCGACATGTACCCGTCGTAAGTTTAAGCAAGTTTCACGTTCAAATTGAAATTGGTGAAAAAGGTGGAGAAAATGAACTTATTGAGTATTCAGTACAATACTATAGTAAGTCATTCACATGCCTGAATGACTTACCATAGTATTGGTTTCAACCCTCATGGAATTCTAAAAAACGGTCATAAAAAAAATCAAAAACAATAACATGCTTGATCGACTTGTACAGTACATGTTTCAAAGATTGACAGTTATTGTTGATCTGGGTGTTTCATCTGTATTCTTTAGAATCTTAAGTTTAGATAGATCTATGTCTAGAGGCCAATATTGTTTACATGACCTGTGTAATCCAACATGAAAGAATTGGTCTGTAGCCTCTTATATTTCCTTGACAAACATGAGTATACATGCAGTAGATGACACACACACACACATCGGACGGGAAACAATAGAATTACATAATAGTTTCTCAAAAATCAAATATTGTAAATGATAAAACATATATCTTGTTGGTCGTAATTGCTTACAATTTGGACAAGTCACAAATGCCCATATGAAGTTACTGGTTCAGTGAACATGTTTTGGTTATTTGGGTTTCCAGCATGGACTCTTTTGTCGGGCTCCTTACTCATTCTATACACCTACACCTACGCAAATACGAGTCGTATTATTGCAAACCGAACGCAACAATGAAATCTATTGTATTGTGTTAATTCGATTAAAAACCCGCGAACGAAAGTTATGTACCCATTACGCTGTTAAACCGCATTTGTTCTTTTAATATTTTAAGATACCATGCTCGCTTATTGAATCGGCCTTAAACCTTTCTTTCCAAAACCTTTCAGTCTAACTGCGGTGTTTGTTTGTGTTTGTGTGTGTGTGTGGGGGGGGGGGGGGGGGGGTCATTTCGTCCCATCTAGTACTTTTGTTAAGAGACCAGGATACCGTTAGTAAATATTCTATGCAAAATACTTGCGTAACTTCAAAACGATGCCATCGATGATTATTAGTTTTGACTTACGCAAATACTTTCCCAAAGTTGTTTAATAAAGCAGTCCAAAGAATCGTACTTTTCAGCGATAGGGCTGCCCGCTTTACTAACAATGCAATGCAAACAAGTCCTTGTTCTCATAAATTTTGATCTTTTGCACGGTCAAACCCGCTTATTATCACCATGCATATGCTGAGTTAATACTTTATAAGAAAACGAGTCTTGATAAAATATAGCTCACTCCAAACCAAAGGTAAGAATGTCCAGTTATACGGAAGAACAGAGTACCTACCGACCACTGTACATATTGTATTGAAACCGCATCACATTTGCGAGCGCAGGCGTTTAAAAAGAAGTGTGGACCGCACAAAAACAACAAATAAGAGCACAACACTTTGACCCTTTAGCAAAGTCCATCGCAATGAAAGTTATACAACATATTAGTCTCACAGCCATCAAATACGAAGAAAAGTAAATGGGGATCACAACATGTTGACCCTTTACAAAAGTCCATCGCATTGAAAGTTATACAACCTTCCAGTTTTACAACCACCAAAACGAATACAAGATAAGTAAATGGGAACATGAAATAAAAAGATTAGATCAATCTTAACATCACCATTTAAGGTAATAATATCTAACTGAAGCACACTTGCATAAATATCAACATTTGGCCTCACCATTAAAGGTAACAATGTAGCGACTGAAGCACACTTGCATAAAAACCAACATTTGGCCTCACGATTTTAGGTAACAATGTAGCGACTGAAGCACACTTGCATTAAACAAAATTTGGCCCCACCATTTAAGGTAACGATATAACGACAGTAGCGCACCTGCATAAAAAACAGTTGGCTTCACCATTAAAGGTAACAAAACTAACAATGTAGCGACTGAAGCACACTTGCATAAAAACCAACATTTGGCCCAAAACAACAATTAGGCTTGATAGATCGGCCCTCGTCATTTCGGCGTTTCCCAAATCAATTACCGACAGGGAAACCTATTTAACGTATGTTGACTCATCAACCAAAATAACACTTAACCCATTACCAGATAATAACGACATTTGACAAGTTTGTTGCAGACGTGTCTGGAAAACATTGTGGGAAAAGGAGAAGTTGCTCTTAACGAGCAATTTTTCCTTTTCCCACAATGTTTTCTTGATGGTTGTTTTTCAATTTCTTCACATTTTGAAATGTCGTCTGCAAACTCTTTCAATTTGGGACAGTTGAAAATTTGGCGTTTGGTATAGGGTTAACAAACCTATTTAACAGAAATGAACCCGCATAACTTTACGATCACATTCCTGTAGCAATAGAACAGCATAGCGATGCACAATTTGTATATTTGTTGTATTCTTTATTCTTGCTAATGATTATATGTTTCATTTTTTATGTATTTGAATTAAGATTCCCTATTTGAACAAACCACATAGACCTATTATCCCCATCAATTATGAATCAATTTATCTTTTAAGTAAGCTAAACATCGCCTTAACTTAAATGCTTAAAACATATATCGCACATCAATAACTGATACTACTTCTTTAAAATCACGTTGAAACTTTAATTGTATGTGCAGACCTTCAAAGTGACTATTCTATAGAGTGATAATCTGCAAAGGATGAAATGATTGCTCGTATCTATACACATTGCGTAGTTTCACAAAATATGATGATTTATTCGCCTCTCAGCCCTGTTCATACTGGTTTGGTAACGATATACAAAATTTATCATGAATATTCGGTGAATTGTTTGAAAGGGTTTATTGTCATAAACAACTATCAATCAATATCGTCCTTTTATATGGTCATTAAAATGAGTGAGATCGTCTTGGAAGCAGGTTATAAAATGTGTCGACACTATTATCAGGTACCTCTAACAAGCCGAGTCAGAGAGCATGCATGGGGCTTTTTATAAACCCGAGTTTCAACCTTACCGAATGTTCAAATGATGCAAACGTACATATTCCATTCTACATAGTAACAGCTTGGAGCATCTTAGTTACCGAATTACTGAAAAGCGCTGGAGATCATTTTACATTTTCTATTATAGTTAACAGATTTTCAGCACTACTAGATAATGTCATTGAAAATGGTCTTTTGTGAAGTTGCAGGGATATGTGAATTCCGTATTCATTACATATAGCTCAACAAAATATGTGGAATGTCCTCTTAAAGTGCTTCTTTCAAATTGGAAATAAGCAAACCGTTAACTTGGTGTTATGGCAGCTCTTTTAAAGTAAACAGCTTTATATATAACGCGTGTTTGGTACTTAAGAAATCCATGAATAGCATAGGCTGTAATATTCGTTTCATCGCTCGAAATTTGAACCCTTTATAAACGACAGGCTAATGATGGTAATAAGTCGACATGGGTTACATCAATGCTGATCTAGGGTAACTTTATCCAAACATCGTTCGTATATGTTCAGAAGATTGTTACCGTATAAAAAGGTCATAGTGACAATACTGTAGACGGGTACATTAATCAATATTTACCGTTTTATACCTGATATGCTTATTCATTAAAGGTCGAGAGCCACCGACGTTATCTGCTTGTAACAGTTAGATGTTAGTGTCCAATTTCTCTTTGATACCTTATGTTACAGGAGCCATGAAAAAGCATAGGGACAGACAGACACCGTGTCATCAACTTGGGGTGAGGTCGGTTCATGCAGGAATTCCTCTTTTAATATTGTACACCGTCCCAAAATAAATCCAACTAACAAACACATGAATAAGCACATGAAAAGAAGCAAACATGGATGAAATACTTTGAAATTTGTTAAGTCTGGTCATTTGCTTCATAATGACTTGTGTAATAACTAATATCGATAAGCCTGTTACAGTCAAAATGCAGTGAATCCAGTATACTCAATGTCCAAATCGGAACGGACTTTCGTCCGTAAAATTCAAACCCTAACCTTGAGGCTTATCGTTCGGTTATGTAGCAAAATGTTCTTTCACAAATATTTGGAAATTAAGATAATTTTATTCTACACAAGTTGGCAGGATGAGCAATTGATATGGGCAAATGCAACTAGTGATCATTTTTGATTGAGCGTCCCGAATTAGAGCATACCTAGAGCCCTGGATAAGTTAAAATATCCTTATAGGAGAGCCTTTAAAAAAAGGACTGTTACAATGCGTTACTCCCAATTTTGTTACATAACGGCATAGGCCTACTGTACTAAAGGTTGATGTATGGTTATTCGTCCTTGCAACGCTAGTAGAGGTACTACGGGGGTTCAATGTTCCCTATTTATATGTACACAGACTGGGAACCGGTCTCTCGTTTATCGGTGGAGCCAGTAGACGGCAGGGAGCCAGTTTAAAATGTTCAGCTGTTTGTAAATATGATTTTGCCAATATTCTGTTCGATTCCTCACTGTTTGTCTTGTATAACATGACGAATGTGTCCATGCGGGAAAATGATAGTGACGTGGGAAAAGTAGTGCATGGTTCATGGTACGTGTATATTACCCATGAACATGGATACTTGGGCTGATCGCCTCGGTATATCTAAACTGCCGTTGAAATGATGATTAAGACCAAGATGATTCTTGTGTGCCTGATCTGAGTCATAGAGATCATGGTTTGATTCACATCGTCTGTGGTTGTAGGTCAAACGTGTCATCATAAAAGGATTTTTTTCATTACCAGTGTTCGCTTATAAATATGTGTTTTTGTTTGATTCTATATGCCCACCAATTTGATTATAAAGGTTTACAAAGCAATGGAAATTGGAAAAGAATAAACATCATAAGAACAATTGATCATAGGAAACGAAGAAGATATATTAATGCCAATAAACCTAACACTGATTATTAACATAGAAGTACAAATACATGCCTGCATACATCAGGCAATGCTTCTTCCCGAGCTATCATCCCTTTTTTGGAGAACAGAGGGTGGAGCTTTGAGAAAGAAATAACAATAGAATATATAGAATATAAGCTACATACATGTAACTAAAACGAAAAGTAAGAATGTAGATTCGATTTAGTAACTAGAAATAGAGTTTATACATTGCCGAAAAAGAAGGTCCAGAACCGGCTTATGTCGGAAAATAGCGACAGTATAAGATCATGATTGAAGTCGGGCTCGAAAGCTTTTTCTCACTTTTGTATTGAAAGAAGTAATGAAATATAATATGACGGCCTGGACAAGTGAATGTTCAAATCCATACAGTATTCGCTTTGAATTAAATACAAAATCCCTCCTAGAAAACAAACATGATTTAATAATGATATCTATTTTATCTCGGGTAGACTAAAATCATTTTTATATTCCCAAATGAAAAGACCCCTTTCAGGTAGATGGCAAAATATATCCAAATGTGTATAAGGCGACAGTATAACATCATGATTGAGGTCGGGCTCGAAATCTCTTTCTCTCACTTTTGTATTGAAAGTAGTAAAAAAAACCTCTCCATTTATACCTCATAGCGTTGCATAATCAAACAATAAATGAAAGATATCCTTAAACAAGGACCAGGATATAAGAATACTGTTGGAATAATATCTAATGAAAACAAATATAAAAACCTCACGTTGAAATATTAATGATATAACCCGCTAATTGTGATTTACGTTTCCTTATCTGGAACCGATAAATTCACTCAATTAGCATTCTAATACGGTTTAATGTCTGTACTTTGTTTGAAATGGCCTCCTAAATTTCGATCAAGGGATTCTAATGTATGCAAACTGAATGTAAATAGTCTCACCCGCAGGCCATGTTGAGTTATTAAAGTTTATATAGTCACGAGGCCCCATCACGTCATATAGACCACATCATTATACTAACTACAATACCACAATACCGGTAAACGTTGTGTACATAGTTCCTTCACAGTGGGATAGTGATTAAGGCGTCAACCTCGGGACGGAGAGTCGAAGGTTCGATCTGTTGATCCGGAAAAATGATTCTCGTGGGACTTGTTCCGAAAAGGCCGGTTCGTGAGCCGCGAGCTAGTTAAATGATTGAGTATCGACTTATAACCGCTTGGTGCCTGGCAAAATGAAAAGAAGTAGGAGGTACATGTACTTTGTATAATCAGTGTGAAGTGTCTCATAAGCCAAAACTGGCTGGCCTTTTCACTAGGGTTGCCACTAAAATAAACAAACCACTTTGCAAATCACCGTTTACGTCGAGGATTACCTTTAAAGTATTTTAAAGGTATTTGTTCACAGAAAAGAACATTTCATAGTCAAAATAAAATGCCGATGAAACAATACAGGTTTTGAATTGATGTTTGATAAACAATTTATCTAAGAAAGTACACTTACTATACGGTATATCTCAAAAGCAATATCACTCTTTTGGATTACAATACATGTTAATTCACCGATACACATTTTGAAGAATTATAAACGATCTAACTATACTTTCAATAACAGGTCATCAGTGCGTATCATCTAACAGCACAGCTGTTATACAGTCCTAAAGAAATTAATTTTTGGCCTTCAAATTTCCCCACATATGTAAACAAGCACCTTTAATATTTACGGTCACGGATTGTTATGAAACGAGTTCTACGTCCTTTTTTACGTAACGTTTCGAAAAACGTTCACTTCTTGTGGCTTTTCCGTTTTCATGATCGTATCCGACATGGAATTGAATAGATACATACCACTTGCGAGGAAAATGTATTTTTGTCACATTAATCTTTTACTAAATATTATATCAGTACAAGAGAATGACATATTTCAATTATCAGATTTATTCCATGTAGTTCATTTCATTTTGATATGGATCAATCAAAACGTTCAATACAAGGGGAATATACTAACCCATATAGTGCTGGAACCGACTTCATGCTTATGCAAACAGATACGATACAGGCCAACCGCCAAGTAGATTGGCGACTGGCCTGTGATCCAACATGCATGTTTGCTACTGTGAGCATCTTTCTTCATCAAAATTAAGCAGATAGGTTTTGTAAATCAGTCGACGCGAAAATCTATTTCAGAAAAATTACCCAGCATTCTAAGGGTGAAGAATCACATTAGATTAAGAGATTGTTTCTAAAGCACTTGGTCTGGTACACAATATACATACTAATTTACATAACTTTTCAAGGTAGGTGGCAACACCCGACTTTTCACCGAATGTAGCATTATGCTGTTACTTTTGGTTGCATCACACTCAAACGCTATTAATCGCCATTAAAAACTCGTTAAATTGACATTAAGGCCTAAATGATTCAAAATCAGTTGAAACGACATCCTTTATTCAAATTGATATTCACAAAATAAAATCCTCTACAAGCTGATCAACAGATTAACACCAAGAAATTGATATTGATTCATTTCGTCGGACAAAGTTGATATCCAGTTAGCCGGGAGACTACTTAAAATTCTGGGTAATTTTTTAAAATAGATTTTTGTGTCGGCTGTGTTCCGAAACCTTAAATATCTGCGTAATGTTTTTGAGGAAAGATACTCAGAGTGGAAAACAGGTTAGATCACAGGCCAGCCGCCGATTTATTTAGCGGCTGGTCTGGATCTTACCTGTTTCTATAAGCATGAAGGCGGTTCCAGCACTATTAGGGTTAAATTCCAAATCAAACATTACAGAGTTTGTACCCAGGCGGAGTAAGAAACTTATTTTATGACTAGTAGTCAAAACACTAGGCCAAGCAGGCACCATGGAAAAATGAGCAGGTTCTAACGTTTATAACAAATTTAACCACAATGGTTTCACTTTGTAAAGACGTCTTACGGATACATTCTTCTTATTCCTGATGCAGACGAGTCTAAATCTATACCCAATTTGCAGCAGACGACCTTTGTAAAAACAAGATTAACACATCATGAATAAATTTTACACGCCATGAATATTGGTTGTTTATGGAGTAACAGATTAACCCTTTACCAAACGCCAAATTTTTGACTGTCCCAAATTGAACGAGTTTGCAGACTCAAATTAAAAAAATGTGATGAAATTGGAAAGTAATCTTCTGATAGAGTAGTAAAACATTGTGGGTAAAGGATAATTGCTCCTCTGGAGCAATTTCTCCTTTTCCCACAGCGTTTTTCCAGAGTCGTCTGTGACAAAGTGTGGTAAAATGTCGTTATTGTTTGGTAATGGGTAAAGATGTCTTACCGATATACGTTTATGTTAAATGTAGGTTGGTGTATGTTACCGAAGCCAATAACTGAGTTGTGACTGTTCAGTTATCGATAATTAAAATCATGTGTCACAAAATACCTAACTTTAATGTGTTTCAATAATATACGAAAGATCTTCAGCAATGAAGGCGCCTTATTTCTAGTTTAGATTGGATATTTGTAGATCAGTTCATGATTTTTGCTTCTTTCGGGTTTATGTCGCATTCAACAAATAACTGAGTCGTTCTTGTTCAGTTTTCGATAATTTGAATAATGTGTCTCAAAATACCTAACTTTAATGTGTTTCATTTACTCATTATGTACGAACGATCTTCAACAATAAAGATGTCTTTTTGCTATTGGTATTTTCACACAGGCACATTCTTTTCAAATAGCCGACAGCGTTGGCACATAGACTTAAGTCATTTCGTGACAAATACGTACTTGTATTGTATTATATTGTTAAATTGTTGTTTATAAAAAGTCGAACAAAGCATTTCTATCGATATAAGTCCTTTCCGGTTCGGTGATTATACAAAATACTATCAAAGTGTGACGAATGTCGTTAAGCATCTTCCTTATGTTATGATAAGCTCTGAAATCATTGTGATAAAATGAAGAATGCGCTCACGTTGCGCATATTCTCCATTGATCAGAATGGTATCAGAGTGATGCGAAATTTCGCCTCCTTCAAACGCGATAATATGTCTCTATCAAGCAATATGTGAAACGTCTCACACGCGCGAGTATGATTCATTTGATTTATCAGTCATTCCTTTCCAATTCATCTCTGTTTCATTTTTCGCTATTTATGTCCACATCGATCGAAATCAGATAAAAGATGGTTAATTTTAATTACACGGGAAAAGGTTTAGAACCTATACAATGTGACGGCACTGAAAAGTGAATTCTTATTTGCCACAGATGAATTGAATGGTGGTTACTTGTTTAACCCTTTACCAATCGCAAAATCTTCGACTGTCCCAAATTGAAAGAGTTTGCAGACGGGATTTAGAAATGTGATGAAATTGAAAAACACTCTTCTGATAGTACAGGAAACATTGTGGGTAAAGGAGAAATTGCTCTTTACGAGCAAATTCTCCTTTTCCCACTATGCTTTCCCTAGTCGTCTGGTTAAATGTCGTTATTGTTTGGTAAAGGATTAAAAGGTTAAGACCGCTTTAAGTTATATGCGAGGTATATCCAAACATGTATAAATAAGATAGGTACGAATGTGATAGAGATATACAGAGATCACTATCAATATAATTTCGACCTAGAAGGTTATCAATAATATCTCTCACCCGCGTCCTCATAAAATGATACTGACGACCTGATTATAAGGTTCGTCTTGAAAAATATTAAGTTTCATCTCATATTCAAGTCGGTACTGTTTTAAAATACCCTGGGTTGGAAAGTCGAGTATTGAAATGTTTTGAATTCTCTTAAAATAAAAGCGATTCTTTAGAAATATAAATGGATTTGCAAAATAATCCTAAAATGATAATGGTGCCCGCGAAAAATGGATCCCTGCGTATAAACAACTGAACTTATCACACTCGATTCACCAAACAGGCTTGTTAATGAGATGACATTTCAAAATGTGATGATATTGGAAAATAATCTTCTGATAGGACAGAAAACATTGTTGGAAAAGGAAAAATTGCTCGTCACGAACAATTTCTCCTTTTCCCACAATGTTTTCTAAAGTCGTCTGCAACAAAGTGGTCAAATGTCGTTATTGTTTGGGAAAGGGTTAAAAAGCCCATAAAAGTGGCCACTTGCTATACGGTTCCCTGACTTCTGGTACCAATAAACTATCGTCCAAAACGTTTTATGCAGCTTAATTGACTGATAAGAAGGTTTGGGATTGATATAAATACTTTAAATTCAATGAAAGGCAGAATCTAGGCTGAATTACGATATGCTGGCGGTTCCTGCTAGTTTGATACAGACCTACAGGACAATCACATATGACATGAGTCCCCATCGATTATAATCCATGCATCGCAAATAACTTAAATACTATTCAAATAATGCAAGAGGTCACTAAAAGAGTTGCCAAAGATTCTTTAGATGATAAAGAAAGATCTATCCCAGTCCCGTGCCGTGTTTGTATGCCGTTCCCCATCTCTATTGACCGCCATCTTTGACAGGCGTATAATGAATGATTCGTTTGAAGATCGAGTCGTGTCGACCTGGGTCGTTTCGCCTTAGTACATTTACCGATTAGATAGTGTGTTTTCGTACTTGTCCAAATTGGAGGCAACAGATTACATGAGAATGCATCACGAAACATTAATTCATTTATGATGTTGACTAAATATCATTATGACAAAAGGATGAATTGCTCTTTCGTGTCGACCTGTGTCATTTCGCTATAGTACATTTACCAATTGTGTGTGTTGGTACTTGTCCAAATTGTAGGCAATAGAATACGAAAAAAATATAGCACACAAACTGATTTCATGCATGATGTTTGGTAGAATTCATTATGACAAAAGGATGAATTACTCCTTTAGAGCAAATCATCCTTTTGTCATAGTGGTTTCTACATGCTTTTGCTATCGATGCTCAAGCGTGAGGTATGATGTAGTATGGGGTTAAGCGGACACATAAGCGGACACATTATTTTACTCATACTCCCTTTATTTAATACGAAAGTATGTGTTCAATGTGTTTGCACAATGTAGACTGAAATCAGGCAAATTACTCCGGATAAGCTTGAATTATCGGGGAATGAGGGGACCGTCATACCGAGATTATTAAGTCGTAACATACCTGATAAACTTAATGAAAATATAAGTGTTCTTCGGTCATTGCTTCTATTTCTATTTGACCCTACGATCTCACTGTCATCTACTTGGCGGCTGACCTGTATCTAACCTGTTTCCATAAGTATGAAGTCAGTTCCAGCACTAAAAGCTTTAAAGATCGGACGTTAAAGGCGAATCCCTTCACGTTATGTAAAGGTGTTAGCAATATGACCCAACGCGCGAAGATCATGTTGAACAGAGCAAATTAGTTCAGGAACGCCACATACCATCTGAAATCATTTTGAAAAAAAAAAGAAACTTTGCCAACCATGTACAAAAACACTAAATCACAACCGAGCCGTGGGAGATGGAGATCACTTGCTGACTTACACCAACGGAACATCGTATAAATCCGATCAGTTAACCACAAATTCACCACACCGGCATGTTGATGGTTCACCGTAACACACTATTAAGTATTTTACGATGGTGAAGGACATACAATATTGCTGCATTGTGTCATAGAGGTGATATCAATATTTATGATAATTGTGTTATTTTCAAAACAATAAGATTGTCCAGATCTTGTCTCGTTAAATGTGTTTAAAAACGAGGATGGCAATTTGATCTACATCAAGAATAAACATTTTGATATATCAAACAAGTTTTTATGCATACACATGATTTGAAAATAAGGTTTTCCCCAAATACGTTGTGCGAACAATGTATTGAAGAGTTATCAAGCGAATGTTAAATATTATATTCTTCTTGCTTTCTTGAAACGATAAAATATGTCTTATTGTCATCCAGATTATCATGTTGAGTTTTGTGAAGTTTTTGGTAAACCCTTATATTGCTGGAAACGACTCTATGATTATGCAAAACAGGTTAGATCCAGGCAAGTCGCCAAATAAATTGGCGATTGGCCTGTTATCTAACCTGTTTGCCACTTTGAGAATCTTCCTTCAACAAAATTAAGTAGATATTTAAGGCTTTAGAAAGCAGAAAAATTTTTTTTTTGGGAAAATTACCCAGCATTTTAAGGGTTAATGCCTACTGTATTGAAGTTATATATTGGTACCCATTACATGATATTAAATCATCATAGTCCCCTAAATATGATTGGTTTTGGGACATCCCTGTTCGAGTTGCAAAACTCCGGAAGGTGCCTCACAAGGTTGCCCCTTTGTGTGGGTTAAACGTTTGAAAAGTAAGACTTACCAGGCAGGAGAGATGAGAAAATAATATTTCACTCGCTGATTTAGGATGGTGGCTTTATTAAAGATTGATTATACTTTATGTGTCTTGGCATGATAATAGTATGATGGTGGTCAATCCAACTTGACCAAGTCGTTTAGTGTGTATGGTTTAGTTGATCATGTATACGTCATTTTCATAGCATTTATGTTAGTATGTTTGTGAATTTAGAAGTTTGTTCGCAGATAACTTCAAGGACATCATCTAAGTATTTAATTGGATTTACTTAGATCCTATGAGGTTAATATTGAAATACAATTGTGTTGTGTCATTGGCTGTTGCGCTTTGTATGTCTTCCTTTGTCACGTTTGGGTAATAAATCGAATTATAGCTCGAATTATGTTGCCTCCATGTAAAAACCAAGATGCAAACACCCAAACAATACCAACTGTTCTAGAAGTAATGTTACTACATGCACATTGTGTTCTCATTGTTCTCGGTCGGTGACTAATTAAATAACAGCCACACGACTTTACGACAACGTACCTACAACTGTTATAGAATCAATAATCAAGAATCATGAATCAAGAATCGAGAATCGAGAATCAAGAATCGAGAATAAAAAATCAAGAATTCTTTTTTGACTAAAACTATAAAGTTTATTTTCAAACAAACACTTATATGTAAAATGACAACTAAAAAAAAAGGAATCAAATCAAACACTACATGTAAAAACGAAAGTTCATTTGATCGTTCAGATATCATAGCAGTCCCTTAGAAGAGTAGCGTTTTCCAATGGTTGCAAGTAAAAGTTTCTGTATAGCTAGCACAAGAACCCAGCAGCTAACAGTGCATCATAGGAGTTATAAGAAGTATGTACAAAGAGTTAACCGATTACCAAAAAACGACCTTTAACCAGTTTGTTGCAGACGACGCTGGAAAGAAATTGCTCCTTTTCCCACAATGTTTTCTGCCCTATCAGAGTATATTTTTCAAATTTCATTACATTCTAAAATGTCGTATGCAATTTGGGACTCTCGATAATCGAGCGTTTGTTAAAGGGTGTTTACAATACGGAGGTCTGAGCAAACTGAGGTTTTCCGCTTCACCAATTCCCTAACCGCTAGACAACACAGCGCCTGTTTGCGAGTTTGCGGTCCAATGACGGGCTTTCTGTGCTGGGTGGTGCGTCTGTCAAACATTCTTCTTAACACATCTCCGTAAAGTTTAGCTATAGATGAGCGCAAACGCTACATCGAAGTTTATCGTCACAAAACTAATAGATTTTGGATGGGTGTTTGTCTTGAGTCCGCCTTTTCATTGTCCATATCCAATAAAGCCATTAAGTGTCGTTAACCCCTAGAATGCTGGGTAATTTTCTAGAAAACGATTTCTTTCTTAAAGATACTCAGAGTAGCAAACAGGTAAGATCACAGGCCAGCCGCCAATTTACTTGGTGGCTGGCCTGGGTCTAACCTGTTTGCATAAGCATGAAGTCGGTTCAAGCACTATAAGGGTTAATGATCCGCCTTTACGCAAAGGACATGCCAATCATGCGCCACACTTTACGCAGTTGAATTAAGACTAGATTCACGTTTGCCGCAGCCCACTCAACTTATCTCGGTTTTTTCCTTATATGGATTTATAGGTTGCGGTTTCCGCTGAGATCCTTTACGTCAAGAGATATTTACCAATGAAAAATGGAATTAATTGAGACCCAAATTAACATATTTAAATCTGCAAGTACGTACATTAAAACGTTGGTAGGAAAGTAATCTCATTTCATGAAGAAGAAAATCGACAGCATTTATAATTTTAAGTTAATTTTTCCTACAATGGTGAAATATACCTTGGTTTGTTTATGACTTATCTACCCGTTTATGGTGTAAAAGTTTCGCACATGAGTAATACACTGTACAAATGGGGAAATACCCCTGATAATCTTTATCTAAGTGTGTTTTTTTGTTTCCGTTAATCCTTAGAATGCTGGGTAGTTTTCTAATAAAGATTCTTTGTCTCGCCTGCTTTCCCAAATCAAAACAATCTACCTAATTTTAATGAAGAAATATATTCAGAGTAGCATACAGGTAAGAACACAGGCCAGCCGCCAATTCACTTGGCGGCTGGCCTGTATCTAACATGTTTGCATAAGCATGATATGGGTTCCGGGATTATAAGGGTTAAGACCTTTTGGCTTTAATGCGGTGTCATAAAAGCTTCTATTATATGACGGCTTTCCTGGAATTCACCCGTGCAAGGCTAGAGCTCTGAAATTTATGCCAAAGGGCACCTCCACGAAACCAACGTCGCCGGTGCAGCTCGAATCAGGGACCTCTTGGTCAACGATCTCATCCACTTGTTAATACTGGAACCCTTCTTGGTACCGTTTTAGTAAACATTTTATGCTTAAAAAGTGCGTAAGTTCAAAATAACACATCCTCTTATTCCAATATTAGACTAAGCAATACTGCAAAGTAACACACCATCTCTCCGAGACGCTTCCAATGATGTGTCACGTTGCAATATTGTACTTTCATTTAAGATATTATCCATGTTTATCTGTTTTAACTTTCGCAAATATTTTCCTCAAGTTGTAAAGTAAGATAGTACCAAGGTCTTTGTAAAAGATCCAACGGTAGACCAGCTGTGTACGTTTTATTTTTAATCATGTCTTTTGATATGATATTGAACTAGCTGTTGTTGTCTTCTGCTGAACAATACTTATTGTTTAGTTAAATGTTCGATACGAATTCCCGTTTTTATTCATTGCTGTACATGTAATGGTATGTTTGAAGGGACTAACTCAAGGGATGTGTTCTGTGGGTTACAGTTGTTAAAAAATGATTTAAACAATTCTCATCACTAGATAAACGGTCAGTTTTAATATATACGCTATAAATATGCCAAATATCTGCGTATTCATTGAACATTCGAAACGAACATGGGGTTTTTTGACACGCTTTGATTTCTTGTGAAAGAAAATTAGAATTAAAATCACGATGGTGAACTGTTAAATTCTTCCGTTAGTGATAACAGCGCTGTTATTATACATGGCATGACGCTATGCCCCATTAGACGACATCTTTACAACCATATTACCGTTTTACGACTTTTTTAACAAGATTTATGAAAATTGCGAACACTTTGAACTTAATCAATGCCGTTGAAATATGAAAATAGCCGTTTTTAAACCTGCTTGTAATTCAGTGTTTTTGCTGTTCACGTCATAGGTTTATAAGGGAATTTATACGGCTCATGTTAAAACTCTTGTTCTGTCAAACTTAGTTTTGTTTTACTATGATTGAATACTCGGATGGATTTTACGTTTAATCAATATAAGATATAGTGAAATTGCATGCTGATCAAGTTTAGAAATGTGATGAAAATCAATCAACTGTCGGTGAATCAGTCTATCAATCGATTGATAAGCAATTCAATCAAACCAGAAGATCAAACTAAACCCATTACCAAACAATAACGACATTTGCCAGCTTGTTGCAGACGACTCTGAAAGATATTGTAGGAAAAGGAGAAATTGCTCTTTACGAGCAATTTCTCCGTTTCCCACAATGTTTCTGACCTATCTGATGATCATTTTTCAATTTCATCACACTCTTTCAATTTGAGACAGTCGAACATTTTGCGTTTGGTAAAGGGTAAAGTGATTCAACCAATCATTATATGAAACAATTTCGATTCAGGCCCATATGTACGTACCAAGAACACCTGGTGCAATGTATGTAGGTGTGCTAATAGGATACGACCTTCTCATTGTTGATGTCGATATCGATTTACATTAATTTGCCCTTATTTTAAAGACTTAAGATCCATATACTTACCGAAGTATTACATCAAACACCCCAGTATGTACAAGTTCATCAGTCTCCTTAACACTGATAAAAAAATCATTACTCATTAAACTTTCTAGTTACTACAAACATGCATTTATGATAAGAAGAAGTTACTATTCTATAGAATAGAAATAGTTTCAGGAATTGTGGACAGATCATATCAATAACGTGATAAAGAAGTGTAATTCGTATTTGTACCTTTTGTCTAGAATTAAATATTTCCTTTCGTTTGAAACTCGGAAACGCTTTTATAACGCATACATTCTCCCACATTTTGACTTTTGCTGTGTTATATGGGGGAATTGTACTAGCAGTCTGGAAGATAAACTTGTAAGATTCCAGAAAAGAGCAGCAAGGGTAATTCTTGATAGTGATTTTTCTACTCCCTCTGCTATTTTATTTGCAAAACTTAAATGGATGACGTTTCAAGAGCGTGTAATTTTTCAGAAGGCCATTCAAATGTACAAAACTCTAAGAGGAAATGGGCCTGATTATTTAAAAACTGCGTTTACATTCACTGCAGACATACATTCACGACTGCTACGCTCGTCGACTACTTATCAATTATATAGCCCTAAACCAAATTCGGAGTTATTTCGACACACTTTTGTTTTCTCTGGTACTTCAGTATGGAATTCTATTCCTCATTATATACAAAACTCTTCCTCTGTCCAACAATTCAAATCTTTATACTTACGTTTTGTGAAGCCGTCCTATTTTGAAACAACTACGGCTGTTACATGATAAACGAACAGTCCCATTGTGGAATCCACCAGTTAATGTTCGTAAATTTACATACATGTATACATATTGTGTTGGGGGAGGGGGGTCTTTCATTTAAAGAAAGCCGATGTCTTTGAATAGTATGTTCTTACACGGTATTCTGGCACTTGTGGTGTCTTAGTGGGGTATCAAATGTGTTTGACAAGTATTGATTTGCTTGATAAGTTGTCTTCGTCTTTCATTTAGTTTTAAGATCATTTGTTCCTCACTGCTCATTATACTTTCTCAGACATATTGATACCTCACTGTCAGACGACATATGGGCCAAACTACCTTAATTGTCCTTAGTCTTTTAGTTTTATTGTTCACTTGTTCATTGTTGAGGATCTTATGGAAGATTGTCAGTTTAAATTGTCAAATGAGTTTCCTCGTTAAATAAAGTCTTTATTATTATTATTATTATTATTATTATTATTATTATTATTATTATTATTATTATTTATCGAAGTCGTCACTCTCACCCTGTATGTCTATCAAATTTTGCTTTTTATGCATATGTATAAGGTGTAAATGTACATGTCATTTTCATAGCATGCATGTAAAAATGTAAAAATATAAATGTAATAACTATGAGCCTATGTGCTTAATGTTGAAATAGAATTATGTTATGTTATGTTATGTTATGATAATGTCTCATCTATCCACGCTAAAAACGATTGACAGAATACAACATAACTAAGATAAAACATTATCAACGATTTTGGTGAACCATTCATTCGAGTATTGGATTATATAGCATTCTTTCCCAAAAACATGTATACATAAGACAACATCTTTGGTTTCCGGAGGGTCGCGCTTTACTTCCTAAATACCAAATTCATCAGGTTTATCTTTTAAATATGTAACCCTGTTATTGTTTTTCTATTTTCGATATCGTGAGGAACTTGTGAAAAGACGATTCGTAAAGTGATAACCGAATCCAATACCTCGAACCAGCATGTAATGGTGCTGACAAATCCCGATACGTTAACCATTTACCAAACGACAAATTTTCGACTGTCTTAATTAAAAGAGTTTGCAGACGACAGCAGACGACATTTCAAAATGTGATGAAAATGGAAAATGATCTTCTGATAGGGCAAAAAACATTCTTGGAAATGGAACAAAAGTTCGTTTCCAGAGTCGTTTGCAACAAAGTGGTTAAATGCCGTTATTGTTTGGTAATGGGTTAAGTGATACATGAATCCTGATGTTACCAGTGTCAGAGCTATTGATGGCGAAACAATGTCACAGTTAGACAATACCATGAACACATAGGATAGCAAGCTGATTGGAATTACACAGAGCTTCATATGCATGAAATTACTTTGTTGTCTTTTCTGCGACAAATCTCACCATATTCGTACAAAATGCACTTTTTAGAATTTCATCACATTTCTGTCTGCGATTTTTAAATTCGTTTAACCGAAAGGGAAAGAGGTAAGTTGTTGAAGACGTTTTGAACATTTGACTAGCTGTTTTTCGTTTTCATAACCATCTAAGACATTCTACCTTCTCGAAAAATAAAAAGTGCAAAGTTATCGCCTCTAAATTAACGAATTCATTCTAACGGGGCTTTAAACATATGTTCATTTACATATACACACTTAAAACACATACTGATGGATCGTTGGTTCCATCTATTAATCTACTTGGCGGCTGGCCTGGATCTCACCTGTTTGCATAAGCATGAAGTCGGTTCCACCATTATAAGGGTTAATGGTCAAAGATGAAAGCAACATCAGTTCAGATTACAGTTACGTGTATGCAGTGTACTCGATAACGGTCTTGTGATAAAAAGCGAGTTATTGCTTGTTTTCTGGTTCGATGCCTTTTAGAGCTAACTAATTTTGTCGGGAATAAATCTAGTTTGGTGTCTTAACACTTTGCCACCTACATGTAACGCCTCATTTATGATTCTTCCAGCAGACGACTTTCAAAAAGTATTGTGGCAAAAGGAGAAATTGCTTGTGACAAGCAATTTCTCCTTTTGCCACAATGCCTTTTCAATATATTCACATATGGCAACAGTAAAACTATAAGATGATTCATAATTTCACAAAGCTTTGTACTAAGTCGTCTGCTTTAAGTAAAAAAATGTCGATGCAAGTGGTAAATAGTTAAGTTTCACATATTAAAAGCTGTATAATAATAATAATAATAATAATAATAATAATAAAGACTTTATTTAACGAGGAAACTCATTTGACAATTTAAACTGACAATCTTCCATAAGATCCTCAACAATGAACAAGTGAACAATAAAACTAAAAGACTAAGGACAATTAAGGTAGTTTGGCCCATATGTCGTCTAACCGTGAGGTATCAATATGTCTGAGAAAGTATAATGAGCAGTGAGGAACAAATGATCTTAAAACTAAATGAAAGATGAAGACAACTTATCAAGCAAATCAATACTTGTCAAACACATTTGATACCCCACTAAGACACCACAAGTGCCAGAATACCGTGTAAGAACATACTATTCAAAGACATCGGCTTTCTTTAAATGAAAGACCCCCCTCCCCCAACACAATATGTATACATGTATATAAATTTACGAACATTAACTGGTGGATTCCACAATGGGACTGTTCGTTTATCATGTAACAGCCGTAGTTGTTTCAAAATAGGACGGCTTCACAAAACGTAAGTATAAAGATTTGAATTGTTGGACAGAGGAAGAGTTTTGTATATAATGAGGAATAGAATTCCATATTGAAGTGCCAGAGAAAACAAAAGTGTGTCGAAATAACTCCGAATTTGGTTTAGGGCTATATAATTGATAAGTAGTCGACGAGCGTAGCAGTCGTGAATGTATGTCTGCAGTGAATGTAAACGCAGGTTTTTAAATAATCAGGCCCATTTCCTCTTAGAGTTTTGTACATTTGAATGGCCTTCTGAAAAATTACACGCTCTTGAAACGTCATCCATTTCAGTTTTGCAAATAAAATAGCAGAGGGAGTAGAAAAATCACTATCAAGAATTACCCTTGCTGCTCTTTTCTGGAATCTTACAAGTTTATCTTCCAGACTGCTAGTACAATTCCCCCATATAACACAGCAAAAGTCAAAATGTGGGAGAATGTATGCGTTATAAAAGCGTTTCCGAGTTTCAAACGAAAGGAAATATTTAATTTTAGACAAAAGGTACAAATAGGAATTACACTTCTTTATCACGTTATTGATATGATCTGTCCATGATAGGCTATCATTAATTGTGATGCCTAGTAGCTTTGCTGAGGAAGAAACTTCAATAGAATTATCATTAAAAGGAATGCTGAGATTTGAGTTAACAATTATGTGTTTATTACGTTTACTTGTAATATATAAAACCTTGGATTTATCAGCATTAATTGACATTTGGTTTATTTTACACCAGTTTTCAACATTTAATATATCTCTGGTAAGTGAAGATATGACATGATCTAAAGACTTGCTATGAGTTGATATGGTGGTGTCATCAGCAAATATGTCGGCAATTGAATGTGAAAGAGATAGGGGTAAGTCATTGATATATATCAAAAATAGTAGAGGGCCGAGAACTGAGCCCTGTGGAACACCAGCTGAAACCTTTCCAGGATAAAAATATTTACTGGATATAAAAGTTTTTTGGGTTCTATACTCTAGATATGACTTGAACCAATTCAATGCGGAAAAATGCAAACAATACAGTGATAGCTTCTGTAACATATCGTGATTTACTAAGTCAAAGGCTTTATCCTACCACTTGATAGCCTGTTCCTTCATTTAGGCTTTCATGATATATTTTTATATCCCATTCTATTACAGTGCTATATACACAAAGATGTAGATATTTGTTCTAAAATATTTTCGAAAAGCGACTGTGCATTATGTAAGGGTTAAATCGAGTTCAATATCCTGACTTGTCCATTCCTAGTACCAAATCTGGTTCAAAGTTATATATAATTTAACCCTTTACCAAACAGCAAGTTTTCGTCTGTCCCAATTTGAAAGAGCGTGCAGACGACATTCCAAAACGCGATGAAATTGAAAAATAATCTTCTGGTAGATCAGAAAACATTGTGGGAAAAGGAGAAATTGCTCATTATGAGCAATGTCTCCTTTTTCCACAGTGTTTTCCAAAGTCGTATGCAACAAACACGTCAAATGTCGTTATTGTTTGGGGAAAGGGTGAAGGTGAGAATACGTGATGCGAGGGGGTTAACCAAGTCCAGTATATCAAAGTCTCCATTATCCGGGGCTATATTCAGAGCTCTTATTAATTATCGAAGTTATTCACATCACCTTACTAGTAGGCAATTATCTCTTATCTGGACCACGATACTGTGGAAGTTCATTGGTCTCTTTGACAGAAGCCTGGGTTCGAACCTCGCAATGGTCACTACGTAATTCGGTAAATGCTTGTTGATATATATCACAGTGTCTATCGTATTCTTTTTTCATTCGATTTTTACTGTATTTGTGTACAATGGTTAATATGTACCTCTTTTAAGCTGGGAGTCATTTGTTTATGTATTAAGAAATATACATATGATAATATGAACTGCATCAGGCAGTAGACGATATATGTAAACGCTTAGGATGTTGGGTGCTTTTCAAAAATTGAATTTTCGTGTCGTCTGCGTTCCAAAACCATACATGTTATCTGAACCTTATCTATTTTACATCGATTGTGAAACAAGTTCTTACAACTTAGATTAATCATTCTCGACAGAAGCCTGAGGTCGAACCTCGCAAACCTCGAAACCATAAATGTCTGTGTAATATGATGAGAAAAGAAACTCAGAATAGCAGACAGTCTAGATCACATGCAAGCAGCCAATTAAATTGGCGGCTGGCCTGGATCTTACCATTTACATAAGCATGACATCGGTTTAAACACTAAAATGGTCAAGGAAATGCGATTTGCAAAATTTACTTTGAAACGCGGCCGATAAAAGGTTTTTGTGACACAGCCAATGAAAAGTTTTGTGACACAGCCAATAAAAGGTTTTGTGACACAGCCAATGAAAGGTTTTGTGACACAGCCAATGAAACTTTTTGTGACACAGCCATTAAAGGGTTTTGTGACACAGCCAATAAAAGGTTTTGTGACACAGCCAATAAAAGGTTTTGTGACACAGCCAATTAAAGGTTTTGTGACACAGCCAATTAAAGGTTTTGTGACACAGCCAATTAAAGGTTTTGTGACACAGCCAATAAAAGGTTTTGTGACACAGCCAATAAAAGGTTTTGTGACACAGCCAATAAAAGGTTTTGTGACACAGCCAATAAAAGGTTTTGTGACACAGCCAATAAAAGGTTTTGTGACACAGCCAATTAAAGGTTTTGTGACACAGCCAATAAAAGGTTTTGTGACACAGCCAATTAAAGGTTTTGTGACACAGCCAATTAAAGGTTTTGTGACACAGCCAATAAAAGGTTTTGTGACAGAGCCAATAAAAGGTTTTGTGACAAGGACCATAGAAGTATGTATTGACACGGCCCATAAATGTTTTGTGACACTGCCCATAGAAGTATGTACTGACAAGGACCATTGAAGATTTTGTGACACTGCAAATAAAAGGTTTTGTGACACGGTCCATAGAAGTATGTATTGACACGAACCATTGAAGATTTTGTGACACGGCCAATAAAAAGATTTTGTGACACGGCCCATATAAAATTTGTGACACGACCCATAGAAGTATGTACAGATACGGCCCATAAAAGGTTTTGGTGACACACCCCATTGATTTTTTTTATGACACAGCCCATAGAGGATTTTTTTGACACGGTGCAGTGAGTCTTTTTTGTGAAATGGCCCATAGAAGGTTACAAATATTGTGATTGAATCCCCTCGACAGACACGAGAGTGATAATTGTGATAATACCAAATTGTTGTGTGTTTCACAATCCTTGGTGATTTTAACTTGCTGTCACAAATCCATTGATAAACAATGACGTTAACAACAGTGTACGTAGTTATGGTAAGTATTTGTTTATTTGTTTGTCAGGGTTTTACATCACGTCGTCAGTAATTTACCCTTAGAATACTTTTCTAAAAATAGATTTGTTTGTCGTCTGCTTTCCCAAAACCTTAACTATCTGCTTAATTTTGACAAGGAAAGATACTTAGAGAAGCAAACAGGTTAGATCACAGAAATATTAGAAACGAAATGTTGAATTGGAATAAAGTGATTTTGTTCTTTTTGCAATTATGTCAAACAATAACTATTGGTACTACAACACTGAAATCAAAAGCATCCCTAACTCGAATGATCCAAGTTGTAATTATATAATACAACATATATATTCAGACTAACGTACACCCCGGAGTGATAGAAGAATCATCTCATAGGTAGTGATATTTTTTGTTGTTGTTGTTGTTTTTGATGTTGCTGAAATAAGAGCCCAGTATAAACTCATGTCACAGTGAAATGATAAAGCTATACGGAAATTGTATAAACCCATTACAAAACAATAACCAGTCCGTTGCAGACAACTTTAGAAAACATCATGGGAAAAGGAGAAATTGCTCTTAACGAGAAATTTTTCCTTTTCCCGCAATGTTTTCTGTCCAATCAGAAGATAATAAATCAATTTCATCACAATTTGCAATGTCTTCTGCAAGTCATTCAAATTGGAACAGTCGAAAAAATGGCGTTTTGTAAGGGTTAAACATTGACAAACAAACAAGTTTGTATTCCCTAAATCCTTCACGCATTCGTTCATTTACTCAGCTATCGGATAGTCAATAAGTTTGTAAAGCTCGTACCTCTCTATGTTTTCAAATGATCTATCATGTTATGGGAATCAGTTTTCATTTTTTAAGCTTTATCAAATTATGTATCTGTGTTGTTTGATTCAATTGTTTTATGTATAATACAGATATAATATTATATATATATATATATATAGATAGTATTTTATAAATGGAGAATGACCAAAAGTGTATGTATATGTGAAACTAATGTACAGCGAAGCGAGGTGTTAAACAAATAGTTTTTATCAAGCACATCGCTCCATTTTGCTTGCTACAGGACACGTTCTCTATAGATAAATAATTTAACATTTAACCTTCACTTGCAATATATTTCGTCTGTTATTACCTGAAATCCATTGCCTCCTGCAACGAATGTGCAGAAGATATTGAATACGCTTTCCCAACACCAAAGCAAATGGGCCGCGTCACGCGAAAAGGGGCAATCGGACATAAAAAAAACCGCAGCATCTAGTCACAACAGTTATCATTTGTATTTATTTAAAAGGTATTATTATTTAAAGGTAGAACTAGATGTCCTCTAAGATGGCAAACAGTGTAGCCCCAGACCAGCTGTCACGTCAGTGACGTGGCGGGTGGTCTGGGGCTACACTGTTTGCTATGTCCGAGTGCCCCTTTTTTCCGTGACGTGGCCCAAATAACAAAAACAAAAACAGAAATACACACAAACATGAATAGATAAATGATTCATAAATAAAGAGAAATAAATGAAACAAACAATAAAAAATAGGTAAAACTATTACAAACAAGGTGGGATTTACCCATTTGCCCCAATTGATTTGTGTTCTCATTCCATAAAGCACATGTATTTTCACCTAACTACATTTTGTCGTCTAATAACCGTTTCAATTTGGACCGATCGGAAAATTCTAAGTTCGTCCTATAGATAATGTGGTTATCACAGAATAAGTGAGCTTATTTTTTATTGATATGGCATTTGCATTATCTACACTTATTTAACCCTTTACCAAACACCATTTTAGACCCAAACTGAAAGATTTTGCAAACGACATTTCAAAATATGATGAAAATGGAAAGCAATCTTCTGATAGAGTGAGAAACATTGTGGGAAAAGGAGAAATTCTTGTCATGACCAAGTTCTCCTTTTCCCACAGTGTTTTCCAAAGTGGTCTGTAACAAAGTGGTCAAATGTCGATATTGTCTGGTAATGGTTTAAAATCATTTTACCTGTCCTCTCTATGTGCTAATGAAAATGACGAACATATTAAACTCCGGGAGAGAAACTATTACTTTAACCCTTTACCAAACGCCTAATATTCGACGGTCCCAAATTGAAAGAGTTTGCAGACGCCATTTTAAATTGTGATGAAATTGAAAAACAATCTACTGATAGGGCAGAGCAATTAAGAACATTTTCTCCTTTTCCCACAATGTTTTCAGACTCGTCTGCAACAAACTGGTCAAATGTCTTTATTGTTTGGTAATGGGTTATGCAAAATTATCCATGGTTTCGTGAATACGCAGTGATTACGTCGTTTGTAGTCAATCTCCAGGCTATTTCATAAGGGAAGAATTTACTAGAATTTACCTTCTTACTTCTGATCGAGTCGTTTAAGCGATTCTCATAAATCTTTACGTTTTTGGTTTCTGATTATCAAATATATATCTTATCGGAATACAAACAAGACTTTTTAAAACCCCATCAATTGAGTCGGACTCACAATGCTGTTAAAGAAATTCTGTTGCAAATACATACGACTCAAATTTATAAAAAAAAAGAATAGAAAACAATGGATTGAACAACCTAAAATCATTTTGGTATCGAATACATTAGAAAATACAAGAAGGGTAACTGAGCATTTCAATACAGATGCCCATAGTTTGATGTATCACACGAAAATTATACGAAGAACCAAATGACACCCAAACGACAATTTGATAATTACACAATTTAGCCGCGGTATGATTGAACAGGCCTTTACACTGTGGAGAATACGTTACGTGTGTATGGTCTATTCTATCTCGTTATGTAACGACTGACTTACTCGTCGTATAATTATGTTAACATCAGTCAATTTGTTTACATAATTTGTATTGATATGTGTATGGGTATGATATCATGTGTTTGTAGACCTCCTTTTGTACCATGTCTAAAATGTCTAAGCCAAAATTTAGAAGAATTGTAAATGACCAAAGGCAAAACGCCTTGCCGACTCTTGCCAATAAAATATTTTCGCAATTTTGGATCTTTTCTGGCGTCGGATTACTTCGTTCAACCTCATTATACACCGGTCAAAAGCCGAAACTACTCGGTTTGATGCGAAAAATTCCCGCCTAGACCGATGTTATCCGAAAACGACCGAAGTGTTCCGATACGAAAGGATAACTTTCAGAATGACGGATTACGGGTATTCTACCTTAAATATTTCGAGTTTTTGCAAATGGATCTGACAAACGACAGAAATGGCACTAGCAATGCCGAATGTGTGTTACATGTAACCATGTTTATTTCTTCTATTGAAGATCGGTGTTCTAGTTACAGACGCAACTGGTTGGCATTCTCCGGCTTTAACTAGATCAGAAACCATACATAACACGGCCAAATGCATCTCTGATCGACCTTATAAGGGACATTTTGCCCGGGCTATAACGAATGGTTTCACTTCATCTAGCCAATATGCAAATGCAATAGTGTAATGATAGGGCTAGCTCTTTTTCTTTATCAAGGCTCAAATGTAACTAGTTCCTTTGTCGTTATTTCATAGATGTACTTCGGTACACTAGCACAAGAAAATGTGGAACTAATGTGTGCTAAAATTATGAAAAGCTTGTTGAAGAAAGCATTCGTCGACTGGAAAAGTTGCTTTTTATGAGCAATGTCTTTTTGTCGCAATATTATAGCGTTTGAAATTGGAAATACACTAGTTTGACTAATGTTTTGTCACTATTATCGTTATAACTCTTCAACTAAAACTGGTATAAGCTCCCTATAATCCTTACAATGCTTGTGTCTTATGCTTGTCAGAAACCTTAAATATATTTTTAATTTTGATCAAGAAATTCAACTTAGCAAACAGGTTAGATCACAGGCCAGTCGCCAATTTACTTGGCGGTTGGCCTCGATCCAACCTATTTGCATAAGCATGAGTTCAGTTTCAGCACTGTGATAGTTAAGCAATGGTAAAATCCCCGATCATTGAGGGATATTTTGGTATGATCTTCTTATAACCATGTCAAGCAATTTGTATCAAACACTTATACCAATTCTATTCTCCGAGTCATGTATGAAGAACAATTAAGTGTTCTTGAAACAATGCACCGTTCGACCTTATTTTCCACCAAGTGTCAATAACCGCTCAGTCGCTACTCTTAAACCATTACCAAACAATAACGACATTTGGCCAGTTTTTGCAGACGACTCTGGAAAACTTTATGGGAAAAGAAGAAATTGTTCTTAACGAGCAATTTCAAAAAATTCTCCTTTTCCCATAATTTTTTTCTGCCTTATCAGTAGAATGTTCTTCATTTGCATCACATTTCGACATGTAATCTGCAAACTCTTTCGATTTGGGACAATCGAAAGTTTGGCATTTGGTAAAGGGTTATTTTCCGGATTACAGTTACGACCAACATGAATCTTGACACCGACAAACAATCACCAGCTAGCACGATGTCACAATATCAATAACTGACCTCTAGTCAATCGTCATACAGTGTCCAGTTACCTTTTAACCCACACATGATAACAGGTTCTTTATTTCAGTCTCATCATGGTAACACATACAAATCACATTATAACCTTATATATTGTAACATAACGTATTATAACACAACATATTATAACATAACATATTATAATATAACATGTTATAACACATTATAACACAACATGTTGTAACATATTATAACATATTATAACATATCATAACATATTATAACATAACATAACATGAAATAACATAACATTACATAGCATAACACAACATAACATAACATAATTTGATTAGAACTTATGCATATACATCAATATAATCAACCATGCAATTCATTTTTGAATTCTTATAAGAGACTTTTCTACACAAATTTATATACATGATACTTTTCGTCATTAAAAATGATATTCACATATCCCATTGTAACTTCATTAAAACTAGTAAAACTCCGACTCGAAGATTAAACGCGTTCTTTAACCTTTTGTTAAATGTAAAATTCTCTACTTGAGTTTTCCATTGTATTTGTATACCTGGAAACAGCGATATTTGGGGCATGTTCTCCAAGACCTAGAAATACAAACATAGCACGGTTTTGTACTGCATTGGTGCATGTAAAACTTTTATCACCACACACCGCAGCACCATATGATATGAGCGGCCACACCAGAAAATCTTACTGTTTACTAAAAAAAAGTATGTGGCAAACCGCCTTTCACCTTGTATTTTGTTATCAATATGCCATTTTCTTTCTTTATATCCCCGCTTATATAATTATTCCATTTTTAAATAGAGTTTTTGATTTGGACAGAAAGTTAAATACGACTGTACTTATCTACAGAAATATATGGGTAGGTCGAAAGGCTGACTAGCGGGATATAACAAAAATGCCTTTGAAATAGGCATTTAACACAAATTAATCAACAAATCAGTTATAAAACGAAACGGTTTGACTACTCGTTGATTTAATACAGAAAACGATTGAGTGAGTCGATAACCTATCTGAGTTAGACATCAGTGAAACCAACATCAAACTCGCATTAAATTTTCGTTGACTTCGTCACCTGACTCGCCTTAAAAATAGGGTATTCGATTATATATTCCTTAAATTGAGTGAATAAATCGCATAGATCCAGTCTCAACATGATATTTAACAAAATATAAAAGTGTTTATACTTAACTCTTATAGTGCTGGAACAGATTTCATGCCTAAATAAACAGGTAAGATCCAGGACAGCCGCCAAGTAAATTGGCGGCTGGTCTGTGATCTAACCTGTTTGCAACTCTTGGTATCTTTTCCTAAAAAAAATAAAGCAGATATTCAAGGTTTTGGAAAGCAGACGACACAAAAATTACCCAGCATTCTAAGGGTTTATCACAAACTAAATGATGCTACATATAGCCTTCGTTTGATTGGTATCCGACATTTTCGATGTTTGGCCAATCAGGTTCAAGAATGTATGGTCACGTCGAACTTTACATGAAGCTACATTATAACATTATTCTTCGAAAAGCTTCTGTTCAAATTTTCATATCGACTAGTTTATACTCAGGGATTGCTTACCCCAGGGCTTGAACTCGACATTGACTAGAGTTAATTGATGTTTCGTTTAGATGAGATCAGTACAATTCTATTTCTTGTAACCTTAATCAGAAACCTCATGATACACTAGTTGGTACAGATTATATTAAATGATACATATATTATTTAATTATATTCCGCGTCATACTATAATCACGCCCTTTAATCTCTGCCTGCTTCTCCAAAACGAGAAGAACGTAAAAATAGGCGAACATGCTTCCGAGAAGCAGGAAAAAACGGTAAACAACGGGACACAGTAAGTTGTGTTGACACATTTTCAATTATGTATCAATTTTGACCCGAAAGTCTTAGAATGCTTTACTTTGGACAATTGTTCAAACTATCAAAAGAACATGTTCTTCGCATACCTGAACTTCGTTTGTAAGCGTAATTACTTTTCTCCGGTTGAACAATTATCCAAGAAACGATGGTTACCGCATGGTTTTACCTTCTAACCCTACATGTAGTAGCTTATGGGCTATTATTCATACTGCCGATTATTCATCACATGAGTGTTGTCTCAGATGGTAAAGTTTAGAGGGCACGATAAAAATCATTTCAAGGGGTAAATGCGAAAAAGTTTTAAGTGACATTTTTTGATAAAGTCACTTTTTTCTTAAAATCAATTTGGTAGGCCCATCTACACATGCTATAAAGATATCAAGTTGATATGATAATTAATAGCAAAATAATTCAATATTATTGAAAAAGTACTAAGTGACAATGACCAATAGGTTCAATGCGAAAGAGTACCAAATAATTATGAGTAGGGCTTAATCAAGTAGTTTGAGTTTTTTCGCGCTAAACTTGTCATGACTTAAAGCTTTGAATAAGTACCAAGTAGGGGGTCTCCGTGGCCTAGTGGTTAGAGTACAGAACTTGAAATCACATGGCCCCTCTCCGCGTGGGTTCAAATCCTGAGAGGGATATGGATTTTCATGAGAGGCAGTCTCCCGACTGACTTACGGAATGCCGATGGTTCTACCCACCTTGACCAGCCCCTATGGGCAGTTGAGTATGGGGTCTTCCTCCATCATTTAGAGTCGGGCATCGCTACATAACTGAAATAACATTGATGTGATGTAAAACCCACATATATAAGTACCAAGTAACATTGTTTGGCTAACTTTATTCATGATTGTTAAGTCATTTTGATGACATATGATGTCCTGCATTTTGTATACTGTGAAAATGTAGGTTTTGAGGGTAGAACAATGCAGATTTTGGCATTTTTTTTACTTAAATGAAGATTGCATTTGTTTTTATTGTATGGAGAATAGACTTTTCTTTCCAAAAGTCATTATTTTCTTTAATGCAATAGAAAATCATATTGATTTCAATTCTAAAGGGAAATGCAACCATGTTAGCTTTGTGTATGATGTTCAATTGATATAATTTAAGGCCATTTTCAACATTATTACAGTTATATCATTGCAGTTAGTGTGCCTATCAACGCTCCTTACTATTCTCGACATTACAAAATTCTTTCCAAGCCACATTTTCATTTTTTTCATTGGTGAGAGACTGATTAATCGTGTTGCAAGGACTCCATAGCATGTCTGATAGAATAATATCCATACCAGCTACGAAACTCTTGATTCCTGTGTTTTAGGGAAAATATGCATTTCCAAAAGCAAGAAATAGTTTTTAGTGACTATTTTGGAGATTTATTTAAACTTTTAAACAAAAGCTACCTTTTGATTTATTGGAATTGTGAGAACAGTTTAAATAAATGCATATTTGATGTCATTTAGAACTTTTTCACACTTAACATCTACTGGGAGTAATGCAAATCCTAGTGCAAAAAAGTACCAAGTGACTATAGTTTTTCCAATATCTCCTTAAAACTGAAAAGAATGAACAATATTCAATTCAATATACATTTCAATCATTATTTTCATTAAACGTTCAAAATATTAATGCAGTATTTTCAGAAATAAATAAATGTAACTGTTTTTTGCTTCTCCTGTAATATTTTGTAAAATGCAATTAAAACCTTTTCGCATTCACCCCTCGATTTCAACCCAACTATGACATGTATTACATTATTTTCTTTATTATAAAGGGGTAGGTTCACTAACTATAAAAAAGGCCCAATGTCAAAAATGGATGAATTCATCACAAACTTGTTTCTGAGGCATGGGTTGACTGAAAACAAGTTTGTTTTTTGGATTCCTGCATAGCGGTTGCCATGGCAACGGAATGCTAATTACAAGGAATTTGGTTAAATCAAATTTAGGTTTTGTTATTACAATGAAAAATACATGACAAAATAATATAATTGAGTAATGAAAAGTTTTACAACAAGAAAATATTATCAAACATCAGCATTTTATTTTTAGTATTCATATGTCGGTAACCATGGTAACATGTTGCACATATATCAAATACTTCGTTTATGTGTTTAACTTAAACCAAATTCTCACAAACTAAGTTGTTTTTTAAGTAATTGTCAAAGATGTCATAATGATTAATATATGTTCATTTAAACATCACTTTCTTGTAACTATGGTAACTAAGAACTGTTAAATGTAAACTAAGGAACGTTCTTAAACAAAGTAAATATGTATTTCAAAGATAATTTGCTTTTGAATTTGCATATATAGTATCTTTCATATGTTTTTATCATACCTTACCTTGTAGAACTGATTTGCTTATCAAATGATAACCATTGTAACAATATTCAATTCAGTATTTGTATAAACATTCTATAACATTGTACATGTTCTTAACCACAGACTTACAAGTCTAATGTATGATGGGTGTTTGAAAAAACATCCAGAAAAAGGTTCATAACTTATTCATTAATGCGAATATTTGAAAATTTTCAAAAGTGATAGTTTGATATTCTATGCTTATAAACCCAAAGGGAAAAATGATACAAATTGCTCTGATGCACAATCCATAGTCACTGTGGCAACGTCGAGTAACTTTGAGCGGGACGTCGAGTAACTTTGAGCGGGGCAACGTCATGTAACGTTGAACGAGACAACTTACTCATAAAGGAAATATAGCATCTGCAAAATCTGTCTGAAACAGTAGTTTGTTTCATCTTTTTAAGATATTCTTATTCACATGATACACACTTCTCCCACCTACGTATCAACCTATCAAAAATGACCTGAAATGTTCTTGTAGAATTTTACGAACAGTTTCTCTGACAGCCGTGGGTAGGTCATCAACAATGCCAAAACTTCTGCTGCGCAACTTTGATTTCAAGGTTGGGAATACAGGTTTTTTTACTGTGTGTTGTATGCAAATATGAAAAGTGAGTATAAGAATATATTTACGTGTTTGGCAAACAAATGATGCCAACATTGTGACCATCAACTTTCCAGTTCTGGTGACATACGATAGCCTATGCTTTATAAGCCTTTATAACAGCGTTACGTCTAATACTCGGCAGAGAAATTGCAGTCAAAGACCGACAGTTTTGAACATGATATCACATACCACCAGAACCAGAAAGTTGATTGTTAAACCATGCCGGGTACACAATGTGGCTACTATTGGCAAAAGTAGGTGAAAAAAAAAACTTTTGGCGCAGCTATCTTGTTCGGACATAGGATCATAAACATTGGTCATGATCATCTGGCCTTGGGACAGTCTCACCAAATATGTTGAGAGAATAACACATGTTAGAAAGATGATTAAAACAATCCTCATCACGTATTAAATGACAAATTATGATATCGACATGTAAGATGCTGAAAACCTATATGTATAAATTCTTGTGGAATGGGCGTAAGAGGATTCGTTGCTTTGATTGCAAAACTTGGATCATTGATGGTAATGGGTTGTATTTAGACTCTCCTTTCTACCGTAATGTGATAAGAATGTTGACCCATTATATAATATTAGAACAAGACGCTTTGTATAGGTGTTCCATCTAAAACTTTATTTAGTTGATTTTCGATTATTCGGGGCAAACGAAGATTTCGCAAAACGATGTACAAGTATGCCCTTAGATAAGTGTTTCCCATGTATTGCTTCCAATTTCAAGGTAGAGATGAATAAGGTTTCTCAAGAGCGACTTGCGCTCTGTAAAGACTGTCAGACAAACAGTAGATATATGAATGATCAATCCAGAAAGGCTTTATGGACATGTCAGGTAATAAATTAACAAGGAATATTCTGTGCTTGTTTTATGGAGATTTTCACTTTGTCAATAATTGGAATGCAAATATCGCCAAACTGCTGTCCAGTAAGTTCAGTCAGAACTGTAAAGTCGCTGCAAATTATGTTGCCAAAGTTCAAGGAATAATCTTTAGTAAGCCATACATGTCTACTATTTTGAAGATCATTCATGGCTGTCCGACTGAGATATAGTTCATCTGTTGCTGTAAATTCATCTGATGCTGTTTGAATAGTGAAGACTGTGGTTGGTTATAGTGAACCCTCACTGATATGCACAGTACACGACCTTCCATCAGACGGAATAAAAGTGTTGTGTTCAACAAATGCCAAAAGTTGACCCCATGTTGAAACATTGTCAAACTTCTGTCCTAATTGCTGTTTACAAACAAATTGTCTTAAATGGCTTTAGCTGGTCGATACAATCCTAAAAGTCATAGAAGATGGACTGAAAAGCCATTAATATGATGATGTTTTTAGGACATATGCCTAACAAGCATCATCAGAGACATAGATAACATGTCTCACTGAAAAAGAAGAAAGGGTATGAATAAATGGTCCCAGACATTTTTCACATGGAAATAAATTGACCACTATGATTTAAATAATGAAAATTGATAAAGACTAAAGATTAACGAGATTGATACAAGCCAGATATTGAAATTAAATAGAACATATGCCGTCAAATAAACCACTGAGCTATTCCTGCAACTATTTGAATGGCAGGAATTTAGTCTACACCAAGTCAACTTTTTCTAAAAATAGATTTGGACCGATGTTTTATTTAATCAAAACAATAGTCTTTATTTCAAAATATATCCAACTCATTATTACAATCGAATATCAATCAACTTATGAATTTCCACTTCTTTCAAAAGTAGAACCATTAAGATAGAGACATAGACCTGATAAAGCTTATAATTATATAACTAGATCTTATAGTTTGACAGTTTCGGTAAAAACTAGCCCTATATTCGGATAAGACCCCTTTCGGGTGCCTCGAAAAAATGCCGATATATTTCGTGTTTTATGAGTTAGCCCAGGAGTAATTCTCGCTAAACATATATGCCAATGTAAATCAAATGCTAAGCTTAGATTTGAGCAGCTTACCTTTTTGAAAAATGGGATTTATGATTGCAAAAGCCGCGAACGCTTCGAAATGGAGTGCATTGTTTACATCGTTCCGATGGAAAGTTTTACATGTTATTTTTACAAGATCGACAAAATATGGGAAGGTTTGAGTTAAAAAGGTGTTTAAAAGGATAAATCATATATTTTCGGCATAATTTCTCTCTCTTTTAATGGGTTTTTTACAATATTCCACATTGTTGTTACTTTTTCCTTTTTACGTCAATTTTCATTTAAGAAAAAGAACCAAGTTGGTATATACCATGGATTCTAAAGTTGCCATTTAAGTCGGTGGGGAAATGGTTAAAAGTTGTCCTCAGTTGCTCTTTCAGCACAAAGAGCCATTTCAAATGAGCAAGTGAAGGACCTCTTTACTTATGAGCTGTGTAGCTATCCTTCCTGCCTTTTTGATTGCGATGGTTTAATTAGATCCCCTAATAAGCCCCCGCTAGCAGAGGCCCTATTGACTCTTGTGAGAAGTGATCAAACTGTAGAGCCCAATTTCATGTCTAACAATTCACATTTCTTGATTGACGGTGGGTCCCTTCTTCAAGGGTTCTCATGGACAAAGTGTTCAGCTTTCTATCACTTTTTGAGCTGTAGGCCTATTACAATTTCGCAATTGCTCATTATGGCCCAATGTTGAAATTGTCTTTGATGGTTATTCTGGCGGATCTTCCACAAAGGATAGCGCTCATGAGCGGAGAAATATTGGAATCATCAGCAACACGGTCCACTTCACCAGTAGCATGCTTCTGCAAATAAGAAAGGATGCTTTTCTTGCCAATACTGTAAATCAGCAAAGATTTATTAACCTTTTATCAGGGTGTCTTAATGCAAACGGCTACCAAGTTCACATGCTGAAGGCGATGTAGACTTACTCATAGAGCAAAAAGCTGATGAAGCAGCTAAATAAAGCGCCGTAGTATTGGTAGGCGAAAATACCGACTTACTAGTTCTTCTGCTGTATTATGTCAATTCTAGTGGAAACACAGTTATTCTTAAACCAAATCAGCAAAGGGACGTTGAATGAAAAAAGATATGGAATAAAGTTAATGCATATAAAGGCATATTAGGCGTACATGTATTTCAAAGCATACTTTTCATCCATGTTTTTCTGGGATGCCATACTACCTCAAGGATATACGGATTTGGCAAGGGTTTGGCACTAAAACTATTCAAAAATGACGTGCAATTCCGATAATGTGCTGTGTTGGTTTTGAGAATGAAGATATCTCTCTAGAACAAGTAGACAAAGCAGGGGAAATAGTATTGGATTGCATTTATGGTGGAAAATCAGCTCAATAAGTTTTTTTCTTTTCAAAATATATTATTTAGCATCAAATCCATTTCCCATGAAATATTGCCCCCAACGTCAGCTGCAGCCAAGTTCCATAGTCGGAGAGTTTACCATCAGATTCAGGTTGGAAAGTGATCCTGAAATGTATGGTTGGAGATCCGCCGACGGCAAAGATGTCGCTATTCAGACAGAAAAACAGGCAGCTTCCGACTATCTATTAAACATTATCCATTGTAAATGTAATACGTTTTGTCTTGCGTTGCACTAGCCGATAGCACGGAATAAAATGCTCTCAAATTTGCAGGGAATATAAGGGAACATGTTGCTTGAACTCTCATTTGGCAGAGGGGAATGACACAGAGTATACGTGTCTGATTTACACACATGATATTCGTTTGTTTGTTTTGGGTTTTACATCACATCAACAGTTTAAGTCATAATGCGATGCCCGGCTCATTAGTGGTGGAGGAAGACCTAATTCGCTGAACCGCCCACTATATAATATTTAATAACATCAAGGGGCTCAGTGCACCGATCCCGAAATCCTCGTTCATTTAGGTTGACTTATATATTACGCCGTTTTAAACGTATTCAGTTATATTCCCGTATGATGCCTGATATTTTCTCGTCAGTATTACACAGCATTCTATCTAAGCTAATAACTGTTTTCCACATAAACAACGTCCAGTGGTGAGAGACGAATAAATGCTGTCACAATGACTCCCATTAAACATTGGATAGAATTGTTGGCTACGTTGGAATTCGAACCAGCGTGAACTTGTACCTCTGGAGTAAGAGTCGGCATCGCTACCGAATGAACTATGTAAGCTAGGCAGCATATCGCAGTTTTTCCCAACCAGTACTACATTGTCGGTACTCCTGCATTGTATGCACTGCTTTTTTGCAGAAGACGACATTATGAACAAATTTGCCCTTTTGTCACAATGATTACATATTGTTAGCTAAACCTATTTAACGGTTAGTCACACATATTTCTGTTACTTTATGTTTTAAAAATCGTCTGCTACAGGATTTTTTTAAACAGAGAAAGGGATAGGCCTATTATTTGATAATATAAGGCTGAACAAGTAGTTGAACTAAAGCCTAACTCTCCAGTATTATGGATATTGGATTCACGTCCGTCCGTCTATCATTCCGTCGTCTTTAGACGCAACTATGAAAATTATTTCAATCATTTAAACCTAATGGTTTGCAAAAAGAAAATATCTAAACCAATATCATGACCCAATAACAGCAGTATATCAACAGGGAAATGCGCAACCCATTCTGCATTTTAAAGTGTACATATGTTCGGATAGTCCCAATTGTCCGAACTTCATAGGAACTTTTCTCAAAATGCCCCAGTCCGATTTTGGCCGATTTTTAGTATGTTGTTTCCGTACATTAGTTCTATTCAAAAATGCAAAAAAAGCTTTTGTTGCAATTTGTTCTAGGTTACGCCCCTTTTTTGGCTAGATTGACTGGACTATAAGGTTAAATAAGGATCTGTTCTGTTTAAAAAGAACTGTTTAAAAAAACCGAAGACATATTATTGACCAATATCTCATTTTTCATAACTGATCAATCCTCGATTTCTATTACCGGTGGGTTTTTTGTATATCGTATAACCATAGGAAAGGGCTGCACCATTGTCAATTTAACCAAAACCTAAGTGCGAATTTCCCTAGAAAGTGCCAACAATGTTTCGAAATAATCTCCACGGCATGTAACTCTGTCCTTGTGATGTTTTATATACAGATTCCAGCTCAAAGAGGGACAAACAAACGACATGTTCTAGTCTATACGCCACTTTGCGCGGGGCTGTTCAATCAAGTCTGCCGCAAATTGTTCCATACCGATGGTTGCGAAGGTATTGTAACAAAACAGAAATTATTCATGATGAACAATCTTTCCTCCGATTATCATCATGGTTTCTCACATTTTCTTCAATGAATCCCGGACATTTATGTAAGAAATTATTAAAACCGAAAGGAAGAAATTTACGTCAAATCATCTTATGAACGTACACCACCGTTAAAAACCTCCTTGAAAGGGTAATTGAAAGTGACTCATAATTCGTTGAAATCTATGTCGGAGCTTACAAGTACTTTCGCGTTGGTCAACGTCAAATCAAGTTTAACCCATTACCAAACAATAACGATATCTGACCAGTTTGTTGCAGATGACTCTGGAAAACATGGTGGGAAGAGGAGACATTGCTTTTATTGAGCAATTTTTCCTTTTCTACAATGTTTACTGTTCTATCAGAAGCTTTTTTTTTTCAATTTCATCACATTTTGAAATGTCGTCTGCAAACTCTTTGAATTTGGGACTGTCGAAGAAATTTGCTTTGTGTAAAAGGTTCAACATCCACCCTACCTCTATCGCATACAGGTGAAACACAATTACGTTTTTGAACCAAATTGACATCTTAATTGAAAAAGTAGATCTAAATTGAACGCATCCTTTACTTTATAAGAAAGACCACCAAAGTTGTCCCATTTAGCACTCCAAATGCATCTTTTCAATCTTTTTTTTCTATTCCCTTTTTTTAAACTTTAAACTCGTTTTGAAAATGACTCAGGTTTATGTAAAAGATGATATACCATTCAGGAAGACATCTGTGTGTAAACAGACTTGCTTAAAGTCCATCTCAAGAAGGGGGGAAAACACTTTTCATGGGAAATGTCCTCTTTTATTGCAATTATTTCACCAAATTTGACTTGTTAAAAGGTCTTTTTACCAAATGTCTATCGCTTTCGTCACCATCGTCTTCTTAACCCTTCAATTTTATCTGGTACTTGATTCTTTTTTGACAGTGGCTAACTCATTACCACATGTAGACGATATCTTTTTTTTACTTGAAGCAGGCGACTTGAAAAAAAAAATTGTGAACATGTGAAAAACCTCGCAGTTCTGCTGTTGTGATATGTGATTAGATTCTAAAAACATTGTGGCAAAAGAAGAAATTGCTTATGGAAAGCAATATCTCCTTTTGCCAACATGCTTTTCGAAATTCTTCTACTGCAAGTCGCATAAATGTTGCGTAAGTGGTAAAAGGTTAGATATGGTTTTGTGTGTATGGGTTTCAACATTTCCCTTCCAATAATATTCAGTGTCGTCTGGCTAACCCGATGTGCTCCTTCCAACTTTCAAAATAGAATACATCTATACTAAAGGGAATGAAAAATTATAGAATAGGAAATCTCGTCGCAAAAACGAAAAGAATCGTTGCAGATTGACCTGTGCCAGTGCTTATCTTACCCCCCCCCCCCCCCCCCCTCATTTTTTTTTTATCTTTTTATTTTTTATAACTACGCACTTCTAAATTGAAAGTCGTACGCTATCATCAGTTGCCAATGGGATGGTCGCCCAACAACGTTGTTCTGACGTCTCTATGTCTAACAACTATGACCGCAATGTGACAATCTGCGTTAAAATCTACGATATATCCCGCCTGTGTCAAATACGCTGGTCATGAGTATCCTACAAAAATAGATTTCGACTTTTATTTGATACATAGAGAATTCTTTTTATACAAAACACATACGGTTTGAAGAAAGGTTTCATAAGAAAAAATGTATGTATAGTACATGGATGACCTTCGGGCATTTTGTCTCATGAAAACGTGGTTTGCTTAAAGGCACATAAAAGGAGATTGATGGTATATAAAACTATATTAATTGGTAAACTTTTGGTCAGATTCAAATAGTATATATATAGTATATATATTTCAAGAATGAAATAACTTGTGTTAAAGGAGTTTATTTAATAGGGTCTAAATGCATTCGTAAATTAATTGTCGTGTTTGTTATGAAAATAATAAAAGAACTCAATATATATTTTTAGTAATTTATTTCTACTTGTCTCCTTTTATGTGCCTTTAACCATTTCCAAACGCCAGATTTTCGACTGTCTAAAATTAAAAGAGTTTGAAGGCGACAATTCAAAATGTGATAAAATTGAAATAAAATCTTCTGATGTGGCAGAAAACATGTTGAGAAGCGGAGAAATTGCTCTTAACGAGCAATTTCTCCTTTTCCCACAATTTCTTCCGGAGTCGGCTGCAACTTCCTGGTAAAATGTTATTGTTTGATAATGGGTTAAGGATATTCGTAGGTGAATTACATTGTCATATAAAGCATGTTATAAAAATTTCACTCCATTATTCCAGAATAAATACATGATTCGGAGAAAGAGTTAATAAGTGTTTTATAAAAAGTCGTTTAACATGGTTATCGGAAGATGGGGTTTTCTGTAACACAAAAAAAACCAAACAAAAACATGGATTTGGTCATGAATTTAAAATATTCACTCTGTCATAAGTTCAGACCGACAACATTGTTTGACCATAGATGTATATGAACAGATATGCTATGTGTGAAACTACAAAACCGAAATGATATTGTCTAAATTGAAAGTTCATACCAAAGCCTTCTTCAATGCATAGGAATTTAAAACATTATCTCATAACGCCATATTCTTTGCATCTTGCAGCAGACGACTTCCAAAAGACATTGTGGCAAAAGGAAACATAGGTTGTTACAAGCAATTTCTCCTTTTGCCACAGTACTTTTCAATCTATTCACATAACACAACAGCAAAGATGAAATGCTTTTTACATGTTTACAAAGCTTTCCTAAAGTCGTCTGTTTCGAGCGAAGAAATGTCGTCTGCATGTGATATTGAGTAAACCATTGTCGAAAAAAAACATATACCCGTTTTAATTGATTTGGTAAAGAGGTAAACAAGGCATGTACTGCTAAAGAAATATCATTTTGAATAACAACTTTAAATATCTTTGCAACAAACGACATTTGAGGAAAGCGTCATGAAATAGTCATTTGTCTATGAAACAGATACCCAGAGATATGTCTTCTGAAATTCACCCGGAAGATATGAGGGGTATAGAAGTCATCACGTAGTCTTTCAAGGCACATGAAATGGTGTAAGTACAAATGAATTACTGAAAAAAATATTGAGTTCTTCTTTTACATTAATAGAAGTCATGAAAATTAATTTATGAAAGCTGTGATATCCTATTCAATAAACTCCTTTAACATAAGTTAGTTTGTGCTTGAAGTATAGTTGTCTCAAATTCAATCATGCTTATCAACAATCCGTTTGTTTATATATTTAAAATGACGAATTCTGATTGGTCGGTTCAAACATTTGTCCACCATGTGATTAAGTCAGAGGTGAAGAATCAGGCAATCTGAATTATCAAACTTGCTAATCTGGGTTATTTCTTGTTGGCTTTCACATTTAAGTTTTGCTGACGTTTTTTTGTGTGAACATTTTTTAATCTGACCAAAAGATTACCAAATAGTATAGTTAGATATAGCATTAGTCATCTTTCATATGCCTTTAAGAGCAGCAGACCAGGCAACGGCATACGCGTCTAACAAACACCGAAAACTCTTTATTGAAGAAGCCGTAGATGAATGGATTGACGAAACTATTGAGAACGTAGGACATGTAGCACAACTGACCAACCACGCTGGTACTGTCATAACTAGGGTGAAAAAACTTATAAAGCATGATGGTGGCGTATGGTACAAAACTTATCACGAATACAACGTAAATCGCGAATAGCATCAGAGTTATTTTAAAAGTGACTTCGCGATTCCCTTCATTCCCAAAAGAGGCATTTGACTTATTCCGCGAGTTTGTATTTGTATTCGAAGGAGTACTGTGATGCAATTCGTCGCCCTGGTTCCCTGAAGCGGTTTCCGTAGTGCTGTCATGTTCTTGTACTGTAAGCGACGCATTTCTATTGGTTCCCAACTGCGGTTCATTGTCTTTAAATGTACTACCACTTGATATACGTGTCTGAAGCGCTTTCTTGCTCAGTGCATATGTCCACATTGCTCTGCCGATCAATCCATACAAAACTAAGAGACTAGTGGAAATCCCAACAAGGAAAACAAGGAGATGGAATGCGTTCATGAGAAGTACATATATATGCACGTTTGGATCGTCGGTTTGGTGACAGTGGTGACCGATAACGGTGGAACCAGAATCGGTTGTAACATTGATGGGTACCGAATCGAAGAGGACATAAACCGGACTGGATGCGATAATGGCGGCAAATACGGTCAGCATTATCGCGATCATGGCATGACGAACCGTATACTGACTTCTGAATGGCCGACAAATCATCCTGTACCGAAATACTCCGATTACAAGCATCGCGTTGACGGACGAAATCCCGATTTCATAGTTCGAGAACGCATCCAGTTTACACAGTGTTGAATCGGTATATCGTAAAATGTATTGAGAATCCACCACTTTCTTTGGGACGACAAACAGACACACCGCCGCATCAATAACAGCCACTGCGACTATTAGCCGAGTTGTGGGCGTGACGGCCGTCCTCTTGCTGTAGAACAAGATCACAAGCAGGTTCCCGGCTAGTCCAACAACGGCACACAGACACAATATTGTGATGACGGGAACCATAGCAGCAGCTCGTCTCCGAGCTTCAAAATCGAGAAGGTTATCGAACTCGGTTTCGTTGGCTGACGAAATGTTCTCACGATCCATGTTATATTGCATAGGTCCCTTGTGGTGAAAAAGCTAACTGAACAACTAATAGCTATCTGAACAACTAATAGCCAACTGAATGAAGTGAGTGGATACAGTAAGAGGAACAAGGAAGGTAAGTAGCACTCTTTTGCTATTGTCTGTTTGTAACATCTCAGTCAAACCAAAAGCGCATATCTCTTATATTGAAACAAAGAAAATATGACAATAACGTTTTGAAGCGACAGTAAAGTTCCCTAGTATATATGACACTTATACTCATGTAAACGTTCTTCTCCCTGGACTTTAGCTTCTGGAAAACCATTGTTCATAAAAGTACTCGATAGTGTGCATTGAAGTGCATAAAATATTTCTGAGAAGACTAAGTTTAAGATCATTTCAATTAGAAATTTAATTGCTACGTTCAGTACTTATAGTCGAATCTTGTGATATAAGCGATATCAAAGCATTGTCAATAACTTCTTTCTTGTCATAAAGATGGTATTTTTCACGTGTATTTCTATTTTTATAATACATTTTCATCAGGCAGTCTTCAGGATAAATGTTTCTTTTAACCCATTACCAAACAATAACGACATGTGACCAGTTTGCTGCGGACGACGCTGGAAAACATTGTGGGAAAAGATATTTTCCGCCCTTCCAGAAGATTAGTTTTCAATTCCATCGCATTTTGAAACGTCGTCTGCAAGCTCTTTCAATTTGGGACAGTCGAAACTTTGACGTTTGGTAAAGGGATTAACATTGTTGTTGGAAAATATATCCAAATGAATTGCAGTATACTGATCACGGGATTTTCTATACTTAGGATTAAGGTTTCTCTTCTACCCTTGAACAAACATGGTTCTGTTGGTTATGTGTGAATCGGTGTTTCCTTGTCGTTCTAAGCTATCGACTAAATTTGCGTTTTAGGAACTACAAGGAAAACAACCAGAAAGTAAAGTTAAATCAACCGAGACAGTTCGGGTGTTTCCGTTTTGATTGAATAACTATCTAATCTCCATCAAACGAGGTTATCCGAACAAAAGGTCATTGCATACAAGTTCACCCGAGTAAACTCAATTTAAATTGGTTGAACTATTTTAGGTGCATTATTTATGTGTGTAATCAACCGTAAAGAATAACGTCTTCGTTTGCAAACGATGTTGATGCATGCCTGCCTAAGTGTGCATATAGGCTTGGATATAAATAGAAATTTTAAGATTGACAGAACTTTTAAAAGAATTAGACTGCAATATGTGTTGAAATCATAGTCTGTCCCATTATAAATTGTGCGATTCCGTTTTTGTCAGGGAGTGTCTTTCAAATAAGACCTATTATCCAACAAGCAATATGTGTGTTATCTTTTGGTTCACTTTTTATCAATACTACACTGTAAATATGAGTGTATTACAACCCCATTCAATTGACATTTAAATGTCACACAGGATCGTAAGCTTATTTCATCTCACCTGATGATCTCTTTGTCAGGAAGGCGTCTGTAAGTTCCAATGTTTAGGTCTTCAGCTCCATTCTTTTCCCCAATAATTCCTTACTTTTGTAAATTCTTTTTACTAATGCCTCACCTGCAGTACAAACTCAAGAAACCATTGTTGTATTTTTTCTTTTGAAACAAGTAATTTCTCTCTTCGTTTTATCATTGTCTACCTATGATGTCAATGGACGTGTAATGTGTTATGTAATTTGTTATACATGTACTTTACAAGTGTTGACTCCTGTAGCCATCTGTAAGGACTAATAGGTAATCTTATGGAAATATAGGGTTTCTTACAGCCAAAATGTTCTGGGTCCTGCATTCATTTAAGGGTCCGTTTTCTTTGATTTAAATAGCAGATCATTAAGTATGACACGCATAAAAGCTTAACTAGCTTGCTAATGTTGTGGAGTATTTCAGCGGTTTAAAATTCACATGTTCAATCTGGTTTGGCGCTTCTTCCATAAGTTAGTTTGATGAAAGGGGCGCATGTAGCCTAGATGTTGTATTACTAAACTTGATACCATAAAGCCCCTCTCCCATTAGTGTCGGCTCAAAACGTGATTCTGTAAATTTTGATTTTCATTAAAGATGTGTCTCGGCTGACTAACAGAATGTCGACGGTTCTACCCGTCTTGACCACACTTTTGGGAATTTAAATAATAGCTCGCTCTATTTCTATGATGAGTCGTGCTCCGCTAAATAACTGTACGACTGACCAATGCGGAATACAGAACCGTAGTAAAAATTCATGTTTTGAGCTTTTACCAAACGCAATATTTTCGATTGTTCCAAAACGGAAGAGTTTGCAGACGACATTTAAAAAATGTGATGAAAATGCAAAGCTTCTGATAGGGCGGAAATCATTGTGGGAAAATGAAAAATTGCTCGTTATGAGCAATTTCTGCTTTTCCCACAATGTCTACGAGAGTCATCTGCAACAAACTGGTCAAATGTCGTCATTGTTTTGAAATGGGATAACCCAATGAACCATCGGTTGTTATGTTACCTAATATCTGTTCAAAGGGCTGAAGATTCGTTAAAGCAGTATCAAATCCGAATAAGTCCAAATTAGTCCGATTATGATGCCATATTGATGTACAATTTATGACTCTACATCCTGAAATTGAGTAAGGCTAAATATACAGCACAAAGCTTTCTATTGCAATAAACCTCAAACTGAAAAAGCGTTGAAAGTTGGATCAGACTTTTTAAACGGGTGTTAAAAATATTTTGATCTACTTCAACAATTTTGATATCTTAAAACACCCCTGTACAAATGTTATTTGACAAAAACACTTTTACACTTTTTATGCATTTTTCTAACAGATCTCTAGTACAAGTCTTGTAAACTGAGAAAGAAGTTTTATTTCTTTCATATTTTTGCTTGAGTTTAAAAAGTGTTTTGAACAGAGTTGTATTGTTTGCAGTTTTATTTGCATAAGAAATCCCCCAATTTTGTTTTACTTATACCCACCCTTTGCCCAAATAAACACAATGTTTCGTCTCGAAAACGGGAACGTTATTGAACATATATACATTTAATATTGTCACGTTATTAAAGAAATTTTGGATAATTAATCAAACTGGATATTCTTCGATTTGGACATGTTTGTGAAAGGAATGGTGCTAGCATTCACTTTGTATTCAAATACCTCCCATAAGGTTTCGGTTGATGAAAAAAATTAAACAGGGTCGAAGAATAACACGTGAACGATTTATCTTTTTCTTTAAATTGAGACATCTTCAGAACGAAAAATTAAATCCCCAAATTTGTAAGCGTCTGAACAACAGGGTCAAGGTTCGAGCGCCTGATTGAGATCGATCAAAGACAAGTGGGACAAGCCATACAGACAATCTGCACAACTGCGATATAGCGATAAGCCGGGACATGAGGAAAAGTCGGTTTATGTACCAGTACTTATAACTCGTTACCCCTGTGGGACAATAAAATCAAATCGAAATTTAGGAACAGTTACTTTGACACTTTACCAAACACCAAATTTCCGACTGTCCCAAATTGAAAGATTTTGAAGACGGTATTTCAAAATATGATGAAATTGCAAAATAATCTTCTGATAGAGCAGAAAACATTGTGGGAAAAGGAGAATATGCTCGTCACGAGCATTTTTTCCTTTTTCCACAATGTTTTCCAGAGTCGTCTGCTAAAAAGCTGGCCAAATGTCGTTATGGTTTGGTACACTTTCTCGAATGTAACACAACAGATTGGGAGAATCATTGTGAAGAAAGAAAATATTATCTGTCTTTATTCATACGACGTTCTTATAAAGTCGTTTTCTGGATACTATGATATATTCATTGTTAGACTGTGTTTTTCCTTTACAGAGGGGATTTCCTAGTGTCTTTGAACAAATGCCTCTTTTAAAAACAATGGCAGAATTAGAATACTTTAGTTGATTTAATGTAGTTGTGTTTTATATAGCATTTACTATATGATACCCATCATTAGCCATTTTGACACTACAATGTAATTATCTCGTTGAATCACTGTGTGATCGGAGCTATTCGAATAGCTCCGTCACCGCCCGATGTATACCGAGGACAACCGACGTAATCCGACGAATGAAACAGTTCCAAAATGGCGGATTATGGGTATTTTACGTTAACAAGAGTTCCGTCATATTGCGGCAATCATTGTTCCTAATAATGCGCATGAGATTTTCTCACCAGTATTGCACAATATTTTTATTTTTATATATTAAGCCACTGACCGATTTACCACATGATAGCAACAGATCAGTGGTGAGAGACGAATTACATGTAATCATTTCTCGTTGCATCATTACCTTCATTACGTAAGGAGATACCGATAGTACAAGGTATTGAAAACAGGACACCTGTATGCCTGCGCATGTTTTATTTCAATAACCCTTAGAATGCTTGTTTATTTTCTAAAAATAGATTTTTGTGTCGACTGCTTTCCGAAACCTTAAATGTCTGCTAAATGTTCATGAGGAAATGAACTTAGATTAGCAAACTGGTTATATCACAGGCCAGCCGCCAAGTTACTTGGCGTCTGGCCTGGATCTAACCTGTTTGCATAAGGATGAAATCGGCTCCATCACTATACGGATTCGGTATATATAATGGTGGTCATGATAAGAGAATAACAAACAGTATTCATACCTCTCACATCATTGGGAAGCTTTGATGAATTTAAAGACTTATTACATTTTCTGGTTGATTCATGTCTTTTTAGAATATACCAAAAACATACACAAAACATATCCCTGTCTCTGAATATACACATACATATATGAGATCTAAGATATTTGTGCTTTGAAGAATTCTTGTAGAAAGGAATAATAATTCATATCGATGTTAAGAAAACAGAACAAATTGGCCAGGATGTATTCAAGGAATCCCTGTTTAGAATACTTCATCCTAAGAGAAACATGTGTTGGTGCAGACCACAAAGTTACAAGAGGGTTGTCTTGTAATGTTCACAGACGGTAGCATTACGTTGCAATGCCAGATATCTAGTCAGTAGGAAACTCTGGGGTCAATCCAGGGTCATATGCCCTGTAGCTGTATATATATTATTCGTTTTTTTACTTAACCACTGACTCCAAAATACCTTACTATGACACATCTTCAAAGACTACTTCAGAAACCAGTATCACAAAATGATGGATTGCTTATGTTGTGCGTTTAATCCCTTCATCTCAATTGTTTGACCGGAAAATGCAAATATGATTAATTCGTTTCCTTGTCATTCTTTCCGCCTGTTGTCAACTCAAGCTTGGACGAGTACTAAACATCTACCACGTACAATCTGACGAAGATCTTTTTTATTGTACATCCACATTGAAAAGGAATCATTTAAAATGTATTTACTCGTACATCCACATTGAAAAGGAATCATTTAAAATGTATTTACTCGTACATCCACATTAAAAAAGGAATCATTTAAAATGTATTTACTCGTACATCCACATTGAAAAGGAATCATTTAAAATGTATTTACTCGTACATCCACATTGAAAAGGAATCATTTAAAATGTATTTACTCGTACATCCACATTAAAAAAGGAATCATTTAAAATGTATTTACTCGTACATCCACATTGAAAAGGAATCATTTAAAATGTATTTACTCGTACATCCACATTGAAAAGGAATCATTTAAAATGTATTTACTTATGGTGGTTATACGTAGTTTGATTCTTGACCAGTAAATAGTGTATGTCTATATGCTTTTTGTTGTTAAGATGACTATAAACGCATGTGGTGGTCAAATAAAGGATATCCATCTAGCTAAATTCTTATTTCTGTTAAAGTCGTAGCACACACAGTACTATGACAGTTTATAAATGCCTCACCTATTATTAGATAGTTGAGCTCATACTGAAGTATCAATAAACGACGATAACCTTCTAGACAAATTGACAAATGCCAAGTCTCTCATTTCGTCACAATGGTGTTTAATACGTATCAATTAACGCTTGCTAGTGCTACCGATATGAAACTGTCACTTGGGCCATAAGAACTCCACCATTTGGATTAGGGATGCTTATGCTATGTATCCAGGTAATGAACAGAACAGACCATATCTTTTATTACACCCAGGTATTTACAGAATACAACATGGGGAAATGTCAAGAAAAACTAACATACAATTATAAACTTGATTCAATCAAGGAGGGGGTAGACTCGAGCCGCTTACCATAAAAAGGTTACATTTGAAGGTACAACACTGTTTGGGCTCTAGACAGCAAATATAGTAAACATCACGCATGAGAGAGGTATTTCTCTGCAGCGTGATATTTAATGCAATGCTGTTGAATATAACCAGAGAGGAAAGCATGCCATGTCAAAGTTTAACACTTCGATGTTGCAGATTCACTATAAGCGTGTTTACTTGATGGTAATTATTAGAGAATTTATCTAAAATACAGAACATCTATTAAAGGTGATAAAAACTTTCCTCGAAGTATCACTCCATGTTATAAAGGCACATTTTGAAATATCAATGGAATCGGGTAAATATTAACCCTTAGAATACTCGGCAAGTTTTCAAAATCTAAATTTTTGTGCCGTCTGCTTAAAACTTAAAACTTAAATATCTGCTTGATATTGATCAGAGAAGATACTCAAAGTAGCAAAAAGATTACATCACATGTCAGTCGCCAATTTACTTGGCGGCTGGCCTGGATCAAACCGGTTTGCATACGCATATATCCGGTTCCAGCACTATAAGGGTTATCAAGGACTTGATTCACAATTGGTGTAAGATGAATACGTGTAAATGGATACCACTTTATCCCTAGGTTCTGAAAATTAAACGTAATAGGGATGGTCAGCGATTAACGGTCGTCCTAATGGCAGGGTGTCAACAAGTATCTAATACGGTCAGATGATTCACAATGTTTACGTATGTCAACCTTTCTGCACAGGTCAGTATATGGGTGAACAGTGAGCGAAAATCACAAGACACTCGTTTTGGAGTTAATTGACTGGATGCATATTATATAGCATGATCATATCAATTTGTTTTCGGGGGATGTTAAAATAGTGATTGAAAGAGAGGGATGCACGTTTCTTTCTTTTCTATGAGATAACTTCTAATGTATGTAATCGAAATATTATTCCAATTACTTTGTGTTCGCACACGAGTTATAAAAATGGCAAAACAAGATATTGAACGAAACACATTCTACGTTTGGCAGAATGTTCTCAAAGACACTTCCACACAAACATCTAAATATCAACAGCATTCTATACAGACTTTATGTCCAAAAATGTGTTTGCAATTTTGAACTTGTTGTTTTCGTAAATAACATATTAAGAAAACAAAAAGTTATAGCATTCCAAACTGAAATGAGTTTAAGATTGATATCTTCTAAAAGAAAAGAGGAACGACTGTCATTGTTTGAAAACAGAGAATAATCATTTTTCCACAATAACTAAAATGTGGATCCATTTATTTCTAGGTTTGCTTTCCTTAAATTCACCATGTTGTCACATACATGTCTGACGTACTACCCAACATGTTAAAGCATCCTTAGTAATGCCGACTGAAATGTGCTCAAATTCGGTAGTGAAAATTCTCTCCGACTGCATTCACAACCATTTGCGATCTGAAAAAATGCACCTGACCTTCCCATCTGTTCGCATTTGAGTAGTGACCATTACTACAATACATGGAAATATGCCCTGTAATATGGCATATAAGACTTTTGAAACAATCAACAGACACACATGCGAACTTTAGTATAGAAATTAAAACAGTAAATCTACCGACCATTGATATTTCTATGAATATGAATTTTACTATATAAGGTACGTTACTCCGGTGGATTTCAAATGATTTATGCTCGAGTTATCCGCTTTATACATGCTAATACTGGCCGCAGGCAGACGTCCAATCGGAACTACTCGGGTATTTCGTGTTTTCATTGGATAAACCCGATGTGTTCAGATTGGCAGACGTCAACACAACGCCTTCGATTCAAATTTATGGTCATTTAGGTAGGTAAGTCGTTGTGGACTAGTTCACCAAGCTATTTTCCCGTCTGTTGTTTTTCCTACTTATCAACCAGGTTGATTGGGTTGGAGTTAAAAGCTGATTGTTCACAGTTGTCAGAAATTTTGAAATCAAAGCGTAATTTGTCTAAAACTGCACAACAGCTTTACTGTTGAATGATACTTACTGAAGAATAGCCATTGGATACAAAATCAGTGGGTATTCACGTTTTTAGAGCCTGTGTAAATCGATTTATTATGGAATTAGTCCATAAGCGCTTTACGCGAAACGACTGGACTGTTAGAATTTGTTGTATGAAAAACAATCAAAAGTAGCGATTGAAGGCATAGTGGATTCCGGTAGTGTCAACATGTTTAAGTTTAAATGTACAGTATACATGTAGATCGTTTTGTGATCTAATGCACACATGTATACTGTACATTTAAACTTATACATGTTGACACTACCGGAATCAAGAATGCTTCCAATCGCTACTTTTAATTGTTCTAACAGGATTCCAGTCATATCGCGGCAGTAAGCGCTACTATCAATGTTCTTGCTCTTTTCTCACCGGTACTGCACAATATCCTTTCCATTCCAAGCCCATAATTTCTAATAAATCAGTGATATGCACTAAGCATGCCAAGTTACATTTCCTTTCTCTTCAAAGGTACATTAATAGACAATAATGCCACCCTGCTTGTCTTGTCAAAAAGGTTGAATTCATACGCTGATACTAACCTAATGTAATTTTTATTAAACCAGCTACATGAGTTGGTTCCTCGAACAAACTGTTTTAGTGATGTTTGATCAAACTATCTATGGCAGATTGTCAGATGTGACGAAATGCGGGAAGATATATCAAACTATGAACTAGCTTTTTCATAAAATGTAATACATGTATATATAACATCGTTTCAGAAACAAATTGTATTTTCAAACTTCATAAGTGCAATATTCCTTGGCAATTCCGGTCGTTATTAAAGCACCATTAGACAAGTTGGTTTAGTCTTAGTATCTGTCTCAATAAGACGTCTTCTATCCTCTATCAACCCAATTTTACAACACTGCCTACGCTAATAAACAAGAGGTGAATACATTACTTGATAAATACCCCTTTAAACAAACATACAGCGGCTTATGAATTCATAAAATATTTGCAAGAAAAGAAACCCATCGTCCTGAAAGGCTAACTGATTAAGGTGACGGACTCAGAACTCGGAATCTTGGGTTCGAGTCCCATCGACACCACTGTTTTCGTTGGAGCGTTCTTTCGCAAGTCACTACAGAACACTAGCCCAGCACTGATGAACCTAGAAAAGCCATAGGAGTCACAGGCCTCCATCCTGTACCTAAACGGTTAACGGTGTAAGCTCATGTCATACTGAGTGTATCAAAAGTTAACTCTTTATTCTGAATATTTTTATTCCTTTTAACAGACTATCAACAGCATCTGCTGACTTTCCCAGCTTGAGCCAGCGCTTCAAGTCAATTTAAGTACAAGTAATTAGGTAAAGCCTACATGTGAACGATTAATCTTACATCTATTTAGCTGACCATCTCCTCTCCGCGACAACGTCACTACCGTTCTCTGCATTATAAGAGCGCACAGCGTGAAGCAAACCGGAAGCTAGACTTGCTACCTCTTCCGGTACGAATGTACGATTTCGCGCAAAGTAGTCCAGTTTATTGAATTCCTCCGCCGTCAAGGAAAACGAGTTGGGAACAAAACGAAGTTGGTTGATCATTTCATGAACCTCGTCCTGCATGAACTTCCAATAAAGCGCCGTAATGATCGGTCCATAGACGCTTGACTCAAACTCCCTGTAATGGATGGTGAGCAGAGCGTCCCGTTCAACCATCGACAACATGTTCGGTGTTGTATCGACGCTGTATTTCGTTTCGATATGCTCCTGGATGAGACGGATCGTATTCAGCAACACCGTATTCGCATTCTCTCTGACCACATCGCACGATAGCTGGGAGTAGTAACGGAGGCTATCGAGTACATTGCCGCGATGTTCCCAACTTTCCGGGTCCATCCGGAGCTGGAGTTCAATGTCCTTCACGTCCGCGATAATCTGGGCTGTTTTAAGTCGTAGAATATTCGGAGAAATCACGGAAGCGTCTTCGTAGTCTACGATTGCTAGGGCTAGAATTTCGTCCTCGTTTAGAATATTGAACAATGTCGCCCGTTCGTCGTACTTTCGGTCCATTTCGCGAAGAATCGTATCCACTTCCTGTGCGATTCGTCTCCCGCGGTTTTCCTTTATAACGTCATCAATCTCCAGTTGCAACCATTCTATCATGCAATGTTCGAATTTTCCTTTCAATCCATTATCCTCTAGGTACCTTTATGCAAAATATAGATATACAATTTTAGGACTTTTTACTTGACGATGGTATACCTAAGCGGAACCAACAAAAAAGTAAAATCATTTTAGGCAGACAAAGTTATAAGGTAATCACTGAATACACTATTTTTATTTTCTTTGCGATACATTCGTTTGACACAAGTGCGCTTTATGCGTATTTGTTGGTCACTCTTCAAATGTAATGTACCAATGCTGGAATAAAATCAGTTTAGTGAAGTTTAAACTGATTGTCCGTAGAAGGAAACTGTTCTGTTTGAGATATTTGACATAATACTGTCTTTGGTTTGTATCTTTGACCACTTCTTGATGTATATTTAAAGGGCCTATGCACGGCGTGGCTTTTTTTCTATTGAACTATCCTCCGGTAAGTGTTGACGTATGGCCACAAAAGCTAGAGAGATTTTGTCTTTACTTATTGACAATAAGGTTTTTATGACGTTGAGCATAAATCAGCACAGAGAATAGTCTAACTTACCGTTGTGATACAACTCAGATACCTCGGAGACAGTCACAAGACTCAGAAATCGGACAAAGAGTAAGCGTTGGTTATTTCTCTAAGCCCTTTATTATTTGCTCTCTTCAAAATTAATAGAAAGGGGAAGTTAGAATGTGTCCAGTAGTTCACAAAAACTGTGGGAAGCTTATTGGCCTTCTTACCTAAATCACCGTTTAAGATCCGAGTGTCTGAACTCAATCTGACTTATAAGCAATTTTATTTTGCATTAAAGCAAGCGGTTTGAAACTTATACCATTTTATAGAGACGCAGTTTCAAATTTGCAAGGAATTGGGAAATGCCTCTTCGCAATATCACCTTAAAAGCATAATTTGAAACAACTAAAAAAGACATGTTTGCATCTTTATAAGCGTTTGTAAAGTCGGATTCTCAATGATGCATCTTTCGTTTGAAATTTATATCAAACAAAATAACAGTTTCTTACTGTAACTGGTGATTGAAAACATCCGGGATCAGAACGATGACGTCACCACTGGCAAACTCCTGCATGTCAGAGGTCAGAGGTCGGGTAGCCCAGAAATTTCCTATCTGTGCCATCCATCGAACCTGGTAATGGGGAGAGGGTTACGGAATCAATTCAAGGAAAGTTATTACGTAGGTGTATACATACATATATCCCTCATTAATGATTATAGCCTATAAAAAGGACACATAGATAGATATAGGAAGTAAAAAAAATGTATTTCGTAGTGACATGCCTCTTTGTCATGAACATATGAATTTAGACATAAAGAATGATATGAAAACTATATTTATCGTTCCAGGCCACATCAGGCATTCGAAGTAGATCTTAATCCAAGACATTGGTCAAATAAAGAACAAGCCTTTGTGATAAAGCGCTAGTTCAACACTAAATGTTTAGGTTTCCACAAACACAGGTTTATAAACCGACCACCCAAAACACAATTTTTTGAAGGCTATTAAAATGTAAATAAACTATATTTCTGTTAGCAATATGACATATTTCTCGACATGAGAAGTATCTCGGTTATTCAAACTACTGTGATTATACTAACGATTCAAATGCTACGAATGTACGAACGTCTACAGTGATAATGGGAAAGCATTACACAAAATGCAGAGCGTAGATAAGAAACATTAATGTATGAATAGTGCTTCCCGCCGTCAAAATTGCATTTAATCATGAATGTAAATGGGAATTTGTGGTGTCGAACCAGCTTACATCTACACATGGAGACAATGGTCCAGATGTATCTAAAGGGTTGGCATCAAGACACGAGAGTCTTTGCTTTGATACCAGAGAGCAGCGGAGTTTACGTTCTGACCATTCGTGGACCCACACTTAAAGTGATTACTACTTATATATCCAGAAAGAAGAATCGAGAGTGATTAAATTCAAATATAGGACTTTGTTTCACAATGGATGTAAAAGAAACGGTTTTAACAAGACATACTATTGTGTGAGGAAAGATCGATTAAAGATATAAAACGGTGGTTGCGATTAATAAACATATAAAACAATGTGATTAAAGACAACTTGGCAACCATAAAATGCGCTTTCACAGTTTCAGGCTTGCTGATTCATCTATAGACAGTATTGGCGGTTACCTTGGCGTTAGTTCTCCAGTCGTACGTGTAGAATTTATCCACATTGTCGGCGTACTGTAGGCAGATATCCGACAGTCTCAGACTAGATGGTAATCTACGTCCTTTGTGTTCAGAGATCACGTGATGGGCTACCTGCAAAAATGTATGTTATTGTATACAAACATCTAAGAGTTCGGTTTAGATAGTATTCATAGTATTTAATCCAGTGTGTCTTTCACATCTATACGTAGATGGGGTGCCTACATTTTGATGTGCATTTTAGGCTGCGTTTTGACATTGTACAAGCAACACTTTATCAGCATTTCAATCTCCACAATTGGCACGAGAAAATATTAAGATAGAGCAATAACGTCAGCAAATTACACGAAAGGCGTCCCAAAATGAAGAGAAATCTGAAAGGGGAAGTACAGATCTAAGGTGGCAAGATAGTTGTATGTTCCTTTTGTCTCTTGACTTTATCAGAATCGTTTAGATATCGCTTGCTACATGTATGTATGCCTCGTAAAAAACGGACGAAACGTTTACCGGAAACAAAATCAATAACAAGTGTACGAGAATACTATTTCTGATGATCCCAAATGTGAACGAATGTTCAATAATAATTTCGTATAGGGTGCTTATGGAATAGTTCTTACAATATGAATAAATTCTTTGCACTCCAGCGCCTACTTTTAATAGGTTTATGACTGGAATCATAATAGAAAACCGTATCTAGCATATTTGTCAAAATGGATGTTCAAAATCATGTTTACCTGGGTATCAAACACGTTCACTAGTGACACGGCAAATTGGTAATTCAAGGCAGCACTCACTTTACACGAGTCATGCATCACCTGAAACACAAATGGAAGGATCGTACCTTGTAAGGTAATATTACTTCTAAATGGGATGTACTGTCTTGTCAACCTTTTTATCTTTCACTTTTAAACGCAAAACAAAGTAGATATATTCTTTTAACCGCGGATTGTTTGATGAACACTTTTTCACTTTGCGTACTTTGCAAATGAATAATGCCGTAACATGTTTTGATAAACGGATTGTTATATGACAATTCAAAAATTAAATAATGATAATAAAAATGATGGAAAGATCATTTTACGAGATTTGCCAATTAAAATGTAAAGTATATTTTTCATATTGTTGTTTTTTGCTGGGTTAATGACTCTGTGTTTAAAAGGTTCGTTGACGTGAATATATGTTTACAAGAAAAATGAATAACCTTATAAACCTATGCTGTTTTTTTAACCGTTTCTTCTCCCTTACTAGGTTACAAATTGTGTGGTGGACATTCATCTAAGAACCATAAAAGTTGCATTGCAGAGCAATATCTAGTGCATAGCCTGAATCCTAGTGACACTATGCATTTATGAACTACTATTGATGAAACACGAGGAGAAATGATGTTTTCATTACAGGTAAATGTTCATAGATGGAAAACATTTGGAAGTTGAAAATTAAGGTAAGACCTCATTAATGGAGAAAGGTCAGAATAAAAGAATTCAAGATTTAACAGAACAAATGCCGTTTTATAGTCAAGTTTCATATTATAAGAATCTTTCCTGGATTGGAATTTTTATTTGCCAACTTGATTCATGTAATTTTAGTGTCAATGTTAAAATTGAAAATTAAAGTGAGGTAATTGATATGAAATAAAGAACATAATGTTAATATTCATTTTATAAATATGAATTCAAAATCAGACAAATTTTGAAAATTGGCTCGGTGAATGCCTTTTTGAAATGATAAATAATTTTCGAATTTCATTTCAACTTATTCTTTAACCAAAGCAATTGTCAGTATTCCATTACCCAGGTCCTACCTTAATTTCTTTAAAATTGCAAAACAGCTGTACTATTGTATAATACGCCCTGAAAAGCCCTTTGAAGCAATTATCAATCGTTTTAAATTCTTTCAAGTGTGTATAGAGTGAATTAGAGTGTATCTTAATTCAAAGGTACCTACACATGCATACTAAACAACAATACAAAACAGTGCACTGTTTCAACGACATTTTGTTTCAACCTTTAAATTACATCTTCTGTGAACAAGTACCTTTAATATATTGTTGGAAACGTTGAAAAAACTCTAGTCGAAAATCAACATTTGAATCAACCGACCTTGACAATGTCTTCGTTCTCAAGAAGCACCCTTAGGCGACCTTTATGAAACAAGTCCCTGTTTTCAAGGACATCGAAGATGTACACGTGACCGGAACAGGTTCCAATCTGTACCAGAGTTACGGGCCCTTCCTTGCCAACATTGATACCCTCGGTTGCTAGGGCCAGGACCTTCTCTCGCTGGAGGACACCCACGACCTGCTTACAACGCTCGTTTCCGGACACGAGTTCGATCTTATCTGGTGCCATTGATTTGAGCTCTATCGTTTTCGTGGCTGTGGTAGATAAAGAGTATAGCTATAACAAACCGATCTTGTCCCCCGATCGTAAAGTTTATGTTTTCTAGGTCAAGATTATTTTGAAACATGGTTGGTCGCTTTTTTTCTTGATTAGATTTCTAACCAAAATACTTTGTATGCTAGATCTAGGATTGACAATAACTAAGATCATCATCGATTGACAAAAGTCGCGTTGATGTTTGACGGAATCGCGTTTGGACTGGCAGCCCTTATGTATATATCAAGGATTTTGAAGATCATCTATTCAGAGACATACAGAGGAATACACGAAACAGGTGTGAGTGTCTAAGTAAAAAAACCCACCAAAGGTCATATATATTTATTATGTTTACGTGAAGTTTCAAAAGATTGCTCAGAAGCAGGAACAACGTGGAATTAAACAGATCTCATAATGTTTCAAGGGGTAAACTATAATATACATGTATAACCATGTGAGTAAAGCATGCAGCCATGGCGTGACCTGGACTTTCACAAACTGTGCAAATGGTCTATTTGTATGGTATGTTATAATGTTGATGAAATAGAGGACGAGTTCCATTATAAGCACAGATTACACATAAATATTTAAAAGACATTTCTATATAAGGTCAAATATGTACACATTCAATACGCTTTTAAATATTACAAATGACAAACTCTTATCACTTTGGCAATTTTTTAAAAGAAAGTTAGAGCTAGCAGTATGCACAACATTGAGGCCTCAACAATATACAGATTAGCTATAAGATGTATGTCGCAATGTGGGTTACTCTTCCACTAGCTAGTTAATAAAGTAAAATTAAATGGTATAAATTAGGGGTTTTTATAGTTAAAAAGGGAATAGAATGGTAAAAAAATATTTATTTTATATTACATATGCTTTATATTAGTGTTCATCTGTATTTATAGATTGTGACATGAAACTGTATAACTTAAGTCTTGAGTTTTTCGACCCGCTTACACATTCTTGCACGAGACACCTTCTACACCACTACCAGGCTAGAAAAAGAATCTCGCCCAAAGAACCCATTCTGAATAAAGGTATAATTTAAGGTTAGAGCCGTTTCCTGACAGAAACTTTAAGATATTTCTTTAACAAACTAAGGTCAAATCGAACACAATGTTTATCTTACGCAAAGGACAACAAGGAAGTCGGATGATTGGAGGAACATCCGGAACACATCGGTCTGTGTTTCCTTGGTTACCACATGACAACAACAATCTGTTCTCCGATGAATTCTCTGTCGCCAAGCTATCCCATTCCACCCGATCGACTTCTGCCATATTTGTTTGTTGCTGAAAAATGAAATAGACTATGGATTCAGTTAAGTTGTTTTCGTATCTATGCAGGAGAAAGGATGTAGTTTCCTCCACAATGTTGCAGATTCTTTCAATGAAAAGTGTCCATGATCCTCTAGACACTATGTCCAAGTCTAGTAAACTGACAGGGACATATGAATAGGAGAACTGACGGGACGATGTAACTATTGCAATTGGTTAACCCTTTACCAAAGCGCCAAATTTTCGACTGTCTCAAATTGAAAGAGTTTGGAGACGACATTTCAAAATGTGATGGAATTGGAAAGAAATCTTTCGATAGGGTAGAAAACAATGTGGGAAATGGAGAAATTGCTCTTCACAAGCAATTTCTTCATTTCCCACAATTTTTTCCAGAGTCGTCTGCAACAAAGTGGTCAAATGTCGTTATTGTTTAGTCATGAGTTAAGGACGAATTGTAACCTATACCTCGCCTTTGGTTGACAAATAACCAGCAACCGATGTCTTCAGCGACCGATGTCCACTCGGTTTGTCAGTGATGATTTAACACACAATGTCTAAGGCTTTTATACTTGGAATGCTTTTCTGATGGATGTAATATCCGTATAAAGAATAATGCGTTTGTTGGTTGCGTTTCAATCTAACCGTTATCTTCAGTTTAAAGCGTTCAAACTAGCTGTACAAATTTACACAAGGGCAAATAACGCAACAAAGGCCATCAGTGGTTCATTCATCATGTGTTGTTTAATACAGGTAGCTTATTTGTTCAAACAAACACGTTTTAAATATACCAATCGATCCTGTTAGAGAACAAAAAAGAAAATGAATTGATAATAATGTGCTGTCATACAGGAAAGGTCGAATTTCTTGCCACTTTATAACTGTTTAAACATTTCTTTAAACCATACTAGTCTTGCTATATTCTTTGCTTGCTTCCGCTTTCTTCACTATACTTTGCCGTTTTGAAATGTTACAAACATCCCCAATACGATTGAATCTTTCCTTTTGTGTAAAAAAGAGTTGCATTATGAGTTGGAAAAGCTGTATACGAACTTTAGACCTTTGGGTAACTGCAGTTCAAAGACATTATCATAAAGATACTTCTGATTTCTGTTTGGTTGGTCTTTTACAATCGAAAATATGAAAATATACTTGAATATTCAATTGGGTATTATTGCAGCAAAGTTAACAAGTTTTAGAGGTGAAGGAAATGAAAAAGTAAAAAAGAATACTGTTCTCTTGTATCCTTTTGTGCTTCGAGATCTAGATTAAATTTAGATTTATCCTTTCCCACAATGTTTTCTAGAGTTATCTACAACAAACTAGTCAAACGTCGTTATTGATTGGTAATAGGTTAAGTATTATCGATCTTAAATTGTAAAGGGTTGAAAATGTTGAACACAATATACATGAAACTAAAATGCTTTTATCGATTGAATAAAGTAAACTGCTGAACTTTTGTGCAGGCGGTATTATTTATGTTTAAGTATTGTGGAACACTTTTCTACATAATCTGTCTGTCGCTTCTCTCAGAAGAATAGAATTTAGTTACCCTTTCTCTTCACGAAATTTTGTCGTGTGTAGTACATTTTTGTAAGCAATACTTTAACGCGGTTTTCTTAAAGATAAGGATGACTGAAATTCATGCATGCCCATTATTCAAGTTTTCGGACATTAGTAGATTGACTATGTACTTTCAGCAGAGGACACCTTTTTGAAACACCGTGATCAAACGATGGTTCGCTTTTACAAATGAACGCTTAAATGTCTACTGATTTGATTTTATATCCGTATATATATAAAAAAAACCTCGCATCTTTTCTAAGGAATATGAAGTCGCTTAGGTCATCTGTATAGAATGTCGTTTTCTATAAAATGTTGGCTTTTATGTAAAAAACATTAGAATTGGTGAAGGGTTCATTCTTCATACCGTATGTACTTCATGCCAAATCTTCAGCAAAACATCTTCGAGACTTCTGTGAAAAAGGAGAAATTACTCATACATAGCATGATCTCTTTTTGTCACAAAGATTCCCACCCAATGTAATAAACGACGTATTTTGACTAATACTTCATCACAATCGTCTGCTTTTGTTTCAATTTGGTGTCTTATGTTAGTGAATGGTTTAGAAGTCAATATTAACCCTTATAATGCTGAAACCGCCTTCATGCTTATGCAAACAAGTTATATCCAGGCCAGCCGCCAAGTAAATTGGCGGCTGGCCTGTTATCTAACATGTTTGCTACTCTGAATATCTTTCCTCATTAACATTTAGCAGATATTTAAGGTCATGGAAAGTAGACGATACTAAAACCTATTTCAGAAAATTACCCAGCATTCTATGGGTTAAGTCTTTTCCTATGTTTAGCGATTGATCCAAAAATGAAAAAGTAGCAGAAGACGATGATAAAGTGTGAAGCATTTTCTTTGGCACAAATAAAGATACCGGTATCATGAAATAATTGTTTCTGTATACGCCTGCTGTTTATAAGTTAAAACCTCATGTACGAAGGAAATGGCTAATATATATATATATATAAAGATATACATGTATCTATAGAAAAAAACGTCCTTTGATATCAGCACATCACATGTACTATATAACACGTACCCTTGGTAAAATACATCCAAAATATGAACTGAATAAAAGATGAACTGACAAAAGATGAAAATAGCCCTTATAAACCAATAAATGATGTGTGGAAAGAAGGTTTTGTTAAATCATTAATTATTGACCAATTGTTAACGACTTTCTCAATATTGACGTCTTTTTTGGGCACATGCAACAAGAGCCTTTAAAGGAGTCACAGTTGTAAATAAGAAAATAATCGGAATGGGAATTTTTCCTTTTGTCAGGTCTTCAATAAAAGATAATTAACCGTTTCCCTAGAACAGACGGCAATCAAAAACGGAAAAGAGACGCCATAAATTGTATTAAACGGAAATTAGTCCTAGTATCCAAAATATCTCTGGCTTCTCCTTTTCAATTTCAATAAGCAATATGTAACCATTGTGAGATACATCCAAATATATTACAAACATTTAAGCTTTAAAACACCGGAAAAGTGGTCAGTATCAGAAACACCTTCTTTAAATTTAAATTCGCTTCTTGCACTTCATTAAATAATTATTATATTTATGGATCTGCTAATACCAAAGAGAGGATTTATTTTACAAACGATTTCCAAAGCATAGTTTTCGAAATCTATTTGGAATCATCCGAAATCTACTTCAAATCATCCGAAATCTATTTCAAATCATCAGAAATTCATTTCGAATCACCTTCAAACTACATCCTTTTGAGACTGTAAAAACGCATTAGTTAGTTGAAAGCTAATTATTGTACGTACTGTGACTAACTTTACACTAGTCCATATATTCCTGCCCGAATAGCCGACTGTTATTGTATAAAGCACCCGTAGATATGACACTCAGCGATCACATGATTAAAGCTTACATCTGATATTGATTTCATACAAATAAAGAACGAAACAGCGCCACCCACAAAGCGGCACTTTCGATTAATGTTTACTTTTCATGATTTACGTACCAATCAATTCCGTAACTAATTGAATTACAAAAACATGGGTGAACATGTCATTTTCAGAACTAAGCCCCCTACGAAAGAAAAAAAAAACTTTGCGAAGACGAGTCTTTCTGAGATTGTCACGTGCATTCTGCGAAATAACGTCCGTAAACTAATTACAATTTATTTCGTTTCCATCATGCTGCATTTACATTACAGTGGAATCCTAAAATATATAGATTATGTGCGTATTTCCGCTGGACAGACTTTAGCTGTCTGATTTCTATGGAAACTTATGCGACATACACTTGGATGCATAAATCAATGATTTTGATTGGCAAGACCCCCAACGTGTGATTTTCAGACAATCAATCTCTTTCATTTGGATTATCAGTCTTATTACATCAAAGTCGTCTGTTTTTGTTATTTCTGTTTTAACTTGAATGTGGGAATACAGTTTATATCAAATAAGTAAAGCCTGACAGTATCGTCTATTTATATTCACACGGTGTGATGAATAATTATGCGTGTATTATCAAAACATAGACGGGATTTGTTTATGATAACACACATTGAAAAAAAATAAAATGTAAAGCAACCTTTATAATATGAGGTTGGCATCTACGTTTTTGGCTGCAAGGATTTTGAAGGCTAGTGCGTGACTAGAATTAGAAACCACTTCCTAAAGATAATGTTTCTGAAGTTCTTTTCACTCTAAAGCACTGGCATTTCAAGTATTTTGCTGACAAGAATGAAAACTGAAGCGTCGACTTCCTACCACTAATGTTAATTATCTTGTACATGTTGAATGCCAAAGATCATAAATAGGTGAACTGTCTGTACGGGTTTAAAAAACTTGTTGATAATTATTAAACCCCATTCAAACATGTTTTGTTCCACTATGTGGTAAGGAGTTAATCCTTTCCAACATATGTACTCATGTTGAAACCCTTCATGCAGACAGGTTAAAGAAATAAAGGGAGAAATTACTTAAAACGAGCAGGATCCCCCTGTGAGATCTTTCCCAAGTCACTACGAAAATGCGGGTTACCTTCAAGTCTTATCTATCAAATGTGTTTACTTTCAGTTAACCCCTATAGTGCTGGAACCGACTTCGTGCTCATGTCAACAGGTTAGATCCAGGCCAACTGCCAAGTAAATTTGCGACTGGCCTGTGATCTAACCAGTTTGCTTCTCCGAAAATCTGTTCTCATCAAAACTTAGCAGATATATAAGGGTTTGGAAGCAGACGTTACAAAAATCTACTATTTTACCCAGCACTCTAAGAGCTACGACCTCTCACAAAGTTCTGTATAAAGGAATGCTATAAGACCCCTTTAACACCTGACGCCACGAAGTTGTTTGAAGAATTTTCCAATATTTTCAATAATACCAGGACCACGAAGGCCAGTTGTTAAATTCGATTTAATTTCGAACTTACAAGTACTGAATAAAATCGAACCTTTACCTCTATGTTAAGCTATATTAACCCTTATCATGGTCCTCTGGTTGGGTTTTGAGTATTGTCGAAATTGAAAGAAATAGCAGGCAACCATTATACAGTATGACATTTTCGTTGTGCAAGGTTAAAAAGTCTGTAACACGGAAAAATGTGTTGTTTTTATATCAATGTACCCGTCACCGTGGCCTAGTGGTTAAGGCGTTTGCCTCGGGACGGGGAGGTCGAAAGTTCGGATTTGTCTGGGAAAATGTTTCTTGTGTGACCTGTTCTGAAATGGCCGGTTCGTGAGCCGCGAACTAGTTAAACTTTAAGGAAACAAGAGCTGTCATAATACCCCATGCTTGACTATTCAATAATGTTGGAGAGGGGTATCGGTCAGTGAAATATATTTTGTTTCTAAAAACGGAGGATACACACACAAAAAACTTACTGGTAAACCAAGATTTCCTAAGAACAAAAACTGGTATAATTTGCTTCAATTCAATAGCAGATACATTGCACTTAGTCAGTAACCTAACATCATGACCCTTAGTCCAGGCGTGAAGTTTCATGTGCTCCATGTGGTAGTTATATTAGGAAAAAGAGATATGAAAATGACTTAGTCAGGGACCTTAGGTTATGACATGTGTGAAGTATCAACCCATTCCATACAGCAGTTCATGCGATATAAACTTGCATGTAAAATCCAAGATTTTCTAAGTACAAAAGGCTGCATAACTTGCCCACAGACAAGAGGCCAGAGACTTGGTCAAGAACCTTAGATTATGAACCACTACACATTGTGAAGTATCAACCCATTCCATACTGTAATTCATGAGATGCAAATTTGCATGTAAAAACTAAGCAATATTTTCTAAATACAAAAGGTCGCATAATATCCTTAAACTCAAAATTAGAGATATGGCCAGGGACCTTTTATTATGACCCTTAACACATGTGTAAGTATCAACCCATTCCATACAGTCAGTAATGAGATACAAACCTGCGCGCAAAAACTCAACCAAGGTGTAATGCCAAAGGCCACGCCCTCACGCCCTGGTGAGTAGTATGGCTCTCCTTATTCTTCTAATAGTCAAGCTAAAAGTGGTTGGTTTAGAAATTGTAATCAAGGAATTATTCACTTTTACAATAAAATATTACTGCACATTCATATTTCACAAAAGGAAGATATGCTTATAATGAGCAATTTATCTTTTCATCATCCTTATTTTCCAACAAACCTTATAATATCTACAAGAGTTCCCGTTGATAATCTTACAAAATGGCAAAGACTTTTAAGGCTTCATAGAGGCTGAGTAATATGACATCTATTTGAGAATAAAGTCAACTTCAGTAAAGAACATCATAAACATTGGAAGAAACGGATTATGTTCTACCCTAAACCTTCTCACTTAAAAAAATATTAACAATTATCATGAATATAACAAAGGCTGTCCATAAGACAGCATGCTTGACTATACGGCAATGTCGGAGAGGGGTATAGGTCAGTGAAATATTATTTTTTCCTAAATTTGAGGGTGCAAACAATGATTCCCTACAATAGCTGTTGAGAAACGAACATGCATGCAAAGTTTTAACCAACAATTTTTAAGTACAAAGGACCGCATAATTAGCTTAATTTCAAAACAAGAAATTTGAAACTTGGTCAGGGATCTTAGATTTTGACCCTAAACACATGTGTGAAGTATCATACAGTGGTTCATGAGATACAAACTTGCACGCAAAAACTTAACCAAGATTTGCTTTCTAAGTACAACAAGCCGCAAAATTTGCTTAGATTTAAAACTTGAGGTTTAAAACTGAGTCAGGGACTTTAAAGTATTACCCTGAACACATGTGTGAAGTATCAATCCATTCACTATAGTAGTTCATGAGATACAAACTTGCATGCAAAAGTTTAACCAAGATTTTTCTTAGTGCAAAAGGCCACATAATTTGCTTAAATCTAATACAAAAGATATAAAACTTGGTCTGGGACCTTAAAGTATTACCCTGAATACATGTGTGAAGTATCAACCCATTCCATACAGTAGTTAATGAGATACAAACTTGCATGTAAAAACGTAACCAATGTGTGATGCGACCCCCGGGTGAGTAGTATAGCTCTCCATAGCCTTCGAATAGTCAAGCTAAAAAATCACTATCTTCAAATATTTCAGCTAATCTCTACATTAGGCTGAAACTGAATTAGATCTCTACCATTCATTTCACTAAATAATTAAAAACAACACATCACATAAAAAGTTCAATCTTATATTTCATCACAAAATGAAATGACAATAAAACATTTACAAATAAAAACTTACAACAGTTCATTTCGTATGTATACCTAATAAATGCATTTACACATACATGCAAAGAGATGCATTCTTCTACCAAATTTGGACAACATCACACCCTAATTGGTATAATTAGCTTAAACTTATGTTTTCACACTTGTTTAGAGACTAGTAAATTTAGAAACCATTGGCAGATGCCAATCCTGATTAAGAAATATTTTCTTCATATTGTAAAAGGGTAGAAATCATTGCAACAAAAGGAAAACTTATTCCTAATGAATGATTAAATTCCTTTGCAAGATAAGGCTGCATGATTCACAGGGTTACATATCAATACAAATGGTTAGAAACATGATCAATGGGTTGAAGTTTTGGTAGAACAATTTAAAATAAATAATCATTTATTTGGATTCTCTCATACACACAATTAATCAAGAAATAAAGTATCAACATTATATCAAATTAATAGCATCAAGGAAAGATAAGGAATTGTTCCTTCATAACAACTTTCTCATATTGCCAAAATGCCTTTTCGCTCTTTTACATAATCTATTTTATAAGAAGATAGTTTGTAGTAGATTCTTTAAAACCAATTTGATTACACTATGCAAGAATTGTCCTAATCATCTCTAGTAGAGAACTGTCTATACCTTTTGGTATAAAACCTTTTTTGTTTTAAGCGACCATGGGTTCAGGAGATATAACCATGCTGTATAAGACAACTTACAGCTTAATAAAGATCTCAATCATTCAGAAAGCTTTAGTAGGAGCTCTCTAAATGATTTGCGTCCTATTTTATGCAAGATAGTATTAGACTAATACACTTTTGACGCATTGCTTAAGAGTGGCCAATTAACCCATGGTTGACTGAATTTATTTTTTCTTCCTAGCATTAGACTCAAGTAAGCATTGTGACAAAAGCAATAGTACAAAGTTAAGATAACTCTGCAAGTTTCAATGAGGCTTAACCAATCTTCACGAAAACATTTACTGCAATGAGTTAACTCTACTGAGTTGTCATCACAATGAATTTCGAATAAGTGAGGTAACTTTGAAAGTAATCCTCAGCTCAATGAATTCGGAACATCAGTTTGTTTTAGATTGTATATTTACACGATATATTAATCAATCACAGTTTTCATTTAACATTCTTAGCCTCCTCTTGTAATGATTCAAGTTTTGACAACATGGCGGCCTCCGCTGCTTGTTTTTCTGCCATCTGTTCTTCTAACAATCTTTTAGCTTCTAATCTTCTTTCTGGAAGTTGATCTGTAAAATAAATGTAACATTCTTTAGTCTTTTGTTGGTGAATGCTATGCTAATATGTTACATTTTTAATTTTTTGTCTGAAAATGCTATGATTAAACTTGTTTCAACACATCACCATTTATAATAAATTATTAATCATTTTGGGAATTCCATGTAAGACTTTATGTTGTTCCTTTACAACAGGGAAGGACTCTTGCAATGATTACTAGTTTTTGACATTAATATCAAACCAATCACTTTTACAACATGCCACTTCTTCAAATCTCACGGTGACAATAGTTTCATCCATAACAATATTTCAATCAAAATATAGCTTCATCTTAACTTCTAACAATACTTGAGCTCAATAACAATTAAAATGTGAAAATTCTAGATTAATTGACAATTAACTTAAAAGTAGTTTAAATTCCCTTTTACAGAGGAACTGAGACGGTAACAAGTTCATGTTGTTGGTATTGGATAAATGACAGTATCTTTATGCGTTTCACATGTTTTTTTTTACCAAGTGATCATTCTGGGTATTTCTTATTATTTTAGATGTTACTCGAATATAAACAATGAAGCTTTGTAACCTTTCATTAATCCACATTCGGCGCGTGTACTGGTTATGTATCCAGGAAGCAGAATCGAGAGTGGATTAATCTAAGTTGTAAGAATTTGTTTCACAATCAATGTGAAATAAATAAGTTTAAACTAACAATGAAATTAAATTGGTGGGTACATAATTTGTGAAAATAACACTTTGAAACATAGATAGTAAATAGTGCAAGCGTTATATTGCATTGATCCTGTGGTGTTTTGTTATGTTTAACATGCTCTTTCATAATTTATAACTCATTTTACCCAGTTTTGCAGTCTTTCTAAGAACTAGTATGCTTTTAAAAAGTCATTCATATATATTTCAGATATATGAGTCACCTATGTTATGAATAACTTCAAAGGCCACGGGAACAAGAGAAAAGATTTGTATGCAGTATCTTAAGAAAGAATTTGTGCACATGTTTATGTAAAAGACTTTGTTTGTACTGTATGTACAGAAGAGGAGAGGAAGAAATAGAAGAGAGAACTAAGATTTCGAGAGAGAGTAACAGAGAGAAGGAGAGAGAAAGAGAGGAAGAAAGCAGTAGACGAGAGATACATGTATCACTTTGACAATACATTATTTTGTAAATTTATTTTTTCAAATGACGATGTACTGTATTTATACAAGTCAAACAAAATTATTCTGATTCTGATTCTTAAGTTTGGTATCAAAACACGGAAACATGACCACACTAAAAAGTCTTGTCCTTAACCTCGAAATAACTCATTGAATTTGGATTTGTGGTGCTTTAACTGTTATAATGCTGGGTAATTTTCCAAAAATAGATCTTTGCTTAATTTGATGAGGAAATATACTCAGAGTAGCAAACAGGTTAGATCATAGGCCAGCCACCAATTAACTTGGCGGCTGGCCTGGATCAAACCTGTTTGCATAATCATGAAGTTGGTTCCAGCACTATAAGGGTTAAATGCCTTCCCCATACAGAATTTTCACAACTGATCCATATCAAAAGAAATAGTTGCCCAACATTTATAAGTCAATTCTTTTTGTTACATTATATTAAGGTCTTAATTTGCAGATCTAACTAAGTTACCTGATCTGTATAATAAATAGGAATTATCTAGAAAAATATGTCAAGTTTATTAGACTTACTTTTTCTCCAATAGTTAACATCATACAAAAGTTTACCAACCAGGCAAACAAACACAAACTGGAGGCTGTGGGTCACAGCTCTGAAACCAAAATCATACATCTTAAACTTGTGTGGTTTCCTCATGATTGCTATCTGTAACCTGAAAAGAGATCGAGTATAATTAACAGCTGAACAAAACCTGTTTACGAATACCGATGTGTTACCTGGACTAAAAAATGATTGAATTTCAACTATGAGTAACAATTACCTTTTGATATTTTTCTGTTATAATGGAAATATCAGTGTTCAACATAGAAGTAATGTTCCTACCGTGTCCTGTTTGGGACACGGTAGTAAATCCGCCCTCTTAGCTCTTTGGAGCAGGGCGGTTGTGTATCACAACCGCTACGATAATTCAAAAATGGGGCAACTAAATGCAACAAAACTTCACCTGATTAAACATATGCATATAATCTCATACCTCAGAGTCCAAAAGTTAATATTTTCCCATTATTTTAAGAGAATAGAAGCATTTTTCGTAATCTTTGTACATTCCATTTCTCAACTCCATCACTTCCGGTTTTCATTTGGATATCCAGGACTATCCTGCAACAATTGACAACCAATTTGGGTCAAATTGGGCGGAGCTAGACCTGTAGGTGTATTCCATATTTTGAAGTTGTAGTAAGGTTGTAAAAAAGGCGGGAAAAATATGTGTTTTCATTGGATGAGCCCTTCATGTTCAGTGGGTAATTACCATATTTCTAAAGCAGAAAGTGCGAGAAGTTGCGAAAAAATCAAAATGGCCACTAACAGTTTGTTTCACACTGAATTTCACCAACAATTAAGAAATACAACTTAATTAAGTAATTTTAGCTTCTATCAAGCTGTTTGATTTGATATTTTAGACAATACTGTGCTAGGGTTATCATAAAAAGGTTATCTATCATGTGGTTGTTGAAATTGATTTTGCTCCAACAAGTGATGAGCGTGGAATCGTAACGTCGGTGGCAACCAGATAGCAGCCACAAGACGTTACGACATCGTATCTATGTTCAACACTGCAACAAAAAAATCGTCGCACCGTCCACCATTAACAAATGAAATGGTTCAAAGTTGGACGTGGTGGGAGATATTGTCCAATGCCAAAAGTTTTCAATATTTTCCGGATCAAATTAGTTTGACTGTTTTACATTAAATTTTGTGGATCAATTATAAAAACTTGAGAATCTGGCAGCACAACTTCTCAGAGGGCAACAGCGTCTTTTAGAGGTCTATCTCCTTGATTCGTTACACTTGCCAAGGACCAATTGGGACTACTTGGGTATTCCCATGAGCTATGAAATACACCTCGGATCGGATATAAGTGCAGGGATACAATTTTTTTGGTAAATCGGCCCTGGCGTATAACACATTTCTACAGGGTCAACATTAAGTAGTTCAATGTATATTGAAGTATTGGGCAACCTTTAAAATCATGTTTTATCGGTAACTCATATGAAATGGCGAAATGATAAGTTGTGACATATAAAGGTGTGTCCTTTATCAAATTAAACGACATTTTAGATTTCACCTTTAAGATCTATCTATTCTTTAAACCCAAAGTAAAGTGACATCATTTTCATGAAAACAATATGGCGTCATCCCTATTATTTCAGAGGTGTTACCGTGTTTCCATTGGATAAACATGATTTGTTCAGATTGGCCAAGGACCAGTCCTGATATTATTTTGGCAGGGTCAGTCAGATTACCTAAACTGAGGTCCTGCGAACTGAAACTTCTGAGAGTGTGAAAACCCCTTGCCATGTCTCTTTCAAACTACAAATTTATCGAACGATTTGAATATCTAAGCTGTAGACAAATTTTCCGACAGGGCATTCGAATGTTTCAACGATTTTATGTTTACTGTATTTCGGTTCTTGTAAGGGATTCCCCTTGTAAGAATAACCATTGACGTTTTTCAATCCTAAACAACAGTGGGAAAGGTTCAGAAATGACGTTTTTTCAATATCCTGTTACTGTGAATGTTTTTCCAGGGATGCCTACTTGGGGTATGCATATAGTCAAAAGTTAAAGATCTTGACGTAAATTAATTGAACTCACCGTGGTCTTGAAATTACGAAACGTTTTGAATTCTCTCCCTTTCGACCTTGAAATACGAAAATACTACAAAAGAGCTATGCCATCGTAAAAGAAACACATGTTACACCAAGATTCTTTATGATATTTTGTAAGAGATAGCCCCATTTGTTCTGAAATCAGTAAAAAAAATGTTGATTGTACAAAGATGTAATAAATTGTAGAAATGATAAATATTGTATTTGGCTAAAATATTCGAAACAACAAGATGGCTGTCTGCACGAGAGTTTGGAAAAATGCTCTGTCCTCTCAAATTCTCAAGGTTATTTACTTTTATAAGATCATTTCGATGATAACAATGAGAAGATCATTTGGAGAAACACTTTAATGAATTTTTTTGTTCGTCTTAGAAGCCTATACACACGGCGTTGGTTGGGAATATACTTCAATTCGATAATTCGTACTCAAAATGATTCGTACTACTGTCCTGAGAGCGACACTCAGAAGCTTTTCCTTGTTTTGTACTCATAAAGAAAAACCGGTTCATCCATTACAATCCCTTTCATCAAATGGTTTTCTGAAATCTGATTGTTATACAAATTCAATAGCTTAGTCTGTAGTCAAAGTAGTCCGACGCGCTCTGAAAATATTGATAAACTTTAGTACTGGGCAATATCCCCTATCACGTAAAACTTTTGAACCATTCATTTAATGGAGGACGCTGTGACAAAAATTTTGTCGCACTTTTATAGGGCTGATATTTCCATTATGACAGTAAAATATCAAATGACATTACTCACAGTTATGAATTAATCGCTTTTCAATCGATCCAAACACAAAGATTTTTGGTATTCCTGATATTTACTTTGTAAGAACCGTTAAATTAACACTAGGTGATGATTTTTCTGCTCCGGATAAGCTTCCATTGCGCATGCCCACTGGAGGGGTAAAACCTAATTTAGCGTTTTTTAATTGTTTAACAGCAATTGATGCCATTATTTGGTAGTATAGAAGTTTATTTTACACATCTTGTCTTATCAATTGACTTTGAATGGCCATTTTGTGCTTAAAAACCGAAAATCTGATTTTGATTTTTTCCTCCACTGTTTAGATTGTTTGAAATTTTGACGTTTGATTGCCCCATCAGAAAATAAAGCAATCTTCATGTCAAATCATTTTGACTAAGTACTTAGTTTTGGATTCATGGATTCCCAATTCCACACACCATTAGCCTTAACATGGTTCGGCCTTCAAGTTTCATTGATGACAGTTAAGAGTCGCAGGTGCTTGACACATTTTTCTTTACTGAACCCAGTATATATACTATATCGATAAAAGACAAGGTATGCCATGGTGATCTGACTCGCACTCCAATAAATCACATCAAAGTCCCGTAAAATCAACCCCAAACTTTTATTGCTTAGTGTCTAGAAATGATTATTCCTTTAAAAAAAAAACTTCATCAAAAATTCATCAATGAAACTGGAAACAGCCAAAAAAATCACAAACTTAGAGGGTTGAGCCTTTTCGTTATCTGGTTACCAGACAAGTCAAATTAATTTTACATGATCAGAAAGTATTGATAAATCTTTGGATCGGGCAATATCTCCAATCACGTCAAACTTTCGAACAATTCAATGGAGAACAAATGAATTAAAGCATTTTTGCAACGTTTGAAGACAAATATTGCCATTGTTATTGAAAATAATCAAATTATTTTACTCGCAGTTGTGAATATATCCCTTTTTGATTGATCCATACACTTAACATGTCTGCATTTCTCATATTAACTTTGTAAGACCAGTTTAAATAACACTAGGACTGGTGACGATGTTTTGCTCCCGATAAAAAAATTGTGTGCATGGGCACTTGAATGTGAAAAACCTATTCAGCGTTTATTGTTTAACGCCAATTGATGCCTTTATTTGGTGGTAAATAAGTTTATATTACAGCAAGTTCTTTGTAATACTTTTTTCAGTGTTCGCAAGCCAGTTCCCCAAACCTTTTGAGTGCCTCAATCTATTGTACACCAGCGCTATGTATGTCAACAAGAAAACACTGGGATCCGAAATTCAGAGAACTAAGACGGCAAAAGAATTTGTGGGTGAGTGTGTATAAAGCATCTGGACGTCCTAGCGAGTGCCAGCACCAGGGTGTCATTAATTTTTGGAGAAGGAGGCCAACGTTTGATTTTAAGAGGCTAATGAAGCAAACACTTAACAAAAATTAGGTGTTATAACTACTACTTTTGACCACATATCATTTCTTTTAATATTTGAGCCGACCAAAAAGTCATTTGAAGGATCAAATTCGCAGGCAGGCGGCAACCTTGCAGCACTGACAATTAAGGAAATTTGGCAGTCGATTCACTTGATTGAAATTTACCCTATAACAATTTATATTATTTATTGAATTTCAGTTGAAAGTACATTTAATTTGTGATGTCTGGTAAGAAATTGCTTGTTGGTTGCAAATGAGCAATAATTATTGTTCCTTTTGTTTGAAAAGTTGTAAACATTTATAAAACATAGAAAATGAAGAAACATGTACTTCACATCCATATTTCATCAACAGCGAACTAATTGTAGACTTCATGTAGGGTTGGCGAAGTCTGATTTTTATTTACTTGTCCATAAATGCCAAATGTTTAAATACATACCTCAGGCATTGTTTGACACTGGGATAAAAATGAGCGGATTAATTTGGGTTTTTCGGAAATACTGTTAAGTGTGTCAAAAGATATATCTGTATGTAATATCCGGACTGGTTGGAAAAGGTAAGGTTGAATGAAAAAAAACATGCGCCAACCATATTTGCCAAAATTGGGAAATCCTTCGCCAGAGTGAACAAATGTTCACATTTGGCACATTTGGCGCCCGCCAGTGTGAGTGCTGCCTGTCATGAGCTCATGTCTCTTTCAAGTCTAAACTATCGTTACTCTTGATATTAACCCTTTCCCAAACAACAATTTCTCCATTTCCCACAATGATTTCGAAAGTCGTCTGCAACAAAGTGGTCAAATGCCGTTATTGTTTGGGAAAGGGTTAAACCAAGGGACATAACGAAAATAGCTCATGATCTTTAACGTTATTTAAAAAGAAAATATGTATATATATACAAGATTACTATTGTTCACGTTTTGATGATACATAATGTAAATCATTATCGTAGAAGTGAATCATTATGGGATATTTTTACTCCAGTTTGACAGAAGGCTATTTAAAGAAAACAAAACCCAAGATGAGATGAGAATGGAAGCGAAGAAGCTTGGCCGTAAATATCCTAAAGAAGATCGGCGTGTATCCCCACGAGTTAATGACATCTCAATGGAATGCTCAGGTAGGTGTCTTAACCCATTCCCATCTGAGGGTAGGCAAAACCAATTGTCTGTATTGCCCAGCTTGTCAAAAGCCTTCACAGTCAAGTGAACTTCTACTGGAATTAAATGTTAAACTGACTAGTGCAGAAAGAGATTTTATACTTACGGCTGAGTAAACCAAAATAGAATTTTGCCACACCTGCCCCTCAATGGAAAACTGACATACATGTCTAAATTGAAAGCAACAGCAGACAGACAGCAAAATATAGCAGGAAGTAAAAACATTTTCCCTAAGTTAATGATCATTAGTAGGAATTAATTTTTTGTTGTCACTTTGGTTTATAAAGTCTGCTTCAGTAATCGGACAAATTTTAGGTATTGTAAAATACAGGGTTAAATGCCATTAACCACTTATGTTTTTTAGCATTCAAACAGTGATGCCTTCTTGTCATATAAGATTACATTTGTTCATCTTTCCTTGACAATCTCTGAAAGTCTTTATCATAAGGGCAATATTCTGTAACAAGTGAAAAATCATTGTTTATTTCAAGAAAGTAGTCCTAGACAAGATTGAAAATTTGTGGCTCTGTTTAGGAAATACAGGGATGCATGGATAAATGCACCATTGGCCATTAGCAACCTAAAATAATCTTGAAAATTGTCTCTGTTGATTGTTTAGTTTATCTTAAATAGATGAGTGTTTCCCTTATTCTGGTAACTTACTCCAGAATGGTTTGAGATGGTCACAGTGTATTAGTCATAGAACTATGGTGTATTTTGTTGTCATATAAACAATTTTTTTTATGATCTATATAATTAGGTGTTAAGAACTGACAGTAAAATTCATATCAGTGTTTTGAATGTCATGGTAATGCTATTCGGATATTACTGTAAGATAAGCTTTTTACTTAACAGATGGTGTCTTTGATGAGTTTGTTCCTCGTAAAGGAGATGGCATGGTTTCCCCATTATCAAAAGAGGTAAGAAAATCTTTTCAAGTTGATGAACTTTTTTGCAATCAAAATATGAAAATGCCTCTTTTTTTTATGATAACCACTTACTTAAAAGAAACTCTTATTGTAGCAGTCCTTGTTTGGCCTGAGATTATACTAGGTGATCACAATGAATAAACCATATAAAGTCAGGAATCTTTAAATGATATTTTGATTTAGAAGATTTTGTTGTTTATTAAAGTTTTATATCTTGTCAATAGTATTTCAGTGAAATGGCAATGCCTGGCTCATAGTGACAGAGGATGATATTATGGCAAAAAAGAAACTGATTGCAAATTGTCCTTTTGACTTGACTGATAATCTCTATGTCAACATCAAAGGAGTTTGTTCCTTATAGTTCTGGAACCGACTTCGTGCTTATGCAAACAGGTTGGATCCAGGCCAGCCGCCAAGTAAATTGGCAGCTGACCTAAGATCTAACATGTTTGCTACTCTGAGTATCTTTTCTCATCAAAATTGAAAAGATCTTAAAGGTTTTAGAAAGCAGATGACACAAAAATTATTAGAAAATTACTCCCCAAAATATTTCTACCGATCATGAACCTATGCTGAGAGAAGTAATGTAACCTCCAGTTCTGTACTCTAACCACAAGGCTTAAAAGGTTCTTACTTTGTTTAAGTTGCATGCATTGCTTAATCCTTTTTTTAAAAAAAAAACACAACAAAATTGGTGTTAAAGCACATTATGACATGTTGCTAAGGACTTTTAATAAGCTTTAAGTTTTCGAGCAATTCCAATTCTCTTATTGTTAAAACTCTCTCCTGTATGATATACTTTGTTTTAATTGAGAAAAGAATATATTTAAACTAATCGCAAGGGTAATGAGGTCCCTGCAATTAATAGACTTGATTGTTGATCATAGATTGATTAGAGATTATAAAAAGATAACTTGACAAGCGCTCAATGTCAAGGTATATTTTCTTAGCAAGAGTTGACGTTATAATACTGAAAAGTAAAATCTTTGATTCTGATTGTTCTGATAGCCTGAAACGTATTTGCTTTGAACAGCTCCTGGAAAAATCTTCCTTATTGTAACCAAACAAAAATGACCATCCATTTTTGCTCCGTTGTTTGAAAAGCCTATAAAGCAATTGACTTTACAACTGCTTTTCATTGACTTAGATAAGCAAATTCAGATTGAACATGAGATTTAAAAACATTTATAGATTTTACAGATATTCTGTTTGTTTTTTAATTCAAATGATCTGCAATATCTTTATAAAAGCGTTTTGATAAATAGACATACATGAATCTCTTATTACAGTTTTGCATAGAAAGCTTGATATGTGTTAACCCATTACCAAACAATAACGACATTTGACCAATTTGTCCAGATGACCGACAACATTGTGGGAAAAGGAGAAATTGCTCATTATGAGCAATTTCTCCTTTTCCCAAAATGTTTTCTGCACTATCAGAACATTATCTTTCAATTACATTACATTTTTAAAATTGCAAACTCTTTCAATTTGGGACAGTCGAAAATTCTGCATTTGGTATAGGGTTAGATAAAAGCAACGGGTGTTATAGATGGCGTAATTTAATCTTGACAGGGCAGAGAATATTACAAGAGCCGCTCATTTCAAATGATTGTGGACCAAAGATCTAAACGAGTCTTAAAGAAATATGAAGATGACTTCAACAAAAAGGAATTAGCAAATGAACTACAGTCAATTTACATCCACACCATGAAACTAGTTAAAGAGTAAGTATAAAAGTGAAACCTATAAAGCTTTGTGGATAAGAATTCTGACTATGGAATTTTTGGGCCCAAAGTTTAAAAGCCTTAACGGACAAGCAAATGTTTACTGAAGTTAACAATATAACCATTGTAGCTATAGACAAGTGCAGAAAGGGATTTGGCATATAGAGATAAGTAAATCAAAATTAGATTTTGTCACCCTGAGCCTATTAGTCGATGTTTATAAACTCTTGGTAAGAAAAGCCGTTCGTTTACATTTCAGCATTACAAAAAATGAAGAGGAGCTGTCAGAATATGTTACAAGTCACTGTTATTCTGTAAGTAATATTCTCTTACAAAGCTCTTGTTACATCATCAAGACAGACAGCTTTTTCAAACCAACCCAAATGTTACAATTAATTTCTTCACTACTCTAACTGTGCATGTTAAAGGTCCTTATTCACAGATGTGAAAAAATGTGGTATTTAAAAATTGCTACTTTAAAACTGAAATTTTACTTTTACTTTTATCGCTTTCTAGTCTGTGAACAAGTACTTTTAATGTCTAGTCAGATGCTGTATATATATTATATAGTTCAGGAGGTTTTACCACACACTCCATTATGCCCCACTTTTACAAATCTCTCAAGGATAACTTGTTCATATGACTAATTTATCCTTTTGTCACAATGACTGCTACCCAATACCTCATTGGAAATTATTTGTTTTTCCTTCAGGTAATTTCTTTTGTCATCTGCTAGTTACTTGAACTTTGATCAGTCTAAATTCCCATTATGGGGAATAAGGTTTTTGACAGTCTGGTTTATTTATGTACTGATTAGTATCAGGTGTCACTTATATTTAAGTTGCGGGTTTGAAACTGACAACTTGGGGCAAATGACGCTCTTCAAGAACATTTCCTTATTTTCTAACATTTTGTTATCATTTTAATAAATGCATCTACATGACATCTTGAAAGTGATTTCTATTTTTCAATATGTCAATGTGCTGTTCAGAAAAAAGCTGAAAAATAAAATTCGAACATTTCTCGGCACATTTTTTGAATAAAAGGAAAGATGAAAAAAAGAGTTAAAACTACCTGTATGTTTCACATTTTGAATTTTATTTGTATAAACTTATTACACACTTTGTTCTTCAGGAGTTTATTGACGATTTCAAAAAGCGCACTGTCCATTGGGAGTTTGTTGAGACAATAGAACCCCCGAGTATTGTATGTATGAATACTAGGGAGCTGATTGCGAAGGACAACCTATACACACAACTTACTGTGCGCATGCACTCAAAACAGGTATGTGTAGTCTCTTTATTATGATTGGAAAAATCTTAACACTTTACCAAACACCAAATCTTCAACTGTCCCAAAAGAGTGAATCGACAAAAGAGCTTGCAGATGACATTTCAAAAATGTGATGAAATTGAAAAAAAAATCTTCTGATAAGATGTATGTTTGCTTTAACAAAAAAAAAGCAACAGCAGGTGACAAATTGTAATATGAAAAAATAAGTTCTTTGATATTGGGTAAAAACTGTTTTGACAACAGTATACTGCTCATTGGAAACAATTTATGCTATGGTTGCAATGGTTTAAGAACTTCTGTGGTAGATGCTGTATAATGATGTATTATAGATTACGGGGTTTATTAATGGTTACCAATAATTTGAAAAAGGATGATATATTGATTATCCTTGCCAATAGCTTCAAGCGTTCAGGAAGCACTTTTTCTATTTGGAGGGCATGCTATATAGTCTTGTACAGAACCTAGACTTGTTATAAAGTAGTTTTCCTATGCAATGATATTTCTACTAGTCCTTACATTTGCCGACATTTTATTGTCAGTTTATATTTGATTTTATCACTGTTTTCAACAGTATAAGTAATATCACAATTATCAAAGCATCCATCTTTACACCTTTGACTTTCTCACCAGTATTCTTTACAAGCTACTTGCTACTTTCCCAATGTAACATTCTTTGCTGTGTTGTAAATGATTTACATCAACTTCATGAAATATAAGATAAAAGATAGACCAATTGGGGATTTAAACTTTGGACCCTTAGGATACTTAACATGTTCTTCCGTTTGTCCACCCCAGTTAGGGATGAATCAAAATAGGTAAGACAAAGGTCAAGGATAAAAACATTTTCTTGCAAGAGAAGGTGGAACTATTGTGATAAGAGAATAAATTTTTCAAGACAAGCTACTATTTCTTTTGTTGTAATGTTTACATTATGGGTTTGTTACTGTAGCTATTAATTCTAATCAGCATCAGATATGATTGATATGCAGGTCTAATTGATGTCATCCTTTTTATTCTTGTTATTTTCATCTCCAATCATTACTGTATTTATTGCAGATACTGGCTGTATATGACCAATTTGGCAGACTTATGATAGGGAGCCCGGTATTGCAGAAAAACGTCCTTGAGTATGTGGTGTTTGAGAAACATATTGTGGACACTTATGGAAAGTGGAGGGTTCATGGTAAATTACATCCTGAATGGATGAAACCTCAGGGAACGCTGATAAAAACCATTAAACAAGAGGAAGAAATCAAATCAACAGAGGTGGCAGAAACATCTTAACACAATAAGTTTTCTTGAATTATGTGATTGGTTAAAATTAAAAGCATCAGCTGACACATTTTAGAAATTGATGAATTTTACATTTGGAACTGTGGAGAAACATAATGACTATCAGAGAAGTTCTCTGGCCAGCTCAAATTTGGTGAAGCTTAATTAGCCATGGGGACTAGTCAAAGCAGATAGATATATGGGCATTCTGTAACTCAGCCCGACGCTGCCAACTGATTGAAGTAAATGTTCTGTATTCATTTGGCCACTCTCTGTGTGGATTTGCATCATTGTGCAAGTAAATACAGGTATTGAGAAAAACCTTGCTATCTACTTGCTTATCAAAGGTTTGATCATGCAAAACTATAGGAAATCCTTGTGTGAAGGAGTTGCTGTAGGCTTTCTTTAAATATCATTGATATGGTACTTGATTCGACCCTTTTGGGTTGTTAGATACTTGGGTCTTACTCTATCATATATGAACTTGAAAATGCCAAATCTGAATACTGTTCTCATGTAAAACATTCCCCTGACAAACCCCTGTTGATTCAACAGACAAGGTGGAACCGTAACTATATGAATTATTTCTACTTCCTAAAGTGTGTTCATAGGGAATTAATTTAGGGAAATTGATTTATCCTCAATATGTTGTTAGGATTGACCCTCTATTTAATTCTTTTGAGTAAATTTTGTGTTTCATCGATTCATATACTGTGACCAACAAATAGCTTTTAACATCTTGTCGCTGAGTACATTCTTAAAATGTTTTGGTGAAAGTGCTGATGTATATTCATGACCAAATCATTGTTTTTTTCTGATTATTTCTTAATTGGGCCTGTGGAAAAGAGTTACTTCAAAAACTGTCAAATTGAAAAATAAACTCTTTTGAACAAGGGCTGTGTACAATTTGTAATAAATTATTTGAATATTTACCCATTTTGGTTCTTTTTATCATCACTAAGAAGGACTTTCCTGCTACAGAATAACTACCCACCATAGCTTAGTGCTTGTGAATTGGAATGAGGCTATACTTTGATTGAAAAACTGTTGACACCGCAATAAACTACATAAAAGAAACATGGTGAGGGATGTTGCTAGTCAAACAATTAATAAAAGTCCTCGGTTCATGTCTTTCTAGGATACAGTTTATCACCATAGTTTGATGGTTTGGCCAATTTCATAGCTTGTGCAAGGTTGTGCTATGGCTTATCCAAATTTCCGGCTAATTGTAGGATTTCTTTTACTGGAGATTTGAGAGAAATCAATTGTAAGTTAAGATTTTAATCTTTTCAAATACATGTACATTTACATGCTAGAGATCTAGATATCAGGGTACCATTTTACTGAACATTTTACGCTAAAAATGTGCCTAAGTTCAAAACAACACTCTCGTGTTTGAATATTGGGCTAAGCAATATTGCAAAGTAACACGCCATTGAAATATTCCAATGACATGTCACATTGCAATATAAGTTGTTTAATAAAGCGGTACTCAGCTGCATGACTAGCTCAATATTTGTAGTTAAATGAATGTTCAATATTTGTCCAAAAGTTCTACAGCATATTTATTGTAACACATTACAATAATGACAAATTGCTGCCAATATTTAATTCTGCTGATAATAGAGGAATAGTGATTAAATAAACAATCGCCTTATTATAACTGATCTTGAACATTGAGTTCAACTAATATCAAATACACTTTCGAACATTGCTTATATGAGACATATTCCTCTCAATCATTATGTCATTGTTTCAAATTGACATACACATGTATATCATTTGTTAGCATAGATATGTAACCAGGAAGCAGTCATCCAGAGTGAATCAAGGAGCTTTAGGAGTCTGTTAAAATGTAAAATACATGAGGCTAAAAAATATTCTAAGAAATGTTAACAATAAGTCATTTCATCGTACATTTGTTTGGACTCTAGAATACTACATGAGTACGCTCAGGTTAATAACTGGGTTATTTTCTTTATCCTCTTACAAGATAAGAGGCCAAATCATTCTATAGGGATGATTATTAACAAAAAAGGAGCATATTTGTAAAGACTTTATTAGAAAACCATTGATAACAGTAAATATTGGATAAATCAATGACAGAGGAAAATATATACATGTAATACCTTATAAATTGTGAGATATAGCCCACATATATAAAACAGATGGGCTCCAATTATACGTCGTATTAACCCGTAGAATGCTGGGTTGTTTGCAAAAATTAGATTTTTGTCTCAACTACAAAAATCTTAAAAATCTGCTTTAATTTGTTGGGAAAGATACCCAGAGTAGCAAACGGATTAGATCACAGGCCAACCGCCAAGTTACTTGGCGGCTGGCCTTGATCAAACCTGTAAGCATATTCATGATGTTTGTTCCAGCACTATAAGGTTAAAGTCAGTTGTACACAAGTAAAGTCATACACAAGTACATTTTCCCACTGAATATATTATTGCAAAAAAAACCTAAATTTTCTTTGGTTTTTATCCTGAAATGTAACCTCATTTTTCTTGAGTCTTTATAACTATTTAACTCATGTGGGATTTAATAAAAGGTCCAGCAGATGGTAATTATTGAAAAAAACATTGTGCATACATTAGTTTTGAATGAAGCTAAATATCACAGCAGAAGCAATTACTTGAACATTACTGATAAACCATGACATGTACATACATAATGAATAGAACGAATTTAAAAGGCATTCAGGCTATTTGTTTTACATAACAATCTTTTCAAT